>JAHFWI010000012.1:8400000-9000000 GCA_028554975.1 Himalopsyche kuldschensis
AAAGAATAATTATTATACGGTAAGAAAAATAACAATGTATTTTAATTCTACATAAATTTTATATATTTGTTGATAGCTATTTCGGCTAACGCCTTCGTCAGAACTATGTTTAAAACGTGTATTAGATATAGTTTATATACCTTTGCTAGACAGGGTGCCCCGTATATCCTCTCTTTCTTTTCAAACCATATCAACCATGGAAGAATTTAAATAAGTTTAGTTTTTTGGTGCAAAAGATAATCTGGGTATTTTTGGGTTATTTTTATCGTGTGAAACCACTTAAAATCTGCAAAGTCTTAAGTGCATATATTTTAATTTTTAAATTGTTTTTAGTTTCTTGCATAATAAAGGTTTTAAAATAGGTGAGGCTTTAGAAGTAATCTGATCGTTAAGAATTTCATTGGATTGATTATACCTATTAATTTCTAGCTGTTCCAATGCATTTAGTTTAAGGCCTTTATTACAGGAATGTTAGCAACTCGGGACCGAATTCGGATTATGTGACTGTTCTAAGAGGTGATTCGCATATTGTGAATCAGTTTTTCTATTGTTAAAGGATCTAACATGTTCGCTTGCACGGGTAAAAATCTTTCTCAAAACGTTTACACGTTTTAAACATAGTTCTGACGAAGGCGTAAGCCGAAATAGCTATCAACAAATATATAAAATTTATGTAGGACTAAAATACATTGTTATTTTTCTCACTGTATTATAATGGAGTTCTACCAAGTAAATGCCTACTTAATCAATAGAATAATTACTCTTTATTATATTCGTATAATTTATTTTAAATTTGAAGTTTGAAAGATGTGACATGTACACCCCAATTTTATGTTTGAATTAATTCTTGCAGTATTTTTATATAGCGGGCATCATTTTGACTAGGCAAAAGCAATTCATATATTTTCATATATATATTGTATCATTTAAAATACATACGTATATGCATATTATAATTATAATTGAGATTAAGCAAGCAAGTAATAATCCGTTATATAAATACCGTACATTATTAAATGTGGTGTTCCTCTTTTTGAGTTAAGCTTGTATAATATTTATGGAAACGCAGGAATGATCAAAAGCTTGCCTTTCATTACACGCATGACTAGACTGGTAATTTATGCCACAAAGCAAACCTTAATAAAATATATTTTAGCGCCAGATTTTCGCGCAAAATATCCAGCTAAAAAAGAAAACAAAAACAGTTGTTTATAGCAAAGTGCTAATGTTTAATATCAGTGTTGTCAGAGAGAGAACAACAATATGTTGATATTGAATTTCTTTAACAAGTAAACCTCGTAAAAAGGAATAATTCTAATCTGAAAGTCACGAAACTCGTGTCACGAATAGTACACAATACGAAGAATAATTTTAAGTTGTTTTAATACTTTTTCCGGATTTGGCGGTAACTTTGTGGAAGTTCATTTACAATACAAAACGTTCATGTGCAATACGTGGAATAATCAATAAAAATGTATTCATTTTTTCACCATGGAAGCGGATTCAAAGTGGGGGAAAATGGGCGCTTCGCGGAGCTTATCGCACCATGATCTTTTTCTCTACAATAACAGCTTTTTTCGAAGAGAGTAGAGATTGAAAGGATACGAGAACTAGAATACAAATCGTGGTAAACTAAACGCTCTCACTACACGCCGCTTTTGGGACCGGAAGAGTGAGTAAAGATTTTTACCACAAACACCCATGCCTTCAAACAGGATCGATAAATCGACGAAAAAACCGACTTTTCGTGCCATGACTCAAACCCGTGAGGTCCGTCACTGAAGCCAACGACGTTTACCACTACTCCACGGATCCGGCACGGAATTTTGTCCATCTGTTTTTATTTACAATTCGTCAATTATTTTTTTGCTTTGTTTTGATTTTATTACCTCCTCCTTGCTTACCGTAAAAAGGAAAAATCTCAAACACCATTTTGTAATTTTATCATTTTAAAATATTAGAATGAATCTTGCTTCAAACTTTGCAATAGTAAGTCCAAAGATGCCTCCGAAAGAGGCGAAAAACGTGTCACAGTTAGTAGCACAATACGTGGAATAATCAAAGTTATTTTAAATTTTATATTACAATTCATCAATTTGTATTGTTTGTGGTGACCAATACCAGTAGCGACCTTTATAAAACATCACTGAAATGAATACGAAAATAGACTACCTTTATTATTCATTATATAATATACTAAACAAATAATTTTATTTAAGTGTCAACAACGCATTCGCCATGTCGGTAACGGCCACTCGTCGACAATGATAATCGAGCGAGAGGTTTCAATATTGAAAAGCTCTCTCAGGCGACAAAAGATCCTGTAGTATTTTAATCCATTATTTAAATAAACGCCTCTTCTAATTAACTTTTTCCTGGCTAAGGGTAAAACAGTTGACCACCACTGCTACCTTATCTTAAATATCTATCTTAATATTAGTCATACAATGTGTAAACTTTTGGTATTCTTAAATAATTGCTTTTCACATCTTTTGCAGTTACAAATATGATTTAAATCCACTAGTTTCGTCACATTTAAATAAAAAAGAAAATACGTCGGATTATTATTGGCCGAAAAACTGTCGCTTCCAATTGCCAGGATTAAAACTTCACTGCCAATACGCGATAAGATAACGTTATCTTTTTCTTTTTTTTTAAATAATAAAAAAAATATTTGGCATTACAGCTTACGCCAATGCGCCAAATATTCTTAATTGTGAAAGTCATACGAGATTAACTCGATGATAAATAATGAATCAGTTGTGCACAAAATCAACGATAAATAACATACACCCAGCCCAAGATCTCTTTTTTTCAATTGAAAAAATCTAACCTTGCCGAGAATTGAACTCGGGTCCCTTGATGGCTAGGACAAAGCTCTTGCCACTAGACCACAGGAGACCGACTTATCACAAACGCGCTTCTTTCAACGAACATTATAAATCAAATGGATTCTTTTTTCATTAAAAGGTGTAAATAATAAGTCGCATTCAAAGTTTTGATATCGCCAGTCTAGAATAAACAAGAATACGATCAGGTTTTCTCATTCATGCACGGCTTAAAATATGAAAAATTATCGATTTTTATAAGCATAATCAATCATTTTTTATTGCAGTCTATACCACTGGGGTTTTTTTAGACCCCCTTCGGCCTACGAGTTATTTTAAAGGACAGTATTTCTAAGGTTAAATAAACGCCTGTTCTAATTAATTAGCCTGCCTCTTTATCATAGCACAAATTCATTTCGGCGACGCGATGTAACTCGATTCTGCAAAGACACTCCCATTAGATAAACGAATTAATATTTAGGTAAGTGACACTTTGGGACAAATTACATGTGACGTCGTCTTAATTTGTGCTTCTCGTAAATCTGCCCACACATACTATTAAATTACTGTCAGATAATGGACAGCAGTATACAATAACATATTTAATCTAAGCATTGGAGCTTTGCTCTGCAAACCAGCTTTCTCTAATTGCAAATTTCTCACAAAATACTCCCAAATATTTGTAACTTTTAAGGTGTTCGCTGTTAATATTTGGTAGCATTTTCAACTCAAAATGTTTGCAATGAGTGAAAAATGTCCTGATCTGTATAATTTAAATGTATTTCTTTTGTTAAATGGGTTAGTAGATATTAACGGCCTGTAATTAATAGTGGTTGGAAGATTTGGTAAAATTGCAGTATTCAGACACGTGGCTAATATTGTTCTGACGCTACTTTTGATGGTAGTTTTGGATTCCTTGATTCATGTTGGACCTATATAGCTTGGCGCAGATGGATTTCAGATTTTGTGGTCGTGGTGTAGTTTTGAAGTTTGCAATTTTGTGCGTTTTTCACGGACGAGCGGTCGGCCTGGGTCGGCCATTCGCAAGTAGCTCAGTGGTGCCAACTGTGGTTTGAATCTGGGAAGCGCAGTGTTGCCAACTGATTCTGATTACAATCATACGCTTATTGTATTCAATGGTCACCAATATAAAACCATTTGAAACAATTGCTGACATTCAATTGTATTTTCCCCTCAGATTACACCCAAACTACACCACGACCACAAAATCTAACGAAATCCATCTGCGCCAAGCTATATAGGTCCAACATGAAGCAAGGAATCCAAAACTATCATCAAAAGTAGCGTCAGAACAATATTAGCCACGTGTCTGAATACAGCAAATTTACCGAAGATTTGGTTAGGTTAGGTTAGGTTTGGGTTAAGTAATAATCAAACATTTCAAAAATAATTTTCCTAAGCCTTAGACTTGCGAACAAACCATAAATTTGCATCTTACGACCATATTTGATCAATTTCAATAGCTGTCAATCTAAAGCTAGCCATAATAAAAATAATAATACATTTTTAGTATTTTTTCCATATAAAATTTATTTGATCAGGACCGGTTTCGCTCATGGCGAGCGTTGTCAACTGATGAATGCTCGCCATGAGCGAAACCGGTCCTGATCAAATAAATTGTATGTGGGGGAAAAAGCACTAAAAATGTATTATTATTTTTATTATAATGCCTTTCCACCAAGTATTGACAGTGAACACCTTAAAAATGACTTAAGCTAGCGATTTACTTAAAATTACTGACTATTTAAACTAAATAATAATCGTTTTACATACATTTCTGGCCGCTTCATTTAATAACTGACCACATTCATTTTGAGTTATTGCATATTAACCACTTTTAATTTTAACTTACCATTTATTTACTTTACTGATCTAAGCTCGAATTAAATACTGATCCATTAAAATAGCGCCATTCCTTATTTAATCGTCTAAGTCACCGGTTCCCAACCCATGGGTCGTGACCCCAAAGGGAGTCGCGGAGGCTTTTCTGTGGGGTCACCAACTAATTCAGTCAACTAAAACAATATTCACTTTAATGCATTTTCGTTAAATTTTTTAATAACTTTATGAAAAATGCTTTCTAAAATTTGGCCTTGGGGGTCGCGAGTCAAACGGCTTTCATAAAAAAGGGTCGCCATCTAAAAAAGGTTGGGGACCTATGGTCTAAGTGAAATATTGTTTCTAATTCAAAAGTTGCTAACGATGTAATTTAAAATAGAAACTATGATAAACTTGTGAAACATTTACTACCGTTTTTCTATTGTGATTAAGTACGACCGTTTATAATTAATGAGAGTTTTGGTACTAAAAAACAAAACTTGAAATAATATAAAATGTTGTAAAAACATCCATTTATTACGGTAGAAACATAATGTTGCTCTTAAGCGAAACAAAAAGTTACGACAACGTATTTATTATCTTTGAGCGAAATTACGGCAAACGAAAGGGGAATTATTTGCCTTCACCCAAACCAATACGTTTCCAATTTCTGAAATCAATGGCGGAGAAATTGAGCCATTTTGGATTACTTTCCCATTTATTTTAGGTGTATTCCCGGAATACAACGAGATAAATTCAATTTAAAATGGCTTATATGAGATCAGCATGTTTTATTGCGACGCAATTTAATTGTCAATAGTATCGGTAGGGTGCTCAATTTTAAACATTAATCTACTAATTATTTGAAATATATTAAAACTTTCCAACATAAAAGCTTTTGGAAAATCTGATATTTTTCCCATGAAAATACTTAAAGCCCTTGAACTAGAGACTCCAATTACTCAACATCTCAACTACTCGAGTATCGAGTATTAAAATTTAAAAATACTCGTCTACTCGAGTATACTCGAGTAGTATCAGATGTACGAAAATATTTACTATTAATTTGTGTATATACATACAAATAGATTATAAATAAATAAATAGGGTTATTTTTTTTTTTAAATGTAATGAAATATTTGGCATTACAGCTAATGCCTATGAGCCAAATATTTGTAATTGCGAAATTCATACTAGATGAACTCGATGATAAATAATGAATCAGTCAAGAACAACTCGACGAAAACTTACATACACCCATGTCCAATATCTCTTTTTTCCAAAACATCTGACCTTGCTGGGACTTGAACCCGGGTTCATCTAATCGCTAGGGCAATTTATAAAATATGTGTTTCCAAAACAATAGAGGATAAAACGTCTCAAATTTTAATTTGGTTCAAAGTTTTGTTGTTTTTATTCCCGCAGTAGAAAAAACTCTCATTTATAAATTACGAGTATTACTCGAGTAATTTAAAAATTACTCGAGTATCGAGTACTTGAAAAATGGACGAGTATACTCGAGTATCGAGTACTCGATACTCGAATTGGAGTCTCTACCTTGAACTTTAGTGAACTAAAGCTTATTCTTAGACCTTTGCACTTCTTAATATATATTTTTTTTCCTTCCAGCAACTTTTCAATAGATTTGATAAACCGATTGATATCACAGGGTTAGCATATTAGCAAAGGTTTGCGCATGGTAAAAAGAAATACCAAAAAATATATATCAAATTATGACACGTTACAAACTTTAATTGAGGCACACAATCCAATACATACATATGTACGGTTTTTAATATAATTTAAATAATAATTCTCCAACCAAGTTAAACGATGTTGAGTAGGACTCGACATAATAATTGCGCGTTACCTATACGTTGTCGAGCTAGACTCGACAACGCGCATGGTGAAGAGAAATACCGAAAAATATACCAAATAATGACGGTTTACAAACTTTGATTAAGACACACAATCCAATACATAGGATTTTAAAATAAATTAAACAGTAATTTTCTAACCAATTTTTACGATGTCGAGCAGGACTCGAAATAAGAGTTCGAGGAGTTAACCCCTCTCAAGCCATGCCGTATTCTCCCATGGGGCGCTTTCAAGAGCGCTGGCAAGCAATCGTCATAAAAGGTCCCTATTTTAAGGAAAAAGTATTTTTTTAAATGTGTATTTGCTCATAAATATATCCTTGCTATCATTTAAACCTTTAATTCATTTTAAAATGAAGGATTAAGCGCAGAAAATCATCTGAAATGAATTGCGATTATTATGTGCTTGATATTTGAATCCAGCCTATAAATTGCAATGTCTCAGACTATCTGCATCGACGACGTCCGCGGATGACGCCCTAACGTATATGGTATCCTAGGCCATTATTATTATTTATTGACCAAAGTAGATGCGTCGGGACCTTATATTCCCAGAACTATACAGCTGTTTGGAAAGTTCATAATAATATATTTTTATTATTCCGGCTGTCGCTATATTTATTGCGATTCATAAAAAGGAGAAATTTACTTACTAATAATGTTTTTGGTTGATAATATAATATACATATGTATATGGCAAGAGAATAGTGTTTTGGAATGGATACAATCTCGCATTTACTAATTATTTTGCTCTCCATAACGCGCATGGTGAAAATAAATACCGAAAGAATATACCAAATAATGACAAAATTTACAAACTTTGATTAAGACACACAATCCAATACATAGGATTTAAAAATAATTCAAACAATAATTTTCTAACAAATTTTTACGATGTCGACCAGAACTTGACATAAGAGTTCGAGGAGTTAAACACAAAATATTTTTCAGGTATTTTGAATCATAATATTGGTATATAAAATATGAGTGGTTGTTGTATGTACTGAAACGTTGCACTGAAAATTGACCTTAGTTCTATCACAAGAATAGACAAAAGTGTCTTATTTTTTTGGAAAAACAATCACAGTAAAACTGCTATATTCTTTAAATATAAACTGAAAATGTGCTCATGCGATACTCTTACCAATCATTTCAAGAGACTTATCGCTGCTGTGATACAATAAACACACCTACAAGCCCCTTAATCAGTTTCATCAAAAGGTTTTATCAAAGTATTTCAAATAAAATCTCAATGGATTCGGCTGTAACTTTTTTTAAGTTAAGTTAAGTTTTTTAACTGTGAATGCGACTTATTATCTACACCTTTTAATGTAAAAAAGAATCCATTTGATTTAGAATGTTCGTTGAAAGAAGCGCGTTTGATATAAGATAACGTTACCTTATCGCGTATAGACAGTGAAGTTTTAATCATGGCAATTGGTAGCGACAGTATAAATGGTTTTCGGCCAGTTATAATGCGACGAATTTTCTTTTTTATTTTAAACAAACATAAGATTATCTTAGCAGCCTTAGTGATTGTATGTCTGAAGATACCACTGAAAGAGGAAGAACTCGTTTCACTAATAATTACACAATACGTGAAAGAAACTAAGTTGTTTAAAATTGTATATTGCTTCAAATATAACAGAAATATGTCAAACCCACCATGTTCAAAATTGCCAATCGTGTTCTTTTGTCTCCATTTTACTTGTGATAATATTGTTAAGACGCTCAATAAATATCAACGAATTTATTTTGATATCATTCAAACCGGCAGACAGTTAATAATTCTCAAAATGTATATTAAAACACAATACCCTCCCTCGACTCGGCGCAAGAATAATTTATCACCCTAACGCAGCGTTTCCCAAGCCGGGTTTTACGATGGAAAGCCAGGGTTTCCCTGGAGAAGTCAAAACGAATATATTTACATACAAAAAATTTGATATTTTAAGTACCACACATGGAAATAATAGCAATTTATTTTAGTTTTACAAAAGTAACATTAAATATAGTTGGTAGCTTTTTAGGCTTATGTCTTTTTCAGAAATATGCTTAAACATAAATTTACTGAACTATATATACTGGTGTAAAAAAGGTACACACTACATCTGCTCTACTATTCTTACATCTTATTTGATACTGAAATAATATAGTATTAAGTGTGACAAATTGATTGAATGTATTCCCACACAATTACTATCTGATTCATTAAAACTGAAAAACATAAAAAATCTCTTCATCCAGATTGTTGGAGTTCTGTCTCATTGTATACAGTACTAGCGAGTACCCGGCATGCGTTGCGATGCCACATAAAGAAAGAAAGTGTTTGAAGTGAATTTAAGATTTTTAATTTTTAAAAAAAACTATCGATGGTTTCGGCGGTAACTTTGTGGAAAATCATTTTAATATAAAATTTAAAATAGCTTTGATTAATCCACGTACTATGCTACTAACTGTGACACGATTTTCGCCTCTTTCAGAGGCATCTATTACTTACACTGTTTCCAATTAATAGAGTAATCACTAACCTATTTGATTGATTACAGCTCATTAGTTTATTAGTTTAACAGTTTGTAATGATTAACGTCATTAGAAGTATGATTATGTGTTTACTTTGTTTTGATTCTATATCGATCTTCCCTTAAAAGGGAAAATTCCCAATCTCATTGATTGCAGTTCATTAGTATTATTATTTGTTTGCTTTGTTTCGATTCAAATCACACCCTTCTTGCTTCCATTAAAAGGGAAAAAAACCCGAAATCCATTTTGTAATTTCATATTTTAAAATGTTAGAATCAATCTCGCTTCATTACTTAAGCAAACTTTGCGATAGTAAGTCTGAAGATGCCTCTAAAAGTGGCAAACAACGTGTCACAGTTAGTAGCACAATACGTGGAATAATCGAAGTTATTCTAAATTTTCTATTAAAAAAAACCTTTATGTGCGTTCGCACAACAACTCACAGAAGTTGTATCGCAATCGGATGAACGGTATATGATCGTATACGGGACAAAAAAGAACATTCATTTGTATATATAGATAAAAGGGTTCCGTGACTGATTATAATTGGACAACGCTGTGTAACGAATGAGTAAAAGGGGACCGTGCCGGATTCGCTAAAGAGCCGTGGAGAAAAGATTGGACGACCGTTCAAGAATGGCGCTAGAGAAGAAGAAGAAGACGGCTGTAATTGGCTGACGTAAAATTGTTGCGGAAAATAACGACCCTGGCACCCGCATATCTGCAATAGCGGAAATTAAGCTGTCCGTGAACGTGGAGCTATAAGTCGTAACTTTGTGATATATTATTTCACGTTATGGAGAATATTCAATTTAAAATGCATTATAAATGTCTTGTCACGCCCGAATACCAATTTACGCGGTGAAAACTAGATCGGTACTATGTTAGGATAATCTTACTTTAACTGGACAAATAATAATATCAAAGAATTTATCCAAAAGTTTGTTCTGCACATTTTGAAAATAGTGTTTATTTGTTTTTGAAAAAAGAATATAGAAAAAAATATGCCACAAAGTCAGTTTATGTAGAATTTTATAGCGTAGCTATAAAGTTGTATATACAAAACCAATGAATCGTTTTTTTAATTCTACATCAGAAATAGTTTTGCTCAACAAGAAGATAATGTAATCTCTAAAGTTTTCTTCCGTTAAGCATTCTAATTTCCATATATGTACAGACACATAAATTAAATATTTCTTAGTTTTATCCGGTAACGTTCTCCAACTAAAAATTGAAACTAAATTACGTAAAATTTATTTGTTTCTTTGTTGTTCATAGACGGTTCATATTATTACAATTATACACGTTTTTAAACACGTATTGTGATGGAAAATGATATAATTCAGAAGATAGACACAAGAAAATCGTTTTGTATTTTCAAATTGTAAAGTTAGTTAAAACAATCTACGTAGCAAAATGTCTTCTACATGCATCCTTTCATTGTATTTTAACTCTACTATAGTTAGGTTATATCATAAAGGTGCAGATGTAAATATATATAGCAAAACGGTAAGATAAAAGAATAGATTCAATTTTGAAGAGTGATCGTTGCATTTAACTAAAACCAGTGAAGCACAGCCTGTGGCCCAAACTGACATTAAATGTGGCTCAACATGACATCTCTTTTTTTGGTCAGAAGAAAAGTATAAAATAATAAGGTTTTCAGTGTAACATAACGATAATTTAATCACTTTTACAATTACGGCCCTCGACAATCTAATGATTGATAAACTAAACTGACTTTCTGGCAAAAAAAATGTTGAGCAAAACTGACAAAATAAGGCTTTTCTTAATTTGCGGTGGCTATTTTTTCAAATAATAATTTTTAGCTATTGTTGTCTGGCCTGAAGATGGAAAAGCAAAAAGTATTTATCATAAGTGAACCAAAGGCAGCTTTTAAGCTGATACTTAAACCTTTGCACTCCTCAATATATATTGTTGACTACTAATTATTTGGTCAGTTTCTAATTCGATAAATGGTCAGTTATAAATACTTAAAACGGACAGTAATAAATACTTAAAACGGTCAGTTAAAAATATTAAATGATCAGTAAAAATAATAAATGGTCAGTTAAAATAAAAAGAACATGTCATAAATTTGCCTATTACGACCATATTTGATCAAATTCACAAGCTTTCTAACTAAAAATTATCATTTTTTTTTAACTAACTATTAAAATATATTACTGACCGTTTTATTTACTAACTGACCACATTCACACTGATAAAATGACAACTGACCGTTTATAATATTAACTGACCACTTTGATTTTTAACTGACCATTTATTTATTTAACTGACCAAAACTTGAATTATTTACTGACCCATTAAATACATGCCTATATTTTTTTCCTTCCAGCAACTCCTCAATTGATTTGAGAAATTGAATGATACCACAATGCTATTTATAAGCATGGTAAAACTAAATACTGAAAAATATACTAAATTATAATATGTAACAAACTAAGGCACCAATCCAATATTTACGGTTTTAGAAATAAGGATAATTTAAAATTCAAAAAAAATATTTTTCCAATCAAGTTGTGAA
This sequence comes from Himalopsyche kuldschensis, assembly GCA_028554975.1. Lineage (NCBI taxonomy): Eukaryota > Metazoa > Arthropoda > Insecta > Trichoptera > Rhyacophilidae > Himalopsyche > Himalopsyche kuldschensis. Next base: position 8,411,616 of record JAHFWI010000012.1, read on the forward strand.
ATGTCGAGCAGAACTCGAAATACGTGTTAGGCGTTAACTATATATTTTCGAGCTAAACTTGACATAGTATTTCTAGAAGTTTATAGGTTACAAGTTTATTCTACGATTCAATATTATCTCGTTCATCAATGAAAATATGTGGGTTTTCAAAACAGTCAAAGCTCACACATCTTGAATTAAATGTCAGGGGCTTTATTTGCAGGTGCGCGGCCCCAAATGAATCATTTCTCTCGGCTTGTCACGGTGAAAAATTACACTGGCCCAGGTGTTGGAGGAGTGCGCGCGCAGTCTTTACCTCCACCCGCATATCCTGTGGATGAAGTGACGCGGGTAATCTACAAAGTCGATGTTTACGACCAACTTCGGGAGGGAAAGCACCAAAGAGCTTTGGCGCGCTTATGAATCGTATAAGAACTTTTTTAAAGCATCTTTTTCATGACTTGATTTTTAAAGTTTTTTTTTCAAGCTTCCTACACTTTATGTGAAAAAATCATTGCTTTATTAGATTTTTATTGTTTTCGCTAAAGAAGAATGGGCATTTTTTAAGATTTGAGTTTTATATTTGATGTGGTAAAACATCAAGAGAAATATTCGTGAAGCTATTAATTATAAATTACTAGTATTGCTACCCGGCTTCGCTCGGACCAGTTTGGGGTTATGTTCACATCGGCGCGTAAATTCAGACGGGCCAAGTTGAAACAACTTTTTTCAAAATTCAAAAGTCTAGGTCAATTAAAATGAAAATTTCAGACGGGCATTGACATTTCACAGCCCCTTTCATATATTGACAGCCCCATTCTCGCCCATAAAAATATCCAAATTCGAGGAAAAAATCTAATTTGCTGTCAAAGAAATGTCAAATAATACCTTCACGTAAATAATAAACATTATTATTAATAATAAAAGCCGGGAAAAGTTCTGTTGAAGACTAATTTATTACATTTTGACTAAATGTCTTCGCCGATAAAAATTCAAACTAATTTTCTTTCATATTCGTTTTTATGGCAACTTAATGACCAACGTTGCAATAGGGAATTACAGACCCACAGACATACATACGCCGTTTCGGTTTTATATATAAGATTCATAGTTATTTTATACAGAAAATATAAAATTACTTTCAAATGTTCAAGCATATTTTCTTTCTGAAAATCAACTAATATTTATTCAGCCATTTAATTAATTCGTTTCGAGGATATTTTGTGATCACTGTAAGGGTCCTGACAGTGCCAAGCCTACTTACGAGCGTTTAAGGCAAAAATATAAAATAAAAGTTATTTTAAATAACAGATGTAAAGAAGATGCAGAAATGTTTATTTTATTTCATACTAGGTATCTGGCAATATTTTTTGAACGATGAATTTTTTATTAATGTTCAGGTTCATCAATATTCAACATCTATATCGAATCCTGCTCGAAATTGTAAAATTAGGTTGGAAAACTGTTTTTATTAGTTTTTAATAATCTTTACATCAAAAATGTTAGTTTTTTGATTGTGTGCCTCGGTTAAGGTTCGTAACATGTCATATGTGCTATATTGTTCGGTATTAATTTTAAATTGATAAAAATACGCAAATCTTGTGATATTAATCATTTTCTCAAATATATCTCCTCGCTGGAAAGAAAAAGATAATACATATGTTGAGGAGTGCAAAAGGTTAAATTAAAGCAAATTTATACATTAATGAGCTTCTTCCTATTTTTATTCAAAACAAAGTTTAAATAACGCAAACTTTCACAAGTTTTCAAACTTCTTCATCTTAACACTATTATTTTCAGCCAGTGCTTCTCCAGTGCAAGTATAAAGATTTGTAAGTCACTAATAACATGAGTTAATAAAATTGGATAGAAGCAAGTAGGAAGGTAGTAGATTCTCACAAATATAACTTTATAAATGTACGTATTCTTTATTAAATTTAATAAATTTTAATAGTTGTAGAAGTACTCCGTTATAGTGAATAATAAGTGTGTAAAAATTTATAGTTAAGGATTTTTAGAGACAAATAAAATTATTAACAGTAAAGAAGTATTATTTATCATCAGTATAACTCGCCACTGCTTAATTTATTTCTAATGGATTTAACCCTTTCCGATTGATAACATCTCAGCTAATATTTTGTAATGCTAACGTCATTAGTAGTATAATTATATGTTTGCTTTATTTCTATAACCCCCTCATTGCTTCTCGTAAAAAGGAAAAATCCCAAGCTTCATTTTGTAATTTATCATTTTAAAATATTAGAATAAATCTTGTGTTATTACTTTAGACAACTTTACGTCAGTAAGTCCGAAAATGTCTCTGAAAGAGGCGAAACACTTTGTCAAAAAGTTATTTTATATAACAATGAACTTTCGCGAGTTACCGCAGAATGCATCGAAAGTATTAAATAGCTCTAAGCTATCTTGTTCCTTTAAACATATAATATTAAAACTTCTGACGTAATTTTGTATTCAAGAGCGCGAAAAACCGACAGTTATTCATATTAATTTTCGAATCGTAGGGGATCTCTTCCTGACTCGTAGTGATAAATAATATGAGGGTCGCATTCAGTTAGTGGACCGCTTCGTCTCCAATAACAACCGTTCCATCCCTTTGTCTTTCGTTTGAAAATTTTTAGGGTTGCGAAAAGATAATGGCAAGGTAATAAAAATTCAGTGAGGGTGTATGGATATTGATAGTAAGTTTACAAGTTATGCAGATATTTGTTCTCCCACCACTCTTCCGTTACGTGTGTGCAGCCGTTTTTCACAGCCGCCTTCCATAACGCTATACGATCAAGAAAAGAAACGGATTTACTCCTCACTTACTTGTCCCGAGACAGAGGTGCACGGGACTGATCTTTTAGCCATGCACTGAGGTGCTTAAAGAGAAAAAAAAATAGAAAGAAAATATGACTTGCTCAGCCACTTTGTTAGAGTGATATTAAGTATCCTATGTATCTGTATACTGAGAATCGAATCGAGAATTCGCGTTGAATCTGAAGAGGAATCAAGATTATCCCGTTCCCACTGTTATTGAATGCATATAATATGTAAAATTAATAGTGAGACAAGTATTCAATGCAATTAATACCAGTAGTAAATTGTCAAACCAAAATTTGGTGCGGCCACCAGACATTTCCGCAGGACCACTTATATTTAGCATGCCGCCACAGCACATTTTGTCGTGAGAACCACTGGTCTAGATCAGTGGTTCTCACGTAAAATTGCACCGTGGCCGCATCGTATTCATAAGCTGTGCTATGAAAATGTCTGGTGGCTGCACTACATTTTTGTTTTTATTCTGTTGTGTTTGAGGTATGTCAAATGGACAGATACATGTTTTTCAATTTACTATTGGTATTGATTCCAAGCAAAATAATTCATTTTCCGAGTCTTTGTTGACAAATTAACTTGTAAAACCACATTTTTTTAAATATCAATAATTTCTTAAAAACTGTTAAAAAACCCGTGGCCGCAGACAAATCTTCTGGTGGCCGCACATGAGAACCACTGGTCTAGATCCTTATAAGTTTTATGTGGAATTTATTATTTTTAAATCCTATTTAGATTAAAAACAAACAATTAACTTTCCCAAACAATATCGATGAACATTGTTCTTGCGATAACGTTGTCAGCGTGGCAAATAAGATTCTGGCGACCATTTCTCCATGGCTATATCACCTACCCCTTTGAACTGAAGCGTCGGCACAGCTTGGCTTTAGATAATTGTGTCAATTTATAACCTCTGGTACCTCTTCCAAGCTTTCCCCTGAGTGTAAACATATTGTGTGCAGCCTCCAGATAGTGACAGCACCGCCGACAAAAAGCTTCGGTCTCTTTTTCTCCCGAGCTTTTCCATTCATTTATTATGATACTATATCACAAGCTGTTTGAAATTTAAAACAATGTAATTTTGTGCAACGGAAGTATACAAGGAGGAAACTTGTTAATTTTTCATTAAAACCTTTTCTTCTGAGGCTTTTCGGCCGGTATGATATACTGGCGTTATTTTTTGGCACAGGTACTATGCAAGCCCGAGCGCACCTTTTTCGAAATTAAATTTTTATTTAATAGGTAATTTGTCACTTGGAAATTTAATTTAGGGGCAATGAATAAATCATCTTTTCATGAATGTGGATGGTTTGTTCTATAATTTTATCTGCGTTAAACGAAAGAGACATTATTTCAGGCCATTTTATATTCAGTAAGGCTACCATTTTAATACACTTTTATGACATTGGCGGTAATTAGTTTTAAATGAAATTCTCATTTTGAATGTGTCCCGAGACGGGCTACTCTTCGATTTAAATTTGCACAAGTAAAACTTTTCTTGTATAATTAACATAAAAAATTACTGTGTTCACATGCAATTTTTGTGATTTTTTCTAACCACGAAGCAATCTTTAGATGTTTAAAATCTCTCAAAAAGAAACATAACATTTGCAAAAATAGCATCTCACTTTCCGTTATTCCACACAGCTTATAAATAAGTCATTTAATACTCATAATAGTCAGTGAGATAAGATTCAATATCTACAACAAAGAAGCGTAAAAAATCGGTGAAAAAATAACAATAACCTTTATTACTAGTATTGCTACCCGGCGTCGCTCGGACTAAGCGACCAATAATTATTTAATGTTATATCATTCGACATAATTATATCACAAATACTAACATCCAAAATAGAGTTAAAATAAAATCATAAACTTTATTTAATTTGATGACAGTTCTAATTCTCGCCCATTAAAATGTCCAAATTCAATTAAAAAATCTAATTTGCTGTCAAAGAAATATCAAATAATACCTTCACGTAAATAATAAACATTATTATTAATAATAAAAGCCAGGAAAAGTTCAGTAGACTAATTTATTACATTTTGACTAAATGTATTCGCCGATAAAAATTCAAACATATTTTCTTTCATATTCGTTTTTATAGCAACTTAATGACCAACAATGCAAAAGGGAATTACAGACCCACAGACATACATACATACGCCGTTTCGGTTTTATATATAAGATTTATGCCGAAAACCGCGTAAGCAGAAATCGTTATAAACTATAGATTATATTATTAAAAATGGTTTATAAATATTTTTGCTATTAAATACTGTACAATTCTTTTAATCGCATTTCAATGTTTTTTAAATTTCTTTCAAATTTAAAAAAACAACCAAATCTTTTTATACTTCCGGTAAGAAAAATAACAATGTATTTTAATTGTACAGAAATTAGAAATTAGAATTAAAATACATTGTTATTTTTCTTACCGTATTACGGCCTACTCAATCGATAATTTTTTTATACTTATTAAACAACCAAATTAATTTGAATTTCTACCAAATAAATACCAATTTTTAGTCATCAAAAATATTTTTTTAAATTCTACTTTACAATATCTATAATAAGCCCGCTCTCAATGTAAAACATTATGTGTGGGCTTTTAATGAAACATCTGAAAAAAAATAATTACGAGAGCTTGGTCTAAGTCAGATCTTACATACTAATCTTCGAGTACGTTACAGATAAAAGTATACATATGTACATGAAAAAAATACTACTTTTTGGCTGATCATAATCTTTACGCTATTATTTATTATGATAGACAGTTCGCAAAGTGGAAGGAAAACATTGATATTTTCGAATACATTACTAGGAATCGATTTAAAAGTTTTCCAAACCCTGGACCGCGTAATCTGGTTGGGAACAAAATCAAAACAACCTTTACCACTAAGGTACCTACCTGAGCTTACTAATATTCATTTACTAATGTCATGAAGGACGTTTAAAGAATAAGGTGTAAACACAATTATTTCAAAAGTATTCCTGTTTTCTTTATTTAAAAATCAAACACAAATACATTCAAATAAAATAAGCTTGACTGCGGCAACACTGAAATATCTGAAAACACATTGCATACAGCGCTTTTCCACTTTTTGTCAGCTGCAACACGGCAAATTGTCGCCGTCCTTTTCTCCCGCATACAATATAATATATCCATCTTACTCAAGCCAACAAAGCTTTTGTGCCGCTCCAAACAAGTGGGGTACGCACGCCGCTGGGGAATGGCGCAGGGTGTCCTCGACCACTCTGGTTTTTGCACCCTTGTTTTACTTCCCATTATTTCGGTCTGACCGCCACTGGCCGCGTATTTTAATGGCAGTTGTTTGCCGCTCAGCAAAAAGTTATTTTGTAACATTTTGCATCGCTTATTTTGCTCTCGCCTTTGTTCAAACTTAAGTTTATTTTGCAAATACTCATATATTTGAAAAGAAATCCATAACACACATCTATGGCAATATAAATATATGTTTTAGCATAAAACATAATTTACTAAACATATACCTATCATATAATATTATTTATTTATTTATTGGCAAAAAACTATATAAAATACATAGCATTACAGCAAGCGCCAATGCGTCATGCGTTTGACAAATTAATAAAAATTACATAACATATTATGCAAAAATAAGAAACAGAACAGAAACATATTATTTACATAAGAAGACAAAAAAAATTAAGCTGTGTATCCCGTTGTACATGTGCAATAGGTCACCTCGGCATAAATTCCATCAAACTCTAGTATCAGAGATATCAGGATAATCTTCACCCTCAACGTATCGCCCACGACAATAAGCGCATATTCACTTTTTAAAAGCAATAGGGAACTCAACCACTATAGCTGGGTGATAACTGTTCTCAAGGACTAGAGGGTCATCACTTGCATAATAACTTTTAGAGTCTTAATTGTCTATTATAAAGGGTATTTCAATAGGGACGCTCAAAATATGTTACTTTGTCCTGCTGAGTAGATTATTCATTGTTTAGTGGCCAAATTTGAGTCAACCAGTTTGGTAAATAATCGGCCAACACCTACCTGTACGTCATCAAAATACAATATCTGGTGAAAACATTGCTGCTGTGTGTGAAAGTGTACAGGAAAACCCAAAGCAGCTTATTTCTCGTTGTTCACAAGAACTTGGCTTTTCTGCGACTTCAACTTGGCGAATTTTGAATCGGGGCCTTATGCTGCACCCGTATAAAATCCAACTAACCAAGGAACTTCAGGTAAACGACCACAGACAGCGCCTGATTGGGTTCTGGAGCAGTTGGAAGTTTACCCAAATTTGTCAAAAAAGTCAACTTTATAATGAATGGATATTGGCAGACATTTGATGCTATTTTCCATATTTAATGCCGTAAAATATACTTACAAATGAAATTAAAATTTAGTCGAAATCTCACAAACAACTTGTTTTATTTACATTTCAAAACTTAGCGTCCTTATAAAAAGACCCTTTAGTAGAGACTCCAATTACTCGACATCTCAACTACTCGAGTATCGAGTAGTAAAATTTCAAAATACTCGAGTATACTCGACTAGTTTCAGATGTAAGCATTTTTTTTTTATTAATTCAAATCTGTGTATTTAAATAAATGATTAATAAATAAATAAGCGTATTTGATTGATTACGCAACAGCTGCATCCATAGTCGGCAATTAAAAAGATTATTTTTCAATTTTTTGTTTTGTATCTTGTCACCATAGTCGTTGATAAGATAAATCAGCAGGTCCCAAATCAAGCGAAGCAAATGAAATTCTTGCACAGCATTATCAACGGCAAAACTATTCGAAATAGATATTACCTGGCAGTAAAACTACGCGTAAGACTCAGTTAAACGCAACGGTTAAAAATTATACGTATATATTTTTTTAATAAGTAAATTAAAATAGGAAATATGTCTTCATTTATAAATAACGAGTATTTCTCGAGTATGTTTAAAAATACTCGAGTATCGAGTACTTGAAAAATAGACGAGTATCGAGTATTCGATACTTGAATTGGAGTCTCTAATTATAGGTGAGAAAATATTATATTTACAACAAAAAAAGCGTTACGCAAATGGTCTTCTTTAATTGTTTGTTACGTGATTGTAATTAAGTAGATTATATTTCTAAGAGGTCTTAAACATTTCTGTCTATTTAATGTCAATTATGCATATTTTTTATCATTTTCTATAAATTATTTGCATACTTTTGTTACCGAGCTAAGTCTTGCTTATTTTTTTATAAATAGCTCTGATGTATATTCTTATTAGTCGGAAAAAGCTCGTGAAGAGCGAAACCGGGTCCTGATCTTAATACAGTGCATCGATTGTGGAATAAATATAAAAATTTGCCTTTCTACCTTATTGCCATTGTCCTTTTTAATTGACAGTGAATACCACAAAAGTGAATAAAAATCTATTTTTATTTAAACTGTTTATTTTATTTTTAATCATGTTCAGGACCACTTCAGATCATCAATTACGTTATTGATTTAATAAAAACCTAAAGAGAGCAATTTTCAAAAGATTGAATATGTCAAATGCCGAGTTCGTGGTCGAGTGTTAACATCGTGGAGTAACACACTACTAAATTATTGTTATTGAGACCGTGACTGAGTGTCACCATCATTGGCTTCGGCTGTAGAACATACGGGTTCAAATATAAGTAAGGGCTGCTCTATTTTTCAATTGATTTCTGATTAAAGGCGTGGATATCTGTGTTTAGAGACTCCAATTACTCGACATCTCAACTACTCGAGTATCGAGAAGTAAAATGTTAAAATACTCGAGTAGTTTCAGATGTACCAAAATGTGTATTATCAATTCGAATTTTTATATATTAATAGTTGATAAATAAATAAAAAAGGATATTTAATTTGATTAATACATTTACTTCAATTTATTCAACATAAATTTCAACAATAATACAGCCATACAATTAAGCGTCACAAATTTTAAAATGGTTCGATGTTTTGTCTTTATAATTCCCGCATTAGAAATAACTCTCGCTAATTATTACTAAAACGAGTATTACTCGAGTATTTAACAAAATACTCGAGTATCGAGTAATTGAAAAATGGATGAGTATACTCGAGTATCGAGTACTCGATACTCGAATTGGAGTCTCTATCTGTGTTGTCTCTATTTGCTTCCAACTACTCTTATTTTAGCCATATTCTTTCATCCATACTCATTTTGAAAAAGAGAGATTTAACAATAAATTGACAAACAAGCTTTTTTTCTATGTGCTACATTTTATGTACATATACTCTATATTGAAATGGGGTATTCAAACATTATTTAATTGTTTGCTTATCGTTCAATGTAATATACCAAGTTTAAAATAAAAAATATCTGGCACATTATTTACACATAATTTGCCATAATATTGGTTTTTTTTTAATAAACAGATTTATTCATTTAATATCAAACAACTTTTACAATATTAACTTAGAATATGATCAGGTTCAATAACACCAGCATATTGCTAAAGTAAGTAGTACTTAGTAACATCAACATTTATCCAAGCACATTTCCAGTAAGTAGAGTGTCTTAAAACAAAACTTATAGTGGCTTCTTAGCTTTTGGTAGATATATATATATATTCAGAGTAGTGAGCTCCACTAAAGCAGGTGATTAATGGCCTTAGAACTTTGAAATAATAAACACACTATACCTAACAACACTATATCATGGTAAGTTAAGTTACAGAATTGAAAAAAAACATTTTCACAGACTATTTCAAATGGCAAAAGAAATACAAGCCAGGTCTACTATATCTATCTATATATATAAAAATGAATGTTTGTCTGTCTGTATTTCCGCTATGGACTACTAAACCGCTCGACCGATCGATGTGAAACTTTACAAATTTATTGAGTACACTTCCGCAATGGTTTTTGGCTTACCACCCCCTTCCCCCAACCACCCCCCAACCTCCACGCCTCCATTTTTTTTTTAAACTTTACGTATTTTTCGAGTTCACTTCTTCGAAGGTTTCTAGCATACCCCCCCCATACGCTCCACAATCTCAATATTGATATTCCATCTATCACTATCAACCGACATACTCACTTTTATTTTATATATTTTTTAAAATAGCTCTTATTATTCCTCGTATTGTGTTACTTATTGTATCACGTGTTTTGCCTCTTTAAGCACTTTCAGATTTACTATCGCAAAGTTTTCTTAAGTAATAAAGAAGATGCTTGGGAGTCTCCACAAGAGAGACGATAGATACCACTCTAAAAATAAAAATAAATTACCTATATTATTAATGGTATAAAACTCGGGTACTATGTGTTATCAGGTATAAATTTTACTGATTGATTCACTTTCGTTTTCAAAAGTTTTTCAGCTTTATCCTAAAAGGCTTTTGAGACAAAGTGATTTATTAATACGTGAAATTTTATAATTTATTTTATACATTCAATTTTCAGTCTTCTACTCAGACTTCAATATGGAAGCTACAAATTGACAACCAGTTGAATACACAAGAAACAAAAAGAAATCTCGAAGATTCTTTCCGCTCATTTCACGATTTCGCTTTTCTGATTTCAAAAAAGCAAAAAAAAAAAACCATACAAATGCAGCACAATCATCGGAGATAAAATGAATAGAAAAATTTATCGTTTGCGGCAAAAACCCCTCGAGAAAATAAGAGCACTGACTTCGGAAAAGCGAGGTTCGATAATTCAACCCCTCAGACCGACAGATGAATATTGCTTTTCACATTGTGGAAACAGAAGTGAACTGGTTTCGGTATATTTAAATCACAGTTAATATTTTCTATTTCTCTGATACTTTTTTACGAAAAAGGTTTTTTTTCTACGATTGTACAATACTACCGGTCGTTTTGCAGATTATCTTTTCTGAACTTGTTCGTGTACAGTGTATAGATAAATGTAAATAATTGGCAGAAATAATAGTTTCTCTCCATTTTTTATCATAAAAAATCAACCATCTAGTTTGTTGAAAATATATACAAAGTGTGAAAATATATAAAAGATAAATTCAAGAGCAATACAAAATAACAATAGTCACTTTACTTAATAATCTTATATCATTACTTAAGCAAACTTTGCGATAGTAAGTCTGAAGATGCCTCTGAAAGAGGCGAAACACGTGTCACAGTTAGTAGCACAATACGTGGAATAATCAAAGTTATTTTAAATTTTATATTAAAATGAACTTCCACCAAGTTACCGCCGAAACCATCGAAAGTATTGGTGTTTTTTATTCAATTATCTTTTAAGTAATTATTATGTTTTGTTATATAATATATACTATCTTTATTATATTTGTCAGCTGTAATGCCATGTATTATATTCTTTCCAATAATCAATAATTAATTCTAACTATTCAATATCAACTCTCATTTAAAACTTTCAATTCAAACAACCGTGATACTAATTGTCATCAACCTGACATAACAATAGTACAAAAAATGACTCGAATATTGTCCAACTTGTTAAAAGTCCAATTCTATACTGCGTAATGGAATTCCGCCACACAATATCACTCGAAAAAGTGTATTAAAACAATGTGGTATATCTTCTGGCATTCTCTACTTTTCTTTGTCGCCATTTTATCTGCTTATTTTCATCTTTGTTATTTCTCACTTTCAAACATGGCACCTGTCAAGCCGAAATATATTACTTGTAGAAAAAAGTAAAAGTTACTCGAGTTAGATGAAGAGGCTTGTCCTTCTCACAACAGGTAAATATTACAACACTTTTGTACATTATATTGCCAAAACCAAAGGTAAAAATTACATTTTCTGTAAGTCTTCTTAGCAAGATATTGCTAAGAACAAATTACTTGCTCACAGTATAGAAATTTCTACTAACATTTGAAGGTCGGTATTACCTAGAGACTCCAATTACTCGACATCTCAACTACTCGAGTATCGAGTGGTAAAATTTAAAAATACTCGAGTACTCGAGTATACTCGAGTAGTTTCAGATGTACCAAAATGTATATTATTAATTCAACTGTGTGTGTATAAATAGTTTATAAATAAATAAATAAGCTTATGTTATTGCATAAATACATTTATTTTAATTTATGAAACAAATGTTTCGAAAATAATAGATAATTAAACGTCTCAAATTTTTAACTTGGTTCGACGCTATGTTTTTTTTCCCTCGGTAGATCTGGTGCTGTGGACGTCGGTTTAAAATTTAACAATGATTGCTAGAGCTATCAAGTTTGTCTGTCCGCTATTTAAAAAAAAAATTGTAAAATAATCTTCATTGAAAAATAACGAGTATTACTCGAGTATTTTTAAAATTACTCGAGTATCGAGTACTTGAAAATGGACGAGTATACTCGAGTATCGAGTACTCGATACTCGAATTGGAGTCTCTAGACTATTACCCTATGTATTATTGAAGAGATTTGGTTATATTCAACTTATATATTTGGGTGAACAAGTTTTTCACAGCCACCTTCCATAACCCTATACGATCAAGAAAAGGAACGAATTTACTTCTCACTTACTTGGCTTGAGACAGAGCTGCACGGGACTGATCTTTTAACCATGCACTAAAGTGCTTAAAGAAAAGAAAATTAAAAGGAAAAAAAAGAAAATGTGACTTGCTCAGCCACTTTGTTAAAGTGATATTAAGTATATTATGTATCTGTATACTGAACATCCGTGGAGTTTCATCTACTTCGCGTTGAATCTGAAGAGGAATCAAGAGTATCCAGTTCCCCATATAAATATTTAACTTAAACTCATTGATAACAAGTAATTGTTTTTATCAGACCTTTTTTGTTGCGTAGGTCATTTGAGTCATCAGTCACAAGGGATGTTCAACTGATCAATGCATTTCCTATTGAGGTGGACATTTTCAGCAGTGAATTTGGTATTTTGTTTTTAATTTGTTTATACTCTTTTAATTTATATCTACATACTATGTACATTCTCTGTATAATAATTTTTATGTTTTGTTATATATTGTGTACAATCTTGATTATATTTTTTTAAATACATGGCACATTGGCGTCAGCTGTTATGCCATGTATGTAATATTTTTTTTCCAATAATATCTCACCAAGATACCTATAATAAAAATATAATGTTTTAATTTTTCAGCTTGTCTGAAATTAGCAGCACTAAGCTTGTTGTGCGTATCAGAGAGAGATTGTGTGTTTTTTTTAACGTGAGCCTCGAATGGATGTTAAGAGGTGGCACTGTCACTCATGTCACTCACACATATCTCATGTATCAGACTAAAATATGTGTGATAAGTTGACCGGTCCTGATCTTAACATAATATATATGAGGAATTACTAAAAAAGGAATATTGAAAATATTACCGTCGTTAAATTGATCCATTTGTATATCTTAGTGATGTAATTACCTGAAACAGAATAATAAAAAAAACAGATTAATATAATTGATTCATTATAATAAAGCAGTCTGAAAAAAAACAGTTGGAAAAATAATAAAAAACCTTCGATCGATATCATACTTGACACGCGTCATTCGCTAACAAACGAAAACAACCAATATTTTCGATAGTTTCGGCGGTAACTTTGTGGAAGTTCATTTTAATATAAAATTTAAAATAACTTTGATTATTCACGTATTGTGTAACTAACTGTCACACGTGTTTCGCCTCTTTCAGAGACATCTTCAGACTTACTATCCCAAAGTTCATTACTCAAGCAAACATTGCGATAGTAAGTCTGAAGATGCCTCTGAAAGAGGCGAAACACGTTTCACAGTTAGTTACACAATACGTGGAATAATCAAAGTTATTTTAAATTTTATATTAAAATGAATTTGAAAATTGAAACGGCGTATGTATGTCTGTGGGTCTGTAATTCCCTTTTGTTGTTGGTCATTAAGTTGCCATAAAAACGAATATGAAAGAAAATATGTTTGATTTTTTTATCGGCGAAGACATTTAGTCAAAATGTAATAAATTAGTCTTCTACCGAACTTTTCCCGGCTTTTATTAATATAACAATGTTTTTATTTACGTGAAGGTATTGTTTGACATTTATTTGACAGCAAATTAGATTTTTTCCTTGAATTTGGACATTTTAATGGGCGAGAATGGGGCTGTCAATATATGAAAGGGACTGTGAAATGTCAATGCCAGTCTGAAATGTTCATTTTAATTCGATTTTAATTGACCTAGACTTTTGAATTTTGAAAAAAGTTGTTTCAACTTGGCCCGTCTGAATTTACGCGCCGAGCTGAACATAACCCCAAACTGGTCCGAACGAAGCCGGGTTCCAATACAAGTAGGAAATATTTGTGTAATGTTTCAGCAAAGAGGTAAAATAATTTTGATCATGGACCGAGACTCTTCTTATAAACAAAAATCATCTATATAATTAAGAATATCGACTGAACGTGCTTGGTGGATTTTCAATATCAAATTTGAATGTCAGTTCAGGTACATCCATGCCCTTATACTGCCTGATGATTCCGAAAGGTGAAACCCGCGTCGTTATCGACAAAACTCATTGAAAAGTACAATATTTAAACGATTCAAAAAAAAAAACCAATTCAGTTAACTGTTTATTTTGTAAGGAATCAATATTCAAGAATGTAATAAATAGCATCAAAAAAACTCTATTGCTTGGTAATATAACATTTAAAAATAAAATTCTTTATATACTGTGACGTTTCATCCTATTCTGCAATCTTTTCTCACAATTGGGAGTGTTCTAGAAGGGTATTACTAAGTATATTTATATAAAAACTTTTTTCGAGCATCAAATAAATCTACGTTGCGCCCAAGGCATTCAAGTAAAAAGGTTCGTTTTCCAACTGAAGCCTTATAAAGAAGGAACTCATACATTAGGCGGAAATGTTACGTTATAGGCTTTTATAAAGGCTAAATATATCGGTATTGCAACGCCATAATGATATAAATGCTTTTAATATTGTGGATATATTTAAAAATATTTTTAAAACAAAAATCATATTTGCATACGGTAAGAAAAATAGCAATGTATTTTAGTTCTACATAAATTATTTTATATATTTGTTGATAGCTATTTCGGCTTACGCCTTCGTCAGAACTAGTTCTGTTAGTTAGGTCTGACGTTAGTTCTGACGAAGGCGTAAGCCGAAATAGCTATCAACAAATGTATAAAATAATTTATGTAGAACTAAAATACATTGTTATTTTTCTTACCGTATTATAATGGAGTTCTACCAAGTAAATGCCTACTCAATCGATATCATATTTGCACATTATTAAATATCACCCAATTTAATATTACCAAGTTAATGCCAATTCAATCAATACATTTCTAAATAAGGTTTTACATTATTGATATTCTGACACCTAATTTCAGTACACATTGTTTTTATAAAGCAGTGATGCACAACCGTTTTGGGAGAAAGGGGAGATAATAAATTTTCAGATAGTTCGAGGGCTACATGGGGAAAAGTGATTAAATTATCGATATTTTTAGTGTATTTAATTTTAATTATTTTAATTTGTAATTTTATTATTTTATATTGTTTATCCATTGTCCGTAAAAAGTTCTGATGAAAAAGGGTGATTGATATTTGTCATATTGGGCCGCATGAAATTTCAGGCTGTGCATTATTGTTATACAGTATCTTTAAACTTTATCTGGGCTTAAATAATATACCTAAGTATGTAATAAAACATAACCGTATTTATTTTGTTCTAAAATATGTTTAAATAATGACAGTGATCGACTAAGGTAACTCCATGGCTTGGCACGTTTTTTTTTGTATGGCGAGTTATGGGCCAATATCACAGAGAATTTTTTTATCTATAAACACATCTCATATGATATAAACTTTTAAATAACTTTGACTATTATGTATTTTGTTACTAATTGTGTACTGACTTACTATAGCAAAGTTTGCTAAAGTAATGAATTCGTGGCACAATAAGCAACACAATGCGTAGAATAGTCAAAATTATTGGTTTCAAATAGTTCGATATATAAAATTTTATTAAAATGAACTTCCACAAAGTTACCGCCGAAACCATCGAAAATATAGTTCGATATTTTCATTTCGCTCCTCATGGATGTGCAATGCTGATGGCTTTTCATCAAAGTGGTCGATATTTTTTTCCTCCTTCAACTCAGCGTCTAAGACTGAAGGACTTTACCCACATCAAGAATCTTTTCTCTCATATATTATATATATATATATATATATAATCTACCAAATCATAAGTAAACCATATCCTATTTTTGTATCAAAATGAAACTGTCAAAATATTATCACGACTGAATCTTCATCATACTCATTCATTACTAAATTCGTAATTTCTAAGAATTCTACGGACGATATAAAGTCAATAAAGTTTGTTAGCAAATAAATTATTTTCATTGATTATAATTCAGAATATAAGTTTACTGTTTTGACTATTTAATAGAACAAAGTTAATCATAAATTTAAAAGATAATTATTTATGCTTTTAAATTTATTGTATTTAACTCCTTTAAGGCAGTATTCTGGTCTAGGATTCTGAAAAAGCCGTTTTTTTTTTATTGCATATTTTCAATGTTCAAATCTTTAAAAATATGTCCTTACATGATTTTGGTGTAACTTGTAATTATTGCTAGAGATATAGCTATTTTACTGGCGTAGAATCAAACCAATATGGGTGGTTTTTAACTTTGCCCGAAACTTTAAACACGTTTTTCTCGGAATTACTTTTTAGTTTTTTTCAAAAATAGTTGCCTTGATATCTCAAGTTTTAAATATCTATTTGTTTTAAATAAAATTTATTGTGAATTTTTTTAATACATTCTTCTATGGTACATACTAGGATTATAAATTTTTACTATTTTTAAAAAATTCGGAAAATCAAAATAACGGGAATTTCGGCATTTTGCAAAAAAAAAAATTTTTGACTTGGTTCTAGTATATACTAAAATCGCATCTTTACTAATTACGAATATAACTTTTTTTTCTATTTCATGTGACTAGGAAAGTTGGGATCGTGGCAATTATGGAGCGTCATTTTTTTGAGACCCCTACTTTAACAGCCTGTAACTTTTTAGGTTTTTAGTTTTTTGGTTTGAATATTTTTAAAATATTAATGAATATCTGGTAAAAAAGTGGACGTTAAATTTTAATTTTTTTTTCTATAGCACTTGCAAAAACACCTAAAATTTCAGCCTCTAGACCGGAATACTACCTTATGTGAGGAAGCAAACATATCTCATATTTATTTTATTGATTAATATTCTTAAAATACCGTTAATCAATCGACCATTTATAAGTATGAACAGTTAATTATTAGGTACCGTAGTACAATAATTGTTCGTACAATGGGTGAAAACTTTACATCTTGCTTATGGTATTATCTTCCTACAATATCATGTCAATTAATCGTAAGAATTCACGTGATTTGCTTAATTCATTATTTCTTTCTGTACCCAAATGAAATATGTTTTTTTAAAATAATAAGCTTTGGTTGCACGGGAAAATGTTTCCAATTATAAAAAAATGTATAAATATATTTTTTAAAACGATCGTGATTGATTTCAATATCAAATTTAAATCGTTGAATGTTGTACATTCAAACGATTACTAAGATTCCAGATCAATTCTCTTTAATTAATATTACCAACCACTTCAGTGACCGCCGCGTACGGACGTATATATAAAAATCTTTTTATAAGACTTCTTATGATATTTTTCTTTTCATAGCTATTGAGATCGATACATTTTCTCTAGAAAAAAATGGGTGTTCTTTCATCAGTCAGTCTTGTTGAAAAAAGGATTTTTTCGGGCGGTAGATCTGATCAATGCGACCATTTTGCTCGGTACGGAAGCGGTTAATCAATCGACTATTTATAAACATTAATTAAAAAAGTTATGCTTTAAAGTTTTTAAATATTAACCTTTTCACATACCAAAAGTTATCTTTGTCAATGTGATTAATTTACCATTCATTTGGTACAAATTACCTTTGTGATATAAATTATTATGATTATTTAACATTGCCACACCAGTTATTAATATTAAAACCCAAGCATGGCTTTTACCGGCCACACTATTTGGGCACAACGCATTGAATAATATGGGATTGTGATAATCCGGATTACTATTTTAATCGTGTATTTAGTATATTTGGTGGATTTGAACCAACATTGTATCATGGCACGCAAATTCTCTCAGTGTTGTGATTAATATTTCAATGACAGTTGAGTAGATTTGTAATCCTAGTCAGTGGTGGCACTTCAATACACACTGCGGAACTGCAGCAAACCCCAAGCAATTTAAGAAAAATGTTATATTACAACAAACATTAATTTATGTATTTTATACGAAAATATTGATATCATATTTTTTTTAACGTGATTGCGATAATAGGTCCAAACTATTATTGCGATAATAGGTCAAAAGATGACTTTGAAAGCGTTACACACGTTGACACTCTGAAAGCGTTACAAGTGTTACACACTTTCCACACGTCAAAAAAGCATCAGCAGATTACGACTTATAAGAAAACTCTTCAAATATATATTCTGAAGGTAGCCACTTTACTACTTTGCGTAAACCAGCCAAAGCTCAAGAGATACTCTAGCACGATGACTTATCTGAAGATTTTGCAAGGCTTCTTGCGGAGTACGATGGGTAAACTTTTGGGCACGCCTTAGACACAGTTGAAATCTTAGAAAACGTTTTGATTTATATTATCTAATAATTATACAAATGATATTTGTTTATAATAAAGTAGGTACAAAAGATTCAGCATTTTTGAATGTATATTTTTTTTACTATATACGCTCCCAACTTGGAGTCTATGGACTCCACACGGAGTTTATCTCAACACATGTTGTTCTACGATAACTGCTTTTTACTCAGTTGCTCAACCACTCTTTTTGGAAGAGAGTGAGGATTGAAAAGATACGACGACTAGGACAGGACAAGTGGTTAGCTAATCGCTCTTTGGGATCGGAAAGGTGTGAAGGAATTTTTAACAACACAAATACCCATTGCCTGAGCAGAATCGATTTGTCGACTCAAAAAAAAAAACTGCTCGTTCTGGCAATCGAAACAGGGTGGTCCGACACGGTATTCAACGACTTTAACAACTGCACCACGGACCGGACATTAATAACCGTGTATTAAGTTCGCCAGCGCACCGATATATCGAATAATTAACATACACCGCGGTACTAATAGCAGAAAGTGACGGATCTCTATGATTTTGGACAATACTGTTTTCAGCGGAAACGTTCGAGCTGGCTAAAGAAAGGCGAAGGGAGTTTAGTTCGCAGATACAGGCTTGCTTTGGTACTGTGCCCCCAACAGTCTATACAGGTGATAATTGTATTTCTTCTAATTTGTTTCTAATTAGAAAATGTTATACTTAATTTTAATATTTTAGACTTTAGTTGTAAAATTTAATCAAAATAAATATTTCTTTATTTTAAATCAAGCCACAGCACTCCCAGATATCTTATGCACCGCCCGCCATTGATCCTAGTGCTATAATAAGCCGCAATTTGATAACACAACGTACGTAGTAAATATTTCAAAATACAAATGGGATGAAAATTAAAGCTTCCACGCAAATAATGATCTAGGTGGCATTCTGTTGGTTCTGAATTAAATATACAACAGTGATCCATATCACAATTCCTGTATTTTTGATCTGGAAACATTCGGCCGCTTGTTTTTAATCCATTTGTAGAATGGGTTTGAGAAATTGATTGATTATAAAAACACATTATAAAATGTTACAAAATTTACTTAAACCACACAATCAAATTATTGCGGTTTTTAAAAGAATGATAATTTAAAATTAATAAAATGTATTTTTTCAACCAAATTGTACAATTTCGAGAAAGATTCTCGATATATATGAGTTGTAGGATTAAAGGGCAGGAATAAACTTGCTATGAAATGTTATGAAATTTCATCAGCAATTAAAAATGTAGTACCGTTTTAGCAATTATATCACATATGTATTTTATAATGACTCATATGTTTATAATGAAATCAATGAGCGAAACATGACATGATTTTAGTATTTCTTTTTAAAAAAGTAGATAGCATATGTAGTTCTTTAATTAATTTCAAAGCTGCTAGTAGAGTCTACAGACTCTAATTCGAGTATCGAATACTCGATACTCAAGAATACTCTTTTATTTGTCAAGTACTCAATACTCATAATTTCGAAAAATACTCAAGTTATACTCGTAATTTATAAATGAAGAGTTTTTCTACTGCGGGAATTATAAAAACAAAACTTCAAACCAATTTACCGATTTACCGATTTGAGACTTTAAATTCTCTATTATTTCTTAAATATATGTTTAATAAATTGAAGTAAATGTTTTAATGGAATTAAATAGCTTTATTTCCTTATTTATCATCTATTTATATACACATTTTTGAATTAATAATATATATTTTCCTACATCTGAAACTACTCGAGTATACTCGAGTATTTTCAAATTTTACTACTAGAAAATCGAATAGTTGAGAAGTCGAGTAATTCGAGTCTCTAGTATAGCGTAGTATAGCGAGTAGTGACGGACAAATGCCACGTTTTCAATAAAAAGAGGTAAATTTTTAAGCATACTATAATAGTAATCCATAGTGTTATAGAATTACACAGTCATACTTAGGGAGTCACGTTTTGATAAATCCGTATTTAATCTCATCTATTTTGGATTATATTGAGTTTAGATCGCTTTGAAAGGATACATGACTATATATCTCAGATATCGGAACAACACATAATCCACCAACAAAGCTAAGGGGTGTTTGCATTTAATAATCAGGTATTATATATAGAAATTGAGTAAATATTAGATATAACTTACGTCAAAATATATCGAAAATCGTTTTATAACATCCCTTAATTAAATGCGTATTTGATTAATCGATAAGACAAATCTACGCAAAGGTTATTATTTATTAGGGAGATAAATATAGGAAAAGCTATATTGTTTAGCCCGGTTAGTGGTGCAGTGGTCAACGTCGTTGACTTCCGTAATGGACCGCCTAGGCTCGAGCGCATGTACGAGCAGATTTCTTCAGTCGATTTATTGACTCTGTTCGAAGGCAATGTGTGTTTGTGTTGTTAAAAATTCCTAAATACACTTCCAATCCCGAAAATTGGCGCAAAACGAGAGCGACCAGCTAACCACTAGTCTTGTCTTAACTCTTATCATAAAATAAAAATAATAAAACATTTTTAGTACTTTTTCCACATGAGATTTATTTCATCAGGACCAGTTTCGCTCATGGCGAGCATTATCAACTGATAAGGAATACAATAAAACAGTGGTATTTATGCAAAAGTTCAGTATGAAAACAAGGTATGACAAACAATTGGTAAATCAACTAAGCAAATAAATTAAAGCAAATTACAAGAAAAATAGACTAAAAATAAAATGTTCAACACATCAAAAATCAATTAAGTATGAATTAACATTAAAAAGTAAAAGCCCAAAATTAAGTGCATTTAATAAAAATAAATAAATCTATCTTTATTATAATGCCTTTCCACCAAGTATTGACAGTGAACACCTTAAAAGTGATTAACTCTTATCCTTTCTATCTCTACTGCTATGAAACTAAATAAGTAGAGCGACTGTGTAACAGTCAGTTCTCCTATAAAGAACAGAAGCCAATATTCGGGGCGGGACATAAAAAATAAAAACTACTAACTAAACGTCAGTTCAAGGTGATCAATCCACTTGATATGCCTGACGATGCCAAAAGACAAAAACTGTATACGGCCTGATTAATACAATTTTTAACAGCGTAATGGACACAGATTCTGGTTGCCACATTGGCTATACAAAACGTCGGAGGCACTGTGAAGTCACCTGCATTCGTGTAGCACTTGTTTGTCCGCTACGCTATACGCAACGCTGCCACTCAGGCCTCACACTGAGTCGTTAGTGACAGAACAAATGTAAATGTCAAAAATTCAAAATGATGCTGTTGAGGTGAAATGAAATGCATCATTTTCAATTGTATAAAGCAACAACTAATAACTTGAAAAAATGTAGGTTCGGTAGCAATTCTTGAAACACAAGAGATTGCACAAGACTAAAATAATGTACCTACTTAGCTTTACGAACACGGTATAAAAAAGTGTTTGGCAGGCGTTATTTTTGTGTCAAACTCCGTTGTAAGCGGAATAAATTGGACTTTTTCCTAGCGAGGCGTAAAAAAACGCAAGCGAAAGGTTTCGACAGCCGAGAGCAGAAGAAAGGTATGTACGTGTCGGAAATATTCGAAAAAAATATTCTCACATTTCAATTGTAAATACATGCAAATTCCACGGGATATCAGATCGAACCGCTTTACGCGGAAACTCCCAGTCGAGTTGTTGGGCTGTGGTTTATCTTCACTTTGGGATACATCTCACGGATGTTTTAAAAATAATATAAACTTAGGTCTGTCTGCAAAAATTCTAACTACGTACATTATACGGCACCCCGACATTTTCGCGCGGGCTAGAGCCTCCAATTCGAATGTCAATACTGGTCTGTGGTGCAGTGGTCAACGTCGTTGTTATAAATCCCTTTCCGATCCCACCTGTCCAAATCCTCTTATCTCTCTTCGAAAAAGAGAAGTTGAGAAACTGAGTAACAAGCAGATCTCGTAGAAAAACATATGTTGAGATAAACTCTGTGAGGAGGCATATGCTCAAAATTGGGAGCGAATGTGGTAAAAAAAAAAAAAAAAATTGTATTTCTTATCAGTTGATAATGCTCATGATGGGTGTAGCTGGTCTTGATCTTAATAAATTCAATTTGGAATACGTACTATAAACGTGTTATTATTTTTATTTTATGATAAAATATAGTGTCGCAAAACTTAATCATGATTAGATTAATCACAAATATGTTGTTATAATGGAAAATCTATTCTGTGCAGTAGAGGTCTGCACGGGCTCGGGTTTGGCCCGCGGGCCGGGTAACGAAGGCTTGGATTCGGGCCCGGGCCGGGCTCGGACGCAAGCATACAACAAAATATAACAAAGGCATGTATTTAATGGGTCAGTAACTAATTCAAGTTTTGGTCAGTTAAATAAATAAATGGTCACTTAAAAATCAAAATGGTCAGTTAATATTATAAACGGTCAGTTGTCATTGTATCAGTGTGAATGTGGTCAGTTATTAAATAAAACGGTCAGTAATATATTTTAATGGTTAGTTGTTTATTAAAAATAGTTAGTATTTAATTTAAATAGTCAGCTATTTTTTAAAAATTATAAGTTTTAGTTTGACAGCTTGTGAATTTTATCAAATATGGTCGTAATAGGCAAATTTGTAAACTGTTTTTTTTATTTTAACTGACCATTTATTATTTTAACTGACCATTTATTATTTTTAACTGACCGTTTTAAGTATTTATAACTGACCATTTTTCGAATTAGAAACTGACCAAATAATTAGTAGTCTATAACAAAAATCGGGCCATTTCCGAATGAGGTCACTATTATCGTAAATCTAAATTTAATAATATAATAAACTTCACGTACTCGTATTAGTCATCTTTTCGACGTCTTGTTTGTTATTTAAAAACATTCTCTCATGAACACCCATTCGAAAGAATAAGATGATTGTTCTTAACTTTATGACTTTTGACGCAATTATTTTAGTATTTTTTAATGATGTCTGCTTCATCGGCGTTTGTACAATACGCATAATGAATTTCATAATATGATCCAGGGTATCAGTATGTCTTATATGGTGATTTCGATCAATCGCAATTCGATTTGTTAGGTTGATTTTTTTTTAAATTTACCTTCAAGAAATGGGCTTCGAAAATATTAAGACAAAGCTGAAGAGTGGAGAATATATTTCTTCAGTTAAAAACCATGGGAAAAGTGAAGTGTGGAAATCATTTAGTGAAATCATAGAGGTGGCTACAAACAAAATGTTGGATACGTTGAGTGTATAAAATGTAAATGCATTTTCAGCTTTTCTAGCTCAAAAATTTCTCACTTGAGTCGTCATTCCTGTAAAACAAACAAAAACTAATTCTAATCAGGAAGAAATGTATTTCGCACAACTGCACACACACGAAAGTTGGTGAGTCAATTTTTAATTTTTATTTGAAAAAAATATCGGGTCTTTTCGGGCAAGGTCGAAAAATATCGGCCCGTGCAGAGATTTTTGAAATGAGCATCGGGCCGGGCCGGGTCGGAGGTCTTCGGATTCGGGCCGGGTGAAATTATTTTATATATTTGTTGATGCAGACCTCTTACTGTGCTATAAAATAAGCTCTGATTTAAATACCAAAATAATTTAGAATATAAGTAGTCACATGAATTTTTAATATTAATTAACATGTTATTGTAGGAAGATTTTACAAGAAAGTAATATGTGATTTTTGCGCCCATTGTACGAGCAGTTTTATTACGGCAATAACTACCACTTCATACTTATAAATGGTCGATTGATTAACGGTCGCTTAGGAATATTAATTATTAAATTAATCTTGGGATATTTTTGCTTTCTCGCTTAATTTCGAGCCAAATAAATACAATAAATCTTACTTAATAAAATCATAAATAATAATTCAATATATTTATGTTCTACTTTGTTTAACAAAATAGTCGAAAGAGTATACGCATTTTCTGAATTATCATCTATAGAAATAATTTATTTTCTTACGATTATTATTGAATTTATTAGAAGTAAGTAAGCTTTGTTAAATGATAAATCGTTACTTTTCATAACAGCAAAAAGAGTTAACAAATATTCTGTCAATGAGAAAAACTTCGTTTCTTGAACACTTATTTCCATACATTGGATTTTTTTTTTGAAGTACATCCGTTTGGTAGTCTTTGCATATTTTTTTGTGAGATTACCTCATATTTAACTTGGAATCATCAAAATTTTACCAACGCCTTTTGGGCTAGGTAGGGACAATACATATTCAAGAGGATTAATGTATCAATAGTTGATGGTATTGCAGATGTTTTTAAAATATTTGTGCGCTCCAACTGTGGAACATATGGCGTCGTAAATTAAGAATCTCTTTTTAGTTTAGAACAAATGGTTTGCTAGGTGCTCTGACTACCCGCTTAACCCTTTGAGTGGTGAGTTGTTTTGGATAAAATTAGGTTTTTTTCTATAAATTTAATAAAATATTAATTGCAAACAAAAAAAAATTACAACATATTTTGTTTTGTTTTCCGTAAATATAAGAAGCATATTATTACTTATTGAAGGAATTGATATTTCTTATTCAATTTTAAAACGCAAATTCTAAAAAAATATTCAAATAATTAAATATTACTTTCAAATAATTATCTAGAAGCTTATGCATACAGTTTGGGTCTGGATCTTTATTGCATTCATCTGTCAACATGTGTTTCTCTATTGACGGTGATTTTAGGAAGCGTATCGAACTGAAATGCATTTATACACTCAATAACATATGGCCACAGATTTCTTACCAAATATTAAACTTTTTATAAAACTCTTTTGCTTATTTCAAACATATAATAAAAATAATGTGACTCACAAAAATCACTGATTGACACATCTAGTTTCAATATATGAAAAAATAATAACATTTCAATAAACAATAAGAGAATGGTAATAGATGACAAGATAATAGATGACAAAGGGAATATAATTTTAAGACAACGCAAACACAAATGACTTTCAACTGAATGGTACAAAAACTGAAAAAGTGCTGCTCACGCTAGAGTTCGTTTCCACGAGATCCGTTGCGGAAGCTACCGACGCTGACCACTGCATCACGGAATACATTTCAATAATCAAATACTGAGAGACCTGGTAAGATAAAAGATGTAAGTCTAGGAATATATTTTAGCATATTCTAAGTATGTTGTATTTTAGTAGTTCCTACCGTAGTACATATTATAAGTACAGATTCAGCAGAATAATTTTTCTTCGAGTGCGATAATTTAGTGAATAAACATTTTCAATTTCATTCATTTACATATATGTAATGTTTTTTTTTCTTAGTATACTTACTTCGAATATATAGTACGAAAATTCTTGGGTGCTATTTTAAAATCTTATATATAAAACCGAAACGGCGTATGTATGTATGTGGGTCTGTAATTCCTTTTTGCATTGTTGTTGCAAGTTGCCATAAAAACAAATATGAAAGAAAATATGTTTGAATTTTTATCGGCGAAGACATTTAGTCAAAATGTAATAAATTAGTCTTCTACTGAACTTTTCCCGGCTTTTATTATTAACCTTTTGCACTCTGATCATATTTTCTCAGGACTAGTAAGTTTTTCTGATTTCAAAAATGTTGGTTAAGTGAGTGATAGTCTTCAGTAGGGTTGGATGAAGCACGTGACTTTAAGCTACAAAAGTATTTGTTAATTAATTTGCCATTAATGAAAATTAACAGAATTTTTTCCATCCCTTTTTTTCCTCCGCGGGCCAACTCCGTTTGGGAGTTAATAATAATGTTTATTATTTACGTGAAGGTATTATTTGACATTTCTTTGACAGAAAATTAGATTTTTTCCTTGAATTTGGACATTTTAATGGGCGCGAATTGTCATCAAATTAAATAAAGGTTGTGATTTTATTTTAACTCTATTTTGGATGATGTTAAATTTTGTGATATAATTATGTCGAATGATATAACATTAAATAATTATTGGTCGCTTAGTCCGAGCGACGCCGGGTAGCAATACTAGTATTGCATATAAATAAGTGTAATTGTTTCCATCCCAACAATACCGACATGTTTTTCCTATAAATATCTTATTATATTTATGTTCTCATTTTACTAAGGATTAGCGTTAAACCATATTAAATCTAAATTTGTTTCACTTATATTTTACTCAACAAAAATTAAGACTCTTACATTACTCTCGAGACGCATAATATAGTCCTTATTATTTACTCTAATGAATTGAAAAATATTAAAAATTACTCATACATTTACATAATGAGAGAGAATTTTTTAAAAATTGCGTTTTTGTTTCGGCTATAAATTTTCATGTTTCCTTTTGGCTGGATGTCAGATAAAGTGAAAAGAAGCACTCAGAATAATTGACAAAATATACAACAAAAAAAATATAAACAGGCATTTTTAGGGGGAGAATTTAATACCCATAAAATATCATTATTTTTTGGCCGCAGTCTTCATTTAATTGAATTACTTTCTCATAATTCTAAAAGATCTGCATTTTTTGAAATGAATTCTTCGTTGATGTTTTTCTGAAAATTGAAATTACACGCAAGACCAATTTTACAGATTATTTTTGGTAATTGTAGTCTTGACATAACAAAATAATAAGAATCAAAAGTATACCCAAGGAAAATCTGTGAACCAGATGTGTATCAAAGAGTCAATCGTATATCTTCAAATAATTTCACAGTAAGATAAATGTACTAGTAGTTGACCATGTACCAGTAGTTGACCTTTTGACAATAAAATGGCCCAAAATAAGAAATGCAGATGCGAATTGCTCTAAATTGTAAAGTTCAGACAAGTTAAGGCATCTGTGGTCGGAGTGAGCCACTAACACATCACCATATAGCCAATCGAGTGCCAGGGTGGCCATTTGAAGACAACACCTAGTGAGGAAAGTGTATTATTTAAATTTCTCAAGTGATCAATCTAGTAACAGTGTATACCTTGTTCCTGAACCACCCATTGCTACTTGATTCAACCAAGAGTGGTGTGAAGGAAAGCCCTGAGGCAATTCTGACAGAAAGTTTACTATAAAGCACCCTGTTTAGACATGGTGAACTACTGGATTTTACAATATGTGAGATGGTCAACTATTGAAGCAGGAACATGGATTTAAATAATTTAACACAACTTTTTTTAATTAGGCCCTTTCGTAATTTTTGTTACATAATATTAATTAAGACATGAGCCAATATGAGTATACTTGCTTTGCCATCATTCGGTACAATACTAAACCTTAATCGTTATTTTTGTTGAAATTTTCTGTTAAGCGGTCATCCACTGGTAAATTTACCTTATATACTGTTTTTCTTTATCCAATTGTATAAAATACATACCAAGTTGTATCATTACTATGTAACACATGATCATATCAAACAGACTGATAAAAAGCTATACGCGAGATACGAACATGATCACACAGTTTCTAGTAACTAACAAATAAGATAGAGGTCATACTAAACTCGTATCTGGATGTGTGTATCTCGTATAATATTGCATAAACATCTTTTTTAAAAATTGACTAAGGGCGCTAACTCTTATAAGTGTAACGGGTCGTCTTAGGTGGGCGAAGCGATCCGGCGCGCTTTAAAAGCGGCAGAGTTTTAAAATATCAAACGGTCCTCGCCCATGCAAAGTGTCATATGTGGGCGATGCGATCCGGTCAGGACGGCATATGTCGTAAGTCGCCTCAAGTGCCTGACTAATGGCGCACGCGAATCGCTTGAAAATATCAAACGGTCCAAGCTCACCAGAGCGTTAATTGCGTCTGGCCAAGCGATGGCACATACGACCTTTAGTCCGCTTCGTTTAAAATTAATTGGTTTTTACACGTCGCCGCAGCGCACCGCAGCGCTTCGTCTCGCCTACCTAAGACACGGGGTAATGATATGGTTAATGGCGTCGTGATGAAATGATTCTTTTTGTGTCACTACATTTGAACTCAACAGTCCAATTATACTAAATATATTCAGACTATAGATTGTTTTTCTGGTTTATTCTAAACTCCTACAACGTCTATGTTAACTCTAGCTAGACATCGTATAGGCAACGTGCAATACCTTTGTGGAGTGTCGAGCAGATAAAAGTTTGTAAAAGTTGGTTGGTAAATAGTTTTTAATTATTTTAAATTATCCTTATTTAAAAAACCGTTTCTATTGAAGTATGTGCCTTACAATAAAAATAATAACACATTTTTAGTACTTTTTCCACATGAGAATTATTTCATCAGGACCGGTTTCGCTCATGGCGAGCATTATCAACTGATAAGGAATACAATAAAACAGTGGTATTTATGCAAAAGTTAAGGATGAAAACAAGGTTTGAACTCATTACCGGCATTTCCATCTAATTATGGTTGACAGACATGTAGATTTATTTATTTTTATTAAATTCACTTAATTTTGGGCTTTTACTTTGTTAATTCATACTTAATTGATTTTTGATGTGTTAGTTTTGCATTGCTAAGAGGTCTTAAACATTTTATTTTTAGTCTATTTTTCTTGTAATTTGCTTTAATTTATTTGCTTAGTTGTTTTACCAATTGTTTGTCATACCTTGTTTTCATCCTTAACTTTTGCATAAATACCACTGTTTTATTGTATTCCTTTTCAGTTGATAATGCTCGCCATGAGTGTCCATGATTTTGGAAAAAACTAAAAAATTATTTTATTATAATGCTTTTGTCATCTATATTGATGAAAAAAATGAATGTCTGTTATGTATAATTTCAAATCTATGAGGAAATCTATTAAAGAGTTGCTGATCGGAAACAAATAATATATTGAGGGGCAAAGGGTTTTATTCCTCGTTACGTAACTTTACATCAATGGTTTCGGTTGTGCTGAAAAACATTTTAGAATACCAACCCAATTGAGTCGCCCGAGAAAACACGAAAACCAGTTTTAGGGCCCTTTATTTATATTTTCCAATTTTAAAAACAGCTCATAAAAGCCTGATACTTTGTATGAACGGCCACATTGCAACATCAGTTAGGATAACTTTATGATTGGTCGAAAACATGATTGGCCAAACCATTATAATTTAACGTTTTATATCACATGTCCCAAATAACCCCACCCTGAATAAAAAGAAAAACAATGTGACAGCATTAGTTCAGTTTCAGAAAATATGGGATAGTTCTTCTTTTGATTTACTCAAATTTCTCGAGTACTTTATTGCCGCAATTGTTGTTGTAATATAAACAATGAAAACCACATTAACATTTCACTTCACTTTATAAACAGTTGTAAACAGATCGCGTGTAGGTACTGTAGCAGGTTGTGTGCTGCCGCTGTTCTTTTCTACTCAGACGAACAAAGTGGAAGAGATAGATGCGGCTTCCGTGCAGTTTCTATCGCTTATTCGAGTTCTTCTTTTGACAAACGGGGCAATGAGTCATGTTTTTTCGTGTAAAAATGATGACTTCTGTTATTTGTCAACACTTTAACACTATTCCAAAAGGGAACACCAAATTTGTAAACCCATTTGAAACGTGTAGAATAAATGTTCACATTAGTATTACCTTGAATTCTGAGCTTCGTTTTCTTTTGACAACAACCTCGACATAACATAATACTTGTTGGTTTTCTCATCCGGAATAAGCCCTTCTTTGTTCCCGATTCCTCCTCAAATAATAATATGATGTGTCAGGCATATTCACGAGCGAACAAACATGCTTACAAATTATACAAAAGCACCAACAATTCAAGTTCCAGCAATGCGCCACTTTTAGATAAGTTTGGAAGATGTCCGGTGAAACAATGTTCAAGGAATTTTAGCCGCAGTTATAACTTTAATCAAAACTGAACATAATTTTAAGCGTTATACATATTATAATAAAGAATGCTTAGTAACAATTTTACTTAATTGGGAATCGATCTAAATTATAAAATTACTTTTTGCAAAGTTTCAAATCATTTTGAAGAGATAGGATATCAGCGATGGTAACACGCGCTTACTGTTAAACTAGTCTATTGTTTGTTAAGCACTACCATTTTTTATATGTATATGACGGAATTTATAGTTTT
This sequence comes from Himalopsyche kuldschensis, assembly GCA_028554975.1. Lineage (NCBI taxonomy): Eukaryota > Metazoa > Arthropoda > Insecta > Trichoptera > Rhyacophilidae > Himalopsyche > Himalopsyche kuldschensis. Next base: position 8,442,102 of record JAHFWI010000012.1, read on the forward strand.
AAGGAAAGTATATCATAAGAATAGACTTTAACGTAACTTCTCAAGTTTACGTTAAAATTACGAGCAATTCCTGATAAGAATTGAACTTTTAAATGATTCCAAGACAATCATTCTCGTAAGGTGTCTTATTAAAATGTTTTCCCCACAAAAAGCCATCAGCTGACAGACTCTTATAGAAATTCAATACCTTACTTATATACGGGAAAGGGAAACAAAACTGAGAGAGTCTGTACCCACCCTACCAAGAAGATAGCCAAGAAATTAGGAGCCCGCTTCACTAACTACACATATTGTTTCAGTCGGAAAGTAAAGGTAGGAAAAAAAATTAAGTTCTAGGCGCATTGGCGTCAAAGATCTTCTCATATCCTTCGTCTCTTAGCCTCGTTTTCGTATTAAAGTTGTATTCCCTTTATTTATATCGATGCTCACAGGAGGACGCGATCGATGTAGTGGTGAGCAATCCACTGTGAATCCTGTTCAAGGGGTCAGCTTACTTTATCTTTCAACCTATGAAGGGTCATCGAAAAGAATGGTTCTCAGATGATCATCATTGGGTTATAATTATGACCCACTGCTTAGTGAAACTGTTTACCTGATTATTTTGTGTTATAATGGAGTTCTACCAAGTTAATGCCAATTCAATCAATAAATACATAATCTTTGATATCAATGTCAAATGTCTTAGACGTTCTTCTCTAAAGATAGAAATGCGTGTATGGGATTTAGACTGTCTGCTTAACTTATCTTTTGCTGGAATGAAAGCCTCAGCGGTTAAACGCAAAACTTGATCTCCAAGACTAAAGCCTTAAATTTAAGTGTGAGGTATTTAACACAAAATGTCAACATTAAAAGACGTGTAAGATAAGGCAGCGAAAGCTTGCCTAACAAAAGGCGAACCTCTCAAAGGACAACGCTGAAGCCTTACAGATATGGGTCGTCACTGTAAACTTTAAGCTCGCTCTCATTCTCTCCTCTTTATGCAGAATTATAGCTATCTATAAATCTCACAATGTAGCTTTTATATAGCTCCAAGCGTAGCAAAACTTAGACCCTCGGATTAGGAGGAGTCCAAAAACTCAAAATAGTGACGAGAAGATGTTCACTCTAGACCAGAGATGCCCAACTGAAATCACTTCGAGGGTAAAATAAAATAATACATATCTCTGATGGATGACACCTAAATATTTGTTAAATATTTTTAAATAATATGATGAATAATATTTTATCCGTATAAAAAACAAACAGCTCATAATTGAAATATTTTTTTTTAATCCTTTTAACTTTAAACACTTATTTTGATTATATATATAATACATATGTTTTATGATCGTTGATAACTCTGACATCCTTGAGACTTTAAGCTTGCATGCTCCCAGTTTCTACCTACGTGGTCGTAGCCAAGGCCAATCAATTTTCTTTGTCAGAAGTTTTTTGTCACGTAGTGAGTTTTGAGTCGCCAATCGCAAAGGCTGTTCGGCTGATAAATGCAGTGCCTGTTGAGGTGGACATCTTTGGCAGTGAACTTGGTGCTTTGTCTCTATTTTTTTTCTTTTTATGTAACTAATATGTTTCTGTTCTGCTTCATATATTTATTTATTTTAATTTTAATTTCGTTTAATATGTTATGTGATATTTTTATTAAATTTGTCAAATGAATGGTGCACTGGCGTCGGTTGTAATGCCATGTATTACATTTTTCCAATAAATAAATACATATATTTTTAATGTCGAACGGTAATTTTGACGTCACTAATAAGCAAGTTGAGTAGTATCTTTGATATCTGTTGTACCATCTGCTGCTTGTGAGAAAAAGATGTGAAATATTTTTTTTGAAAGTTTGTCCATTGATGCACAAATCTCAGTCAAAATATCATTGATCATGTCACATTATCACTCGAGAGACAAATCGTATTGCACAGATGGATTTTTTTCTGGACAAATTACTTCCAATGGCGGCTATCAAGCACTGTTTAATATAGTCACCGACCGTTGGACGTTAACCTCGAAAAATCCACTCAAAACCTTCAAAAGGGCCAATGTGGTCCGTGGGTCCAGATTTGGGCATACCTGCTCTAGACATATCACAACGGGAAATAATGGATGAATAGTAAATATATTTTTTATTTTCCCAGAATTACTTAGATTGTACATATACCAAGACTTGCAAAAAAACATTCTACTCTGAAACGATTTTCAGATGCTTTTCACAGCTATCTAGACACCATGCCATATGTTTAACCCTTTTAATTCCAAAACGCTGAGACTGTGTCTATCACCAATATGTTATATTGTTCTCCATATATTATATGTTACATTTTCTATGATTTCATTAATAAATGATAATGTGCACTCGGGTGGCTTAAAGCTATTAACTGATGTTTGCTTGCAAATATTTATTTAAATGCCCCGAAGATACATATTTCATTTTTGAACCAATGTAACACAAAGATAATTTTCATAATATTCAATTGATCTGTTTAGGCCGTGGTCCAGAGGTCGCCGTCGTTGGCTTCCGTGACGGACCGCCCGAGTTCGAGTCCCTGTACGAGCACATTTTTCAGTTGACTTAACGATTCTAACCACAGGCAATAGGTGTTTGTTTTCCCTGATCCTTTCTCACCCTTACGATCCAAAAAACGGTGCGTAGCGAGAGCGATTAGCTAACCACTAATCCTGTTCTTGTCTTCTTCCCTTTCAATCCCTACACTATTAGTAAAAAGCTATGATAAGCAGTTCTCGTAGAAAAAAAGATGTTTAGATAAACTCGTGAGAAATCCATAGACTCCAAGTTGGGAGCGGATAAAGTTAAAACAAAATGAGAGATTCAATAATTTTACCGTGCAGTGGTCCAACGTCGTTTCTCCCGAGTCTGATTCCCTGTACAAGCTGATATTTTCAGTCAATTTATCGATTCTGTTCGAAGGCAATGAGTTTTCCCCGCCCTTCGCGTATTGAGAGCGTTTAACTAATAAACTTCTAGTCCTTTCCTAGTCTTAGTATGCTTTCATCCTCTACACTTTTCAAAAATATAACTTTAGCAACTGAGGCCATATGTCCTGTCCGTGGCGCAGCATCAACGTTGTTGGCTTGCTTGCCGGACCGCCCTGGTTAGATTTCCTGTACGAACTGATTTTTTCAGTTGATAAATCTTTTCAAATACATGAGTGTTTGTGTTGTTAAAAATCCCTTCCCACCTTTCCATCCCAAAGAGCGACGCACTAGTCCTATCCGAGTCTTCGTATCTTTTCCATCCATACTCTCTTCGAAAGAGAGAGGTTGAGCAACTGAGGAACATCAGTTCTCGTAGAAAAATATATGTTGAGATAAACTCTGTGAGTAGTCCATATGCTCTAAGCTTGGAGCGAACATGTTGAATTATATAATAGTTGATACGTTTATTAAATATCTAGCAGCGTAAAAGCTTTTAGCATACTGCTAAGAATTATTCAGGGCTGCTTATATTTTCCATTAATATTTGTTGAGAAATATGACAGGATATAGATAATCTTTTATAAGTTGACATTCACTTCCTATCTGTATGGAATAGAAAATAATTGCTTTTGTAGCAAAAAAGATTTGTCAATGTTTAAACAAGCGCTTTAGATTCAAGATTACGCTTCGCTAAAAATAAACCGTATAAAAGCTGGCAGTATAAATGGAAAAGAAATTTTTAAAAAATACTTCGAAACCATGCTGATTTAATTCGTAACTTTTATAATTTCATATACGAGATACTAAATGGCATATTCCCAAGAGGAAATAAATTATTGGTATCACATTGATAAAATTTAAATTTGAATCATTTCAATTTTGTACTTTTCCATTAGTTTTGTCTGAAAGATGCTGAAAGGGTAAGCCCGGGTCGTTAGCGACAAAACTCATGGAAAAGTGCAACATTCAAACGATTCAAATTTGATATTGAAATTCCATCAAGCACCTTCAGTCGAAATTATTAATTACATTGATAATTCCGTGGACAGTATTAGCTTACCCAAATCTTATATTTTTCTATAAAATGTTCGGTAAATATTATATAAATTTATTATGTATATATGAATACGTATTCGGGAGATTGTGATATTTAACGTTTTTTTTGGTGAAGAAAATGTTTCGTTTCAGCCGTGTCAGCTCTTGATATGAAATTATTCTCATATAGTTTATCGAGAAGCATTCTTCTTGATGACCCGCTTTAGAACTTGAAGCTTCATCAAAGTAGATTAAAAAAAACAGGTGGTTTTCTACAAGATTGTTTGATACTGTTAACTTGAACTTACATTCATTCAAGCGTTTGAAATTTTTAAAGAAGCCGAATGACAAAACTTACGTCTATATTGATACCGCATTAAATGGTAGGTCATCAGAACTCTCTCGAACTATCTATTTTTCACCTCAGTCTATGAGTTTAAGTCGATATCAGGAAATAAATTCATTTTTAATAATACTCTATATTGAAATCTATAGCGATCCAATATAGAGTAATTTCAAATTTGTAAAACAGACATTTTTACGGACGACTCGCTCTAAATGTGTCTTGACTCTTTCACGCCCTGAGTGCATCAGATACGAAGTATTTCATGTAAAGTTCGATGGACCATAAATAATATGTTATCGGGCGGACTATTAACGGTCTTTTTGTAACGGTTTTTCTACCTAAAGGAACCGCTTTTTTTTCATTCAACTAGTTAGAGATTGGAGAGCATTGAGAATGCACGCGCTTGCCAGATAAGTCTTACAGTCGTGGTTGAGGGTCTTCTCCCAACTGTATACCCTCGAAATAGCCTGCAAGCTCCTAATCCTCTCCCTAATGATAAAGTCTAGTAAATTCCTGATATCGCCTTCGCAATTATAATAGTCGTGTATTATGTATTGTAGAACGTAACGTGTATTGTAAATCTATCTGTGTTAAATCCGTGTGTAAAGTCTGTGAAAATTCGTAACAATTAAATAATGGGTGCTAACCGCATCCACATAACGCTTTGAGATCGTCTTTTGTTTATAAGAGCACCATATTACTCCTACTCCGTTTCCAAAATTCCTCGAGTGTCGGATAGATTTACGAGGGAGCCGAATCAAGGTCGTTCTCAATATATACTCATGGAAAAGTACCAAATTCAAACGATTCAAATTTCATATTAAATTCCATCATGCAATTTCTGTCAAAATCCTTAATTATATCAAAGAATTCTTTTATCCACTGTTGCATTTTAGCTTATGTAATTGCTTATACTAATATTTTACAACTGAAGGCTAAGTAATGTTACTCCACGGTAGAGGTCTGCACGGGCCGAAATTAATAAATCCTATCCGGCCCGAGCACAAAAATCTCCAACCCGGCCTGACCCAAGCCCAAGGCTCATTCCTGAACATCTTACCCGAACCCGACAGTATTTTCAACTTTTCAACAAAATTTTAATCAACATTTAAAATAATTTAATATAAACTCATCAAATTATAATATGTATAATAATAGCGTATACCAACATCTGGAGTAATCGATGTTATGTTTTATTTTATGCCCGCGGGCTTACCCGAACCCGTGCAGACCTCTACTGCACGGTGACATAAAGAAGTTTTAAAGAAGGATTTATGCGTGTCAAACAAACTTTACAATACTTTCGATGGTTTCGGTGTAACTTTGAAGTTCATTTAAAGTATGAAATTAAAAATAACTTTGATTATTCCACGTATTGTGTTACTAATTGTGACACGTGTTTCGCCTTTTCGGACTTTGGAATCTTCGGACTAACTATCGCAAAGTTTGCATAAGTAATAAAGCAAGTTGATTCTAATATTTTAAAATAATAAATTACAAAACGGAGTTTGGGATTTTTCCTTTTTACGGAAAGCAAGGAAGGGGTTATGGGAAATTACTCACCGCCTTTAACAAGCGCGCAAGATCGCACGTTTTTTCCGTCACTAACGACTGCCAAAAATAACGCGGCGATCACACAAACGCAGCAACGACACTTTACGATAACGACCGTTAGCGCAAGGTATCAGGCGTCGTTAACGGATTTTCGTTTCAAGGGCGCCTCCCCCATTGTCCCTGGCATTTTTATCGCATCAGGCTCCGCGGCCGGCGTTCACCTGCTCATGTTTTATTTATACCCCTCTACGCTCCTGTAAACATCTCACCTTCCAACCCCGCTTCCTGCCGCGACACCGACTCGAGCTTGCTTGCGATTTCATAGGTATTCATAATGCGCTCTAGGTAAGCATATAATATAGCAATGGCGTCGCTAGGGATGTGATACTTAAATTTTATCGCAACTTTAAGCTCTCTGTTACATGGTCAAAACTGTATAACATAAAGTCAAAAGTGTAATGGTATAACAATGACATAGTTTTTCTTTTTACAAAAAATACATTCAAACGCTTTACTGTTTACATTGTTGCTTCTTCCAGTATAATACAATAAAACCCTGATTCTACGTTTTTCAAGGGACCATAAAAAATAAACGATAAATGCGGGAAACGAGGAATGCCGGAAAGCTTAAAATTTGAAGAAAAAAAAAGTAAAACTTATTATAAATAATAAAACCTTAACTTACTACATTGCTTCTTTGCAGTTGGGCACTTCAATTTTAACCTAGCCATCCCGAACAGTATAGATTTTGTCCCAACAGCTACTTTACCTTAAATATCTTTATTAATACTAGTGATCCGATGTATAAACTTTTAGTGTTCTTAAATCATAGTTTTGTACACCTTTTGCAGAAAAATATTTGATATTTATAGGCTAGTACTCGATTAAAAAAGAGAAGAAGTCGGAATTTGTCAGTCTAATTGTCGATGTTAGCAATTGCTGAGATGCACTAACATAAAATTTCACGCCCATAAGCGATAAGAGAACGTGACAATAGTGATTCATAGATAATATGGACGGAGTGTTTCATATCTGGCAACAATAAAAGGCGATAAGCGATAAGATAAGAGATAAGGTAATGTGACTTGGTGCACGGTTATTGGCTTGTTAGTCCACCATAGTCGTTGGAGTGGAAACGTCGTCGTTTTCGTGCGTGAATTTTTATATGATTTTTTTTTTCAGAAATATGTATAAATATACGTCAAAGCATAATCAATCATTTTTTTATTGCAGTCTATGCCAATAAGGCCAAAACACTGGGGTCTTTTTTTATCCTCCTTTGGCCTGAGAGTCATTTTTCAAGGATAGTCCTACGAAGGTTAACAAAGACCCTTCAGATTCGCATATTTTCCTAACAGATTCAGCTTTATTCAATATCCTTGGAGTGGATAAATATTTTTATTTTTTCGAAAGCCAATAACGCTTCTGTAAATTTCCTTACCGGTCCAATATTGCGTTTTTCGCCATCATCATTTACAGAGGACACAGATGCTCAGTAAGTGAGTCATCACCGGAAACATTACGACGATAAATCGTAAAAAAATGCACATCTGCGGTTAGAGTTTTTTTTCTACCAACCGATTGGATGAGGTCGAATTTGCTTATGAGAAATATTCAACAAAAACGGTCAATCGGGATAATATTTGTGACGGGACCATAAATTTTAGACCATAAATCGGGAGAACGATTAATGCTGGATTCTTTAACATTGTTCTTATGGGTGTTTGGCCGGGACTATAGAAAATTAACGAACTGCGCAGGAAAAAATTTTATGTGAGAACGTTAGATCAGAATTCCACTGTATAGTATATTTCCCAATTCAAAATTGCTGATTTTTTCCATGTTCGTGAGCTATCATAAAAAGTCAATTATGTTAATAAAAAAAACCTGAGATAAATTGAGTTGAAAAATAATTACTGACGCCGTGCTTAAGAATTCAAAAATCAAATTGAATTGTTTTTTATTGTCGATACTTAAATTCAGACCCACCTGTCACTATTACACTTGTTATGTCAGACAGCAATTATAAGTAATAATTTGTGTGGTTTTATAATGGACAATTAAAAAATTCCTCGCCGCAACGAAACCATATGTTCTGCAGTATGCATAAACATAGCTTAAAAAATATATAAAGCTTGAACTCAATACAGCTTTAAATTAAATATGTAAATTTGAAAACATCAATTTAATAAAACAGTACCGAAGAAAATGTTTTATAAAATCAACATACCAATAATTACATACAATGAATCAAAGTAAAAGTAAATAAAAAGCTCGTTCATTTTTAAACATATATTTTTATGATTCCAGAATAAACAGCTAATCTTTTGAATATTTCAATTTCAAGAATTAACTCATTATATTTTCAGACATAAGGCTTTCATGCTTATGATATTAATATAACATCGAAAATTGTTATTTAATATTGAGTATCAAAATATCGGTGTTGGTGTATTGGTCCGGTAACGCAATCACTAAGCAGAACATAAACAGAAAACAAACCTACGCCAAGCTAAAAATATTCCTTGGAAACGCCACTGAAAATCTGAGCGAGCTTCTGGAGCTTTCAGGCTTCAGGCGGCGTACTGAAAATTTCGCGGAAATCTGCGATCGTGTTTACTCGAGCCTTCGCGAAAATATTTTCCAGATTTTGCATGAATATATTATAAGCCCTAGATGTGGCACTCCCGAGATAATATTTAATACGATAATGCTTTATGTGTCAGGTATAAATGCTCCATGTAGAATTTTAAGGGTACGTGACGCGTTTGCGCTAAGTGCTTTATTTTCAAGTAGGCTGAAAATTATTATGGGTATCTTCAAAAAATCATAAAAGGTTTTTCGGAAAAAATTACATATAATTATAGGCTTGAAAGAAATTTAATGGTTAACTAAAAAAGAAGTAACTCTCTTATATATACGTATCAACTTTCAAACGCTTTCTTCTTAAGCACGTAAGAACAAGATCTATAAAAAAGACAAGTACCGTAAAACGGGGTCAAAAGAAACACTTTTTACCCTTCACGACTATGTATCTACATACCTGCGCCACATAATTCAAATATGAATGGCTTGAAACTTGTTTCCATGGTCCTACTACACATTCATGACAATATTTTTCAAATATTCACTATCGTTATTAAGACACAGTCAATTTTGTTCGATGTTTCTATTCACATTGAATCGGGGTGAATAGAGACGAGCGAGGATAAATCGAAACTTGGCAGGTGAATAGAGACAAAAATAAAGGTTGTAATATATGAACCTCTATTCCATACGAGTCTCTATTCATTCCGTTTTACGTTACTTATTAACCAAAAAAACATGATTGATTTTAATTATCGTGCAATAAAAGAGAAGTTTATAAGGGGTCAAAAGGTAAGGATGCACAGGCATCGAACTTAAACACGTATGTTTTTTCAATTTTGGCCAATCATTTAGTTGGTTTAGTTTTGTCATTTGAGAGATAGTATTATAGTCATTGTAAAAAGAGGTTTTTCGTACAAGGCATGTGTTGCTTGCTTACAAACTAAGCACCTATAATTTTATTAAAAATATAAAAATTGGAAAAATGTTTGATTTCTTTCAAATCACAAAATACAATTCAAAAAACCAAACCCCAAATTTTGTATGGGTGCCTAAGTTTATATAGCGTTTATTTTTTATATCGTACTCCCTATCCTCCCGCTATAGCAGGGCTAACTGTACTACAAATTTTCTGCTGTCAGAAACACTTCAATATATCGATGTGCTTTTTGTAATGTTATATTTACAGATGGAAAACAAAATTTTAATAATGTTCAATTGTAGTTAATGTAAAAAAGACACTTACAAAAAGTGTACTGTACGAGAAACAGAAATAAATTGAGTAGGTATGGTTTTTAGTTTATCATCTTTTTTTGTACCGTCTTTGATTCTAGCATAGATCAAATGTACGCTCAGTAGGGTGCTTTATAAGGCTGGTTTTACTTGGAAAACGATATTATTTGCCCCATTTTCTACTAAGAATGTTTGGGTGAGATTACAAGAAAGTAGGGTAGCACGAAATACAATTTAAGAAAATAACACTTACAATTAAAAGGTTCAATTTATGACTTCAACAGTTTGACAGCGATTGGGAAGGACACTTACACGCTGAGGTTGGTATATCTCTGCGTTATCACTTGTTCGTGCATTTGCGAATATTAATTTTGAGTGCATACATAAATGTTTATCTCGTGGCGTGGGTATAAATAATGTTCAACCGTTTTTTGGTGTGTGTCTTCACACAAGAATGATACTTATAAACTTTCATTAAAAAGAGTTTTCCACCAAGGCAGATTCTGGTGTTTGTATACCTTAAAATACCCTGAAAAATATTCAGTAAATAACCACTAAACTCGAATGCACTTGCAAACGAATATAAGAATTGAATCTGTTATATACTTATAAGAAAGAGAACCATTCTTCTTGATGACCCTTTATAGGTAAAAAGATAAAGAAAGCTGACTTTTTGAACTAGATACATTAAGGATTGCTTACCACTACAGCGCAAGTAAATTATAAAGCAAGTCGGATTTAACCGGAGAAGCACCGTATTACGCTGCAATACAGGAAAGTGATATGCATAATATATACTGTATATATCTAGATGCACAAGCTTATCTCTTGAACTGGCTTCACTATGGATTGCTCACCATTGCAGCAGTAGCACCCTCTTGTCAGCAACAATGGGAAGGGAATGCATCTTGAATATGGAAACTAAACCGTGAGACGAAGGAGACGGGAAGAATTTCGACGCTAACGCGCCTTAGAACTTGAAGCTCCATCAAATAGATAGTCGGTTCCTGTGGTCTAGTAGCAAGAGCTTTGCGCCCTGGCAATCATGCGAACAAAACAGATCTTGCACATGGGTGTATGTAATTTTTCGTTGATTTGTTATTGACTGATTCATTATTTATCATCGAGTTCATCTCGCATGACTTTCACAATTAAAAATATTTGCCGCATTTGGTCTAGTGGCAAGAGCTTTGCCCTAGCAATCAATTTCAATTAATAAATACATCAAATCAATGTGTCACATTTAATAACTTATTATTAGCATATAAAACTAGGATGGTGGAACAGAGAAGAATATGTATTATGTCCTCTGTCTACAACGGTATATAAAGGATGAGAAAATGCAGGCTTAAACATAGTTCTGAAGTTGGCGTAAGCCGAAATAGCTATCAACAAATATATACAATAATTTCTGTAGAACGAAAATAGATTGTTATTTTTTTCACCGTATTATAATGGAATTCTATCAAGTAAATGCCAATTAAATCAATTGAATGGATTTTCATGCAAACTCCATCCAATGTCTGTGTTAAATCTACGAATATGTGTTTCTATCATTGACAATTCTAAGCGCCGTGAAATTCACAAAAAGGTGTATTCATTTTTTTGCTGCCAGTCGAAAGCGACGCCATTATTATCCCACCGAGGGATCAAGTTTACATCTCCAGAAATAACCGCTGAAACATTTTCGCTATCCAAACTTCGCTGTACCTAGCGGAGCGGCGGGTACTCGTGGCCCGTTACGGCAAATGGACAAAGGAGCGATTCGAAAGCGCGGATTATTCCCCCCGCGGGACTCGCATTATAACTCGGAACATCCGGATCTTATTTCCAAAACGTTTACGACAACGTTTACCGAAGCTCGGCGTTTAGGATACGTATTATCGATCGAGTATCGATGGAAGTGTGATATATTTTGCTGTGCATGTATTATACGAATTGCTGTATGTATAATAGGGGTTCTTAACCTTATTGCAACTCCGGGCACATTTGAGAATGAGGAGAATAGTGACGGGCGCAAGTCGAATTTTAAGTACTTTGTTCATATTTATTATTTTTTATCATTGTTTTCTGGAAAGCTTTACATACATATGTATTTATGAACTACAATAGAACCTCGATTATCCGGATTTTCGATTATCGGATTGGTAAAAATAAACAAAAATATTACAAATTTGCTAATATGCACGGGGCGAATTGCGTCCACTGTTTACTTACGTGATGGAATGCAGTCTTAATATTTTAATCGTTGCATTTGTTCTAACAATAAGTCCTGTGTAAAATATGGGTCAGTTAAATTTTGAAAATACCATTAGTAAGTTCCAGTAACGAAGTAGAAAATGATAGAGAATTCATTGCGGAAACAATAACACAACTTTCAATATGTGCTGCATTCGACGAAGAAGATATAACTGAGTGGTTAAATTGCGATGCAAACGGTCCTGGATTCTAAATTTTGAATAGTTTATTATTAAAGCTATGTATTAATTTAAATCAATTATGATTTTTTCGATTATCCTGATTTGTCCTTATCCGGACTATCTTCATCCCCAATTAGTCCGGATAATCGAGGTTCTACTGTATTTATAGTACTGTATTTATAGTAATATATATTTTTTAATTTACCTTTACAAATTTTAAAAACACCATATACATAAAAATTTTGAATGAAAATTACATTTGAATTAAAAGCTTCTTTACAAAAATAATTTCTATAAATAAAATATAATTCCGATAAAATTTGGGTTTTTAGTCATTTGATACTGTGTGGTAGGCGCTCAATAATAGCTCCGCGGGCACTGAGTTAATAATCCTTGATGTCTTATATCACAATATATTCTTTTATTAGATATAATAAAATTTATAACTTTAAATGTGTTAACTGTCAATACGTGTAAAGTCATTACAAAGTTCTTCCGGCGTTGTCTTAAGCCCTTCATAGGGCAAAAGCTGAATTCGGTTAATATTACCAATCGCGTTAAAGTCGAAATATCCAATACCACCGATAATAAAGTTCATATCAGTATCTCAATGCATTGTCGATAGTATTCTTTCGACAGTCAATTAACGGCGGAAAGTTTTGTTGTTCGAAAGAAAGTGTTGTTCCACAAACACTAAAGTGAAAGCACGATCCGTGGTAAATGGTTGACGTACGCTCAGAGGCGATGGGTGTTTGTGTTGTTAAAAATCACTTCTCTCCATTTCGATCCCAAAAAATGACGCATAGTGACAACGATTAGCTAACCACTAGTGATGCCCTAGTACTCGTATCCTTTCCATCCCTACTCTCTTCAAAAAAGATAGTTTAAGCAACTGAGTAAAAAGTAACATTGGATTGATTATACCTTACCACATGCAAATCACATGATCCAAATTTGGTCCCGATTTGTTTACATTCCTGTAATAAAGGCCTTAAGCTAAATGCATTGGAACAGCTAGAAATTAATAGGTATAATCAATCTAATGACATTCTTAACGAACAGATTACAATTAACACATCACCACTTCTAAAGCCTTTAACAAGCAGCAAGCTAAAAACAATTTAAAATAGATTCACTCGAAACGTTGCGGATTTTGAGTTGTTTCACACGATAAAAATAACCCAAAAATACCCAGAAAACGTTCACTTCAGGATTACGCTAGATCAATAACTTATTTTAAAAAAATCCATGTGGCGTTGGGATGGTTGAGCAGAGAGGGGATGTATAGTGTACCTTATCTAGCCTAGGTATATAAGCTATCTCTAATAGACGTATAAAACATAGTTCTGACGAAGGCGTAAGCTGAAATAGCTATCAACAAATATATAAAATAATTTATGTAGAACTAAAATACATTGTTATTTTTCTTACCGTATTATAATGGACCAAGTAAATGCCTACTCAATCAATAAATCATTTGTATAATTATCATATAAGAGTATTAATATAAATCAAAACGTTTTCTAAGACTTCAACTGTGTCTAAGGCGTACCCAAAGGTCCTTAAGTTTACCCATCGTACTCCGCAAGAAGCCTTGCAAAATCTTCAGATAAGTCATCGTGCTAGAGTATCTCTTGAGCTTTGGCTGGTTCACCAAAGTACTAAAGTGGCTACCTTCAGAATATATATTTGAAGAGTTTTCTTAAAAGTCGTAATCTGCTGATGCTTTTTTAACGTGTGGAAAGTGTGTAACACTTGTAACGCTTTCAGAGTGTCAACGTGTGTAACGCTTTCGAAGTCATCTTTGGACCTATTATCAAAATGGTTGCGTAAGTAAATAAATAAGAGGCGAAACACGTGTCACAATTACTTACACAATACGTTTAATAATCAAAGTTATTTTAAATTACAAAGTAAATTCTACAAAGTTACCGCCGAATGCATCGAAAGTATATTATACATGTTTTAAAATAATGATCTTTTTTATAATAATAAACAGATTTATGTTGACTGTTTTTTTTCTATTTTTTATTTAATTAATCTACTTTTATTTTTGTATATAATCGACAAAAACTGTTTACTACGCGCCCTTTCAAGTACATCCATGCACTTGAAATGCCTGAAGATGCCGAAAGACGAAACACGGGTTGTTAGCGACAAAACTGATGGAAAAGTAAAATTTCAAACAATTCAAATGTTAAATTGTAAACATATATTAATTAAATACAATATAGAAAAAAACAGTCAACAAACAATTGTTTAGGTCAGTTCAAGTACATCCGTGCACTTGAAATGCCTGAAGATGCCGAAAGGTAAAAACCGGGTCGTTAGCGACAAAACTCATGGAAAAGTACAAAATTCAAACAATTCAAATTTAAGCAGATGTTTGTTTTCAAAATATGGCCACCTTTACCATGAATGATAAAATAAGCCGAAAGACGAAACAATTCATAGAAACAGCTTAATTTTTCTTGTTTATACCAACGAAAATGTTGAGACAATCTTGCACGACATTAATCTTTCAGCTTTTCCATAGAACGTAGTCCAATGTAACAGGTAAGAAAAGCTCTGAAAACTTTAAGTAAACAATAACACTTTTCATACTAGCATATACCAGAATAAATAAATACACATAAATATGCTGTTACATGCGAGCTGTTACCTTAGAGAGCTTAAGCTTGATTCAGGGGAAAGGAAGCAAAGTGTTCGAAAAGCTTCGTTCTACATCGTACAGGATACCGCCCTGCATAAAGTATCAAAGTAAATACTTTGATTCCAGGACGTACATATACAGGAGGTTTTATGAGTACATTATAGTGTACACAGCAGCGAATTGTATTTGTTCGTGCTTTAATTAGAGATTCTATATAGAGGCAGCTTAGGAAACTCAGATATTTTTGCCGTCTCTAGTACCGACACTTAGTGTTTTAAATTGTACTTGTTAAAAGTAATATGTCGCAGTTTTAGCGAGATAAAAACCATGAATTTTCAAAAGGATAGCAAACAGATGAATATACTTATCTTATCTTTCCTTGCAATATTTTTAATGTAATAGTGTAAATTTATTTTCTGTTGTAACTGAATTATTGCCAAATTTGGTTTCTACGGTATGTTATGATTCACTTTAATTCATGTTAATTGCTACAAATGAGATTAAAATTTTGAATTGAGTTAATCCAGTCAAAAGAAAATGATTCCAAAAAATGATGTTTTCTAGAATTAAATAGAAGTGTCAAGGATGATCAAACGTGGTTGCCTTCAGCAATGTAGTATTACTTATAAGGTGTTCACTGTGAATACTTAGTGGAATGGCATTTTAATAAAAATAATAACCCATTTTGAGTTCTTATTCCGCATTGAATTTATTGAGATCATGACCGATTTCGCTCATCACAATCAACTGATAAAAATACAAAATTACAGCGTTTTTTGTACAAAAGTTATGGTAGCCTTAAAATGTAATGCAGATATGCAATAAAGCTCAATAATGGTCTAGCAAATATCCAATTATTCTCAATAATTTCAATGGATGTCAATAACAAAGCCAAACTAACATGCAATCTAAATTCTCTTAGAGTTACATAAATGGAATGAGTTTTAATAGAAGATTTTTTTAGACACTTAGGGAAAACTTACTAAGACGATGTTACAACTTATCCGACCATACATGTAGTACACGGGATGGTGGATGATTTTTTAGTTTGCATGAAAATTAATCACCATGTATTGAAGCAACTAACACACAAATGCGAGAGCCATTAAAAAGCTTTCGCGGTGGATGGGTGGATGCAATAACGACTTGCGTTAAATTAAATGGGACAATTCAACGGAAATGGCCACTCAAGTGATTGAAAAAGACTTTTGAAACACTTTATATTTGGTACAATTTAAGCTACGAGCTAGGCTCGTCGATTCAGTAACAGTTAGGGACTGGGCATGTCTACTATAACAACAAGTAAACTCCTCAAGTTTACGTAAACATTACGAGCAATTCCTGGTAAGAATTGAAAATTTTTAATGATTCCAAGACAATCGTTCTCGTAAGGGGTTTTTCTTAAGTGTTTTCCCCACACAAAGCCCTCAGCTGACAGAATCTTTTAGAAAGTCAATACTTAGCTAGCTTACATGCGGGAAGGGGAAACAAAGACTTAGTCTGTATCCACCCTAGCAACAAAAATAGCCAGGAAACTAGGAGCCCGCCTAGCAGACTCCACATGTAGTTTCAGTAGGAAAGTAAATGTAGGAAAAAAAAAAAACTTTATATTTGGCATATTCAATTTAACTTTTGCCTGGCCGCGGATGAAACAGTCGACTACCACTGCTACTTTATGTTTAAATATCCATCTTAATATTAGTGATACACTGTGTTATCTTTAGGTGTTCTTAAATAATTGTTTTTTACATCTTGTGCAGTAAAGAAAAATGATTTTGACAGACTAGTTTCGTCGCAATTAATAAAAAAGAAAATATGTCGGATTTTTATTGGCCGAAAACCATTTATTCTGTCGCTACTAAAGACTCCAATTCGAGTATCTAGATCTACTTCTATTTTTGTATATAAACGATACAAACTGTTAACTACGCGTCATTTCAAGTACATCCATGCACTTTAAATGCCTGAAAATGCCGAAAGGCAAAACTCGGGTCGTTAGCGACAAAACTCATGGAAAAGTACAAAATTCAAACAATTCAAATTTCATTTAGAAATCCATCAAGAACCCTCAGTCGAAATTCCTTAAGCATGATATAACTAATACTTTGGAACAATAATTAATACGTCTTTAATTTTATCGGTATCTAACAAAAAACGAAAAACCATAAACCTCTGGTCATAACACATAATATGAATGATAAATATTTTTTTAAAAAATCCGACTCAACACATGAAAAATTAAATAATTTGTGGTTGGGTTAAGGCAGTGATCGCCAAACGGTCGCTCGCGAGCTACCGGTAGCTCGCGGTGGCATTTTCAGTAGCTCGCGTAGTATATTGCACCATATTTATAAATTTGCTTAGGATCAAATCTGTAGTTTAAAAAAAATCAAGATGTGATGTGTGATGACTCCTGATTACTTAGGGGAAATCAAAATTCTGCTTTTTTTTCTAAAATGCTTATTTGGTAGAGAGCTAACTTTGCTTCAAAAGTCTTTTTCAAACGATATATGTAAGTAGCTCACCAGACAATTTCAATTTATGAAAGTAGCTCACATCCTTATTGAGTTTGGAAACCACTGGGTTAAGGTATCGCAATATTGCCTTGCATCACAAATCCAAGTATCACTTTTAAGGAGCTCACTGTCTATATTTGATATGGCATGATATTAAAAAATAAAGACATTTTTTTTTTTTTCACATAAGATATCATTTAAAATACTATTTTTGACCGATATGAAAATATATTAAGTCCACAGGCGCCGACCTATTATCAAGTACCAATTCTAAAAGCAACTCTGTTCTGAGAAAACCTAAATGAACATAGCCTTCAGAAAATCATTTTACTTTTTTAATTTTACATTTTCGACCCGCGCAGAGCTCTATTTGCAGCAGTAAAAATATTTAAAATATCAGCAAGAAATCTACATTCAGACATGAATTCCAAAAAAATTTACTGTCAACGCGGAAACAATGTAATAAAACCGTTGTCATGGAAATAATGCGAGTGCTTTATCAAAAGTATCTCAAATGTTTTGTATTTGCACCAAACTGAATTAATGTACCGTGCAAAAAATATTTAAAATTCTCACTTTGTCGCGACGCGTCAAACAATTTTGCACGTCAAATAATTTTATTTTTTTGCTGAATTTAAGAATTTACGTTAAATTATTTTTAAAATTAATATAATAATGAAAATAAGGGTGGAAAATAGTTTTTTTATTAAAAATGATACAAAGTGCTTTTTGAGACGGTTTTTGGACACATAGCGATGAAAATGATTATTATCTTAAGCGTGTTTTTTAAGCGCGATTTGCTTTAAAAAATATAGCGATTTATTTTGGTTATTATTTATTTATTTATTTAACAAAAAATACAAATCATGGCATTACAGCTGACTCCAATGCGCCAATGGATATGAAAAATTTAAATACATTTATTTATATAATGGGTATTTCAATAGGGACCCTCAAAATATGTTACTTTGTCCTGCTGAGTAGATTATTCATTGTTTAGTGGCCAAATTTGAGTCAACCAATTTGGTAAATAATCTACATACATACATAATACAAATCACATATTGTAGTCATAAGGACAGAAAATTCAAAAAGAATCAGAAATTTTACTCACTATCAAAATATTCACGACTGAAAACACTTATATTTTAGCTATGTTTTCGTTAGCGCTATAACATCATAGTCGTCAACCAAAACACCGCCAAAAAACTCCTCACACTTTGTCTTCATGCCGCGAACATTCTGGTAGTAAAATGATAGTTTTTTTTTATAGTTTTGCGCCAAATTGAAGGTAGTCGTGGCACAAGAAAGCTCTCATTAAATTCGATATAACATTGATTATAATACAACATATGTAAGTATATGACTGTGATTCTAAGAGATGTCGCTATGTGTGTAAAATGTTTGAATTATAAAATCGTCGACATGTCTACTATTAGTGGATGTAAAGTAGACCGTATATATCCACACATTTTCTATGGCCGGCACTGCGCTCATGGAATTTTAGACAATAAAGATACGTTTCTGGCATGCAACCAGTTAAATAAAAAATACAATAAAACTCATGCATAATACCAGTGCTGCTTTACGGTTTCGGATCATGGATATGACAAGTTAAAAATATGCTCGCGCACACCATAATTGGACGAGTTTTTTTTCTGTATATAGAAGAAGTTTACTTTTAAGGGTAAGTTTAAACATAAAGTACAATATCGCTTTTGTAGCATTAGCTTAGCGATTTTTAATCACGATTTGTTTGTTAAACTTAAGTCAACTTATCTGAGGTAAGTCCGAGGTATTGTTAGGCATTCTATGGGCGCATCTATAATATCAATGGTGTATTTAAGAAATCTTACCAACTTATTCAATTAACATTTAAAATATGCATCTTTTGAAAATGATAACCGTACTTATAAATCAACGACTTGGTTAAAGCTCAATATGTAAGATCTGACTTACCCAAACTTTTTAAGTGTATTCAAATTTTGCTAAGTGACTGGAGAGTTACAAACTAACCCCAAACAAATCACTTCACAGTATAGTACGCTACAGAAGGTACTGCAAAGAAGGATAAAATATTTTTTGTCACGTAGTTTTTATTTAATTCAAATAAGTGTTTTATAATACGGAAAGAAAAATAACAATGTATTTTAGTTCTACATAAATTATTTTGTATATTTGTTGATAGCTATTCCGGCTTACGCCTTCGTCAAAACTATGTTTTTAAACCTGTATTAGAGATGGCTTATATACCCATGTTAGACAGACTACATCATCTCTTTCTGTTGAAACCATACCTACGTCACATGAAAGAATTTAAATAAGTTTGATTTATTGGTCTATTTATTGGTACTTTACGGACCGCCCGGGTTCAATTCCCGGTACGAGCGGATTCTTTCAGTCGATAAATCTGTTGAAAGGCGTCGGTTTTTGTGTTGTTGAAAATCCCTTCTCACCCTTCCGATTCCAAAGAGCGACGCATAGTGACAGCGATTAGCTAATCACACAAAGTCCTGTCCTAGTTCTTGTATCCTTTCCATCCCTACTTTCTTCAAAAAAGGAGAGGATGAGCAACTGAGTAACAAGCAGTTCTCGTAGAAAAATATATGTTGAGATAAACACCGTGAGGAGTCCATATGCTCCAAGTTGGGAGCGGACATGGTTAAAAAACATTTAGACAAAATTGTAATGTATTATCTTATTGCTCGTCAAAATAAGATGATATTTAAAATTAATTATTAATTTTAATTAATTATAATTAATTAATATTTTTTTCAAGTGAATCTTTTTTGAAAACAATTATAGTAATGTTATGGTTAGCATGGTTGTCCTCCGAGCAGATTATGTACGCAAGATTCTAGGCGTCTTATTTTTTATTCTATTTTTTTCAATGATATAAAACAGTATACTATTTTCATCCAATTAAATCAGGTTTTTTTCATACCAAAAAAATAAATAAGCAAACTTTGAGCGAAATGTAATAAAACACAATATGGTCGTTAAGCAGCAAAACGGACCAATGAGTTTTTATGGGATGTCTTGATCATTTCACACTTTGTTTTTGCTTTTATATTCCGACATTATTCTGCAATCTTCTACCACTCAATCAAGCATGATGGGAAATTGAAAAAAAATATAGCCTGCAACATGCAACATCGTAATCTCTTTTGAAATAATAGAAAAGGGGCTTTCTTCTTAACGGATGAACAAACATTTTTTACATCTGTCGGATACACGATGTTTATTCAGACGTTAAGGAGCTTGGAGCTACCGGGCTCAAATCTCAGTGCAGGCAATTTCATTTTTTCTTTTCATATAATGAAATAATATTCGAAGAAAAAACTACAACGTAGCTTAAACAATTAACTAAACAAAAACCATGTCCGGGTCATATCTTTTCTATCCACACTCATTTTGAAAAAGATAAATAGAGAAAGCAAAATGCAAGCAATTATCACAGAAAAAGTAGGTAGAGATTAAATTATAAATATGTATATAGAAATTATAATACGGTAAGAAAAATAACAATGTATTTTAGTTCTACGTAAATTATTTTATATATTTGTTGATAGCTATTTCGGCTTACGCCTTCGTCAGAACTAGTTCGTAGAAATAGTAATATTTGTAAATTTATGCGAACAATTGCTTCTTTTATAGTTCTGAGTTATATTAACCTTCGAAAGACTGTCCTTAAAAAATAGTTCGTAGGCCGAAGGGGGGTCTAAAAAAGACCACAGTGGTGTGGTTTTATTGGCATAGACTGCAATATTGCAAAATGATTGATTATGCTTTGACGTATCTTTAAACATCGTTCTAAAAAAATATATGTGAAAATCGATAATTTTCTTATAATTATTCATATTTTAAGTCAAGCATGAATGAGACAACCTGATCGTGTTCTTGTTTATTCTAGACTCACGATGCGAACTGTGAATGTGACTTCTTATCTACACAATTTGATTTCAAAAGCATCCTTTTGATTTGGAATGTTCGTTGAAATGTTCGTTATTTTATCGCGTAGGCGCAGTGAATTTTTAATCCTGGCAATTGGTAGCGACAGTATAAATGGTTTTCGGCCAATAATAATCCGACTAATTTTCTTTTTTATTTAATTGTGACAAAACTAGTCAATCAAAATCATATTTTTAATGCAAAAGATGTAAAACACATTAATTTAAGAATACCAAAAGGTTACACATTGTATCACTAATATTAAGATAGATATGTAAGATAAAGTAGCAGTGGTGGTCTAGTGTTTCACCATCAGCCTGGAAAAAGTTAAGAAGCATTAAGGAAGTAAATATAAATCCTTTCTGTCTTCTCACTGTATTCCGTAGTCAACATATCACCAGCAGACCGTTCAGGTGGTCTCCCATCGCAGGGATTTCCCGTCGTGTCTGCCGGTAATGCAATTCCACTTGAATAACGGTTGCTGTAAGCTCGATGCTCCCTTTGGCCATTGTCCAGGGAGTGGGACAACCCGACGCGTCGTGACGTCTTTCTGTCAGCTCTGTGCCGACGTCCATTAAAGGATGCTAGCTGATACAAATGGCCAATTCACAAACTTCCAAGCTTACGTGAACATATTTTCCTAAACAAAACTGTGTTTATTTACATTTGAATCGTTTGAATTTTGTACATTTTTATGCGTTTTTTCGGTAATGATGGTTTCAGCTGTCGGCAACTTAATGAATTAGAGTACAAGAATAAACTTGAACTGACTGTGAACTGTGTATGTAAAAAAATACAAGAATAATTATAAAGGTAAAAAGTTATTGCTATTAATCAAGATTACTTTACTAATGGATTGAAACTCTGGCGCTTAATCACTTACATAAATTATCACATAAAATAATACAATCATTTAACAGCATGGCTATAAGGCGTTAGTGTAAGAAAAAAAATTAAGCTTTGTTGCAATTGTAAATTTTGAAATGTAAGCTAAGCTTAAAATAATTGTTTCATATTTTTATCACTCCGAATATGCTATTTTTTTCTTTTAATATCTTTTTTTATTGAGCTTTAAATTCGTTGGCGTCAAAGCACTTTCTGTCTCTTTCGTAACTAAAGTTAAGTTTTTTTAAATAAAATTGGTATTCCATTCTCATCGCTGCTGACAGGAAAATGCGATCGCTACAGTTCAAGAGGTTAGCTTATTTGTATTAATAGAGGGTCGTCAAAAAGAATGACAGTTGTTCTATTACTATTCTCTTATGCCTTCTCGTCATAATCCTGCGGGCAAGAAATCGTTGGGGTACAGTGCTAATAAAAGGGCATTATTTACACTCACACAACACACTATGGTTGTATTTTATTATTTTACTAGCTGTACTCTTGCACGCGTTGCTACGCCAGCAATTGTATGGGGGATTGGGGGGTGGGGTAGGGGGGTAGTGGAGGGGGTGGGAGGGCCAGGGGTGGGTTTCGCCAGAAAGTTTCGCGGAAGTGTAGTAGAAATTTGTAAAAAATTCGATATCAATTTTTGCGGGGAGGGGGTTGTTTGGCGGGGTGGGGATTTGGGGGCGTATGGGGCGGGTATGCCAAAAACCCTCGAAGGTGTGAACTCGAAAAATTCATGAAGTTTAAAAAAAGAAATTGGGGGGTGGATGTTGGGGGGTGGTTGGGGGGAAGGGTTGGTAAGCCAGAAACCATTGCGGGAGTGTACTCAAATAAATTTGTAAAGTTTCACATCGATCGGTCGAGCGGTTTAGTAGTCCATAGCGGACATACACACAGACATTCATTTTTATATATAAGTTCTGGTTTGTAGTCATTATCAAATGATTAAGTTTGGCTAGTATTAAGGTGGCTGTATTAAGCAATCAGTATAAGAAAAATATCAGACAAATTATAAATATAAGAATTCAAATGTAAATGTCAAACAATTAACGGCCACTGATTTGTATAAAACATTAAATGACGTTTTTTTTCTCCGAAGGGTAATATAGTAATGTTCGTCTTGTTTATCATGAGAGGCTTTAAATCACAGGCAGCCCACTTACCTTAATTAATTCGCCAAGTGATAATGTGTGGGACGGAGTGGAACTCAGAATATTTTATTAAATTTAAAGTCCGTTAACATTTTACCATTGTTTTAGTATTTTTTGGAACACTACACATTTTTAAATTTGCAACACTAAATATGTATTTGCGAGGGCGTAATTTACTCGGAATCAAAGCATTCTGTATTGTTTGCAGAATTATTTACCTAAGGGATACTGCTATCTACGTATCACATTGAAATATATTATATTAGTGTGTATTTCTATTTATTTATATATGTTTGTAAATTTATAAATGTTCAGTTCAGGTTTATTGCTTTTGCAATGTGAAAAACGATAAAAACATTTTAGTAAAACATTACAAGAAAGAGGGTAAAAATCAATTGAAAATCGGCAAAGAAGTCAACCGAGTGAGTTCCGACAAAATCAACTTTTATTCATCAAAAATGTTACTCGCCCACGTCAATGTGAAATATGTCGACATTCAAAGAAATACCGTTTAATATTAAAAACTCTTTCTAGTTACATCCCCATTGGCAGACTGGTTCTACACCTTGGAAAAACAAACAACTCACGTTTACGATTCGTAAAAAAAATATCAGGGGCATAAAATTCAACAATCTCAAGAATGGTAGAATTCTCACTTTGGCTCCAGATAAGCCTAAAGAAATATATAGTCAAGTACATTTATCTTCGAGCATTCAAACATGTACACATGATTACTTGTCGGTCCCTGTGGTCTAGTGGTAAGAGCTTTCGATCCGAAGAGCATCGGGAGGCCCGGCCTCAATCCCCGGCAAGGTCAGATTTTTTCAATTGAAAAAAAAGAGATCTTGGGCTGGGTTTATCGTTGATTTTGTGCACAACTGATACATTATTTACCATCGAGTTAATCTCGTATGACTTTCACAACTCAGAATATTTGGCGCATTGGCGTAAGCTATAATGTCAAATTTTTTTTTTGAAAAAAAATTAAAAAAATTATCTCATACAAAATGATTTAATTTGAATTTTATGAATACAAACATCACTTTTAAGTGTTCACTGTCAATACTTGGTGGAATGGAACACATTTTTGGTAGTTATTCCACATAATATTTATCATTTAAATATATTTTCAGTTGATGATACTCGCCATGAGTGCAACCGATCCTGATCCAATACATTTTATGTGGAATAAGTAATAATCTTATGTAAATTATTTTAATTAGAATACAGACACATCAAAGTAAAAAAGTAAATACTAGACGTAGAAGTTGAAGTCGGTTAGATCAATGAAATTTTGCACTGGTAGTTTTTCTTTCTTACCACATTCGTAGTTCATTGCCATTTAAGTTTATAGTAATTTTACTGAAACAATTTTTCTCGACCACTGTTCTTTCTACTATCCAGTGGCTTATGGATCGTTTGGGTGATCATTTCGTATCGGAAAAATGATTTGCACAATTTTACAAAAAGAAAATTCATATTTGTAATAAATTTGTGAGCCTTTTCAAGGCGAAACACTCACAGTTTAAAATTATAATTGTTCCAATTTCGTGAAAACCCGTGACCGTGAAAAGGAAGCATTGTGAAAATAAAATTGGTTGAACCTTCTTTTTAATATGTATGCTAAAACACGTGCACCCTCGCATAAAACTCACATGGAATATTTCACGATGATAAGGGTTCATCGTTGAAATAAAGTACCTAGTATGGGTAAAAGCACATTTATTATATAAATAAAGACTGCTCCTCTAAAAGGCCGTGAATTATTAAGCTAAGAAGGGTGAACTCGTATGCACTGTATTTAAAAAGGATAAAACTTTTTCTTTTAGGCACTTCTAAAAAAATGGAAGCTTTGGGTTCAAATATGGTTAAATAATTTATTAATTAGTAAATAATTTATTTATTTATTTATAAATGTACATTGCAACAGTTACAGATTAATAGTTTATTGCTTTTGCAATGTGAAAAAAAAATTTAAGAAAAACATTGAAAGAAAAAATACTTTACAGATATGAGAAAGAAAGAAAAAAAATACATAGGAAATTGGCAAAGAATACAACCGAGTGAATTCCGACAAAATCATCTATAATACGTAAAAAAATAGTACTACACTGAACTCACTCACGTTCATGTGCAATATGTCGACATCCGAAGTAATTTCGTTAAAAATCACTAAGGCTCTTCCCAGTGGCATACCCATTGGCAGACTGGTTCTACTCCTTGGAAGAACAAACAACATGAGCCACGATTCCTCAAAAAAATATCAGGGAATTTAACATTCTCAAGAATGATGGAATTCTCATTTAAGCCTCGAATAAGTCGAAATAAATACTATAGGATCTATATGGTTAAATATAGGATCATTCAATAAAGACACTCGCTCATGTGTCCATCGTGGAATGTGCTGTGTGGCACGTAGCGTCGTCCTGTTGGAACCGTATGCTATTGGTATTCATATCATCCAGTTTAAGCCAAAAACAGTTGCTTATCATCGATATGTAGCTCACCGTTGATAGTTATGGCAATGCCAGTTTCATTTTGGAAGAAGTACGGACCGATGATTCTGCCAGATTAAACAGTGACTTTCTCGGATGAATTCGATTCTGGTGTATCTCGTATAGATTAAAATCGCTACAAATTCTACAAGTTTACTTGTTCACATATCTATTCCGACGATATTAATATTTGATGATTTGCGCAAGTTATTCAACGCTATAACTTTCTTTGACGCGTCAAGGAGTTTAACTCAGTAAATGTGTTCTAAGAGAAGTGCTTGCTACTCAGTTACTCAACCCTTACTTTTTCTACGCGAGTAGAGATTGGTAGAATACGAGAACTAAGGCACGAATAGTGGTTAGTTTATCGGTCTCACTACGCGCCGCTTTTGGGATCGAATGAGCGGAAAGGGATTCTTAACAACGGTTCCATGACAAATCAGAACATGACAATTCAGAACATGACGTTTCAGAACATGACAAATCAGAATATGACAATTCAGAACATGACAAATCAGAACACGACTTTTCAGAACATGACATTTCAGAACATGACATTCCAGAACAAGACTTTTCAGAACATGACATTTCAGAACATGACATTTCAGAACAAGACATTTCAGAATATGACATTTCAGAACATGACATTTCAGAACAAGACATTTCAGAACAATCGGCCTATCTACGGACACCGTCCGAGCGCGCTCGCTTTAGAATAAAAATTATTAATTAATAATAACAACATAATTAATAATTTTTAATGTTGTTATTATGTGTATAAAAATTCTGTGCAAGTCGATCTCGATACGACATTTGAGAAGCATGTAAAAATATTATATAAATGTAAATTTTAATCTTAAGATTTTTTTGTTATGATATTTTTTCCGCTAGAATAAGCCGGTGTTAAGACTGTTAATAAATATAGACGTATTATAAAACTAAAACCTTCGTTATTTTGCCCGACTCCACCGCCAGATTCCACATACATATATATATATATATATATACATATTTGTGCCAGCCCAACGAATGAATTTTAAAATGCACGCGAACTAACTACAATAGTTAGTGAACATTTATTTTAATTTCGGCGATCTCATAATTACAGTTATTTTCTTGTTGTGGCAGCCCTATTCATAATTGGTAAATTGTTTATAGACAAATATGTATGTGAAAACCCAATATTATAAAGCGAGCGCGCTCGGACGGTGTCCGTAGATAGGCCGATTGTTCTGAAATGTCTTGTTCTGAAATGTCATGTTCTGAAATGTCATATTCTGAAATGTCTTGTTCTGAAATGTCATGTTCTGAAAAGTCTTGTTCTGAAATGTCATGTTCTGAAATGTCATGTTCTGAAAAGTCGTGTTCTGATTTGTCATGTTCTGAATTGTCATATTCTGATTTGTCATGTTCTGAAACGTCATGTTCTGAATTGTCATGTTCTGATTTGTCCGGTTACCCTTAACAACACAATCACCCATGCATGAACATGCATGAACATGAACATGCATGAACAGGATCGATATATTGACTTAAAAAGGGACTAGGACCCATGAAGTCCGTCATGGAAGCCAACAACGTTGACCACTACACCACGGCCTCGGCCCAATAATTATCCGCTTCAGTACCGAGAATAGTGGTCGAATTAATCACATCTAACGCCTGACTTTCAACAAGATTGACTGATGACAGAAGGACCATTTTTTATAGAGACTGTATATGTTACAGTAAACTGTATTCTCAGTGAAAATGTATCAAGTAATAGATTTGTATGACAAAATGATTTCACTGGTCACGATCTTTGAAATAATTGGCCCAAGTCGATGATTTGCCGGCTTAAAATTTCGGTTTGATTCAATGAAACAAAATCAGCAAGTTGTCCCTTTCATAAAAAGAGAACCAAAGAAAAACACAGACAGATATTGGGCGGTCAAATTTAATTTTAATGACAGCTTGGAGAAGAATATATTTTAACTGAGAATACAGTTTCACTGTAACATATAGATGTTGCTAGTTTTGAAAAGAAAAATATCAAAAGAATTCTTTCAGGAACATATTTTTAAATATATTTTAATATTTGTGATGGTATTCGAGACGTCCGTATGTGGCGGCCACCAGTGACCTTACGGTACTGAAGTGGTTGTAGCAATTTAATCAATATTTTATACTTAAATGAACCTGCATATAAGTATGATAATTTTCTTTTATCTATGCACTTTAAAAGCAAACATTGCAACTCAGCCAGGACAGTATGTGATAAATTAAAAAGAAACACCTTTTAAAATACAACGCCAGAAGGACTAAGTAATTAAAAACGTTGAGTGCCATTGCATATCTTATTGCACGATCAAAAAACTATGCTACGGTGTTTTACACAATTAAAAAACTCTCTCACCGTATTAAAAATCTTTCGACGCGTGGTGATTAAGTTTTGTGGTGAAGCTTTCCGCTCAGCGGGATGAGATGGGATGTGACGTGCGATGATAATGACAGTAAACAGCCCAGATGTTTGTGCTGGTACACCTAAAAGCTCTTAACTTTGCAAGTGCGGTAGGCATTATTTTTGGCCGGGCTTAGCGAAAGCTTGTTAGTAATATCACGCGTAAAAAGTTAGGCGGCCGTAAAGGAATGCTTTTTATTCGTCATACGAGGAAATATAGAAAGCCTCTAAGCCATAAATTAATCTTTAAATACAGACTTTGTGCGACGGTATTTACTATGAACGAATTTAATTAGATTTTTCTTGCTTTTATACACGATAGTAAAGCTATGCCTATAAATCTTATATATAAAACCGAAACGGCGTATGTATGTCTGTGGGTCTGTAATTCCCTTTTGCATTGTTGGTCATTAAATTGCCATAAAAACGAATATGAAAGAAAACATGTTTGAATTTTTATCGGCGAAGACATTTAGTCAAAATGTAATAAATTAGTCTTCTACTGAAATTTTCTCGGCTTTTATTAATATAAAAATGTTTATTATTTACGTGAAGGTATTATTTGACATTTCTTTGACAGCAAATTAGATTTTTTCCTTGAATTTGGACATTTTAATGGGTGAGAATGGGGCTGTCATCAAATTAAATAAAGTTTATGATTTTATTTTAACTCTATTTTGGATGTTAGATTTTGTGATATAATTATGTCGAATGATATAACGTTAAATAATTATTGGTCGCTTAGTCCGAGCGACGCCGGGTAGCAATACTAGTATTTTATAAGTACAAAGCAGGGCTGTGGAGTCGGAGTCGTAGTCGTGGAGTCGGGGTTTTTTGGCCGGAGTCGTACTTGGAGTCAGAAATTTTGAAAAGTTTGAACTTTTTATTTTTGCATATTATATGTAAAATTTGGCTATTGGCCGGATTGGTTGGTATTGATATTTAATTAAATAGGAAAATTAGGCCACTTTTAAGGTGTTCACTGTCAATACTTGGTGGAAAGGCATTATAATAAAAATAATAATACATTTTTAGTACTTTTTCCACCTAAAATTTATTTGATCAGTACTGATCAGGAAAATTGGGGGTAAAAAATACGAAATTAACCTTTTATAAGTCGAAGTCGTGTTTTTGCTCAATGTTGGAGTCGGAGTCGTGTTTAAGATAAATGCTGGAGTCAGAGTCGTGTTTTTTTAACGACTCTACAGCCTTGGTATAAAGGCTCCTTGACAACTTATGGTAAATTATATATATTTTTTTAAGCATTTTATAAATTAAAAAATATTTATAAAATATTGTATTATTTTAATTGTGAAAGTCATACAAGATAAACCTCAGCTGGTTTGCTTTGATGCGGGAAATGGAACAATGACTTAGTTAGTATGTACAGCAGCAAGTTAACTGCTGAAAATGTCGACTTCAATAAGCAGAGCAATGATTAGTCTAATAGACCTTGTGACTAGAGACCCAAATGACCAACAAGTTTTAGCAAAAAATGTTTACCTTAGGTTCCGACCACGTAAATATACAAACTTGACACCTGCAATATAGTATTTTTATTTCAAATAAATAAAAAAATTGGCATGACAGCTAATGCCAATGTGCCAAATATTTTTAATTGTGATAGTCATACTCTCAGAAACTCTATGATAAATAATGAATCAGTCGAGAACAGCTCAACGAATAATTACATACACCTATGTATGTCCCATGTCCAAGATCTTTTTTTTAAACGAAACAATCTGACCTTGTCAGAAATTGAACCCGGGCCCACCTGATCGCAAACGCAAAGCTCTTGCTTTAAAAAATAATATTTTTCCAACTTTTATTACAATCTTTAGATTATCTATTCAGGAATAACGCCAATTTTTTTTTTATATCAATTTGGCGGAGCATCAAGTTCTAAGGCGTGTTATCACCAAAGTTCTTCTAATCTCCTTCGTCTCTAAATGTTTGTAACTTTTAAATTTTATTTGTTTGCATTCCTTTCCAATCGATACAGACAGGAAGTTGCGATCGATACAGTTAAAGAAGTCAGCTTACTATTTCGTCTCTACCTAGGGAGGGTTATCGAGAAGAATAGCACTTGGTCTATATCAATTCTCTAATGCCTGAACGTCATTATTCTGCATGAAACTTTTAAGAGGTTTCACGAACGAACTCGCAAATAGTGATTACACTTTAATCTCAAGACGCCAGCAATAAAATTAATAGAGTGAATGTATTATTTTATAATTTAGCTCTTGAATAAAAATAATACATTTATCTACATCAGAAGAAGCATTTATTTGTGAAAAAATACCTACATAATGTCCATTTTATTTAATGTTTCTAAAAATAGTCCCAAATTTCTTTTCAAGCGGCCAAATTTTCTTTCAGTACATTCTGAGACGCAAAAAAATCTCGTGTTGATTGCAAACAATTCACCTTACTGCCAAACTGCTATCAAAAGTTTCAGACATTCCCTTCGCAAGAATGGCATATAAAAGCTTTTTATTACTGGTCGCCTCGGGCCTTTGCTCAAAATCCGTTATTATTGTCTACATTTCAATATTGTGTTTGGGTTTTTTTTTCCGAGCAAAATCACTGACACGACAAAAGAAACAGGGAATTTCTTACGATGAAAAGGGAATTTTCCAAATTAGATTTCCGCTTTAGAAATTATAAAAGAACATTCAGTACTTACTTGGAAGTAATTAAACATGATAAAAAACACAATTTTATAATATACAAATTGTGTGTATGTGCCTGTTTATATTTTCTAACTTGAAAAATTATCTTAAATTTAAAATATACTAAGGTAAATGTACCAGAAGTTGATCGATCATTAAGGTTCAGCATTGTACCGAATAAAGGCAAAGCAAGTATACTCATATTGGATCATATGTCTTAATTAATATTATGTAACAAAAATTACGAAAGGGCCTGTTGAAAAAAAGTTTTGATAAATTATTTGAAGTAATGTTTTTGTTTCAGTAGTTGACTATCTCACAAATTGAAAAATCTAGTAGTTCACCATGTCTAAACAGGGTGCTTTATAGTAAACTTTCTGTCAGAGTTGCCTCAAGGCTTTCTGTCACACCACTCTTGGTTGAATCAAGTAGCAATGGGTGGTTCAGGAACAATCTACACACCGTTTCTAGATTGATCACTTAAGAATTTTGAAATAATACACTTTCCTCCTAGGTGTTGTTTGCAAGTGGCCACCCTAGCACTCCATTGGCTATATGGTGATGTGCTAGTGGCTCATTTCGACCACAGATGCCTTAACTTGTCTGAACTTTACAATTTAGAGCAATCCCGCATCTGCATTTCTTATTTTGGGCAATTTTATTGTCAAAAGGTCAACTACTGGTACATGGTCAACTACTAGTACATTTACCTTACTGTGAAATTATTTGAATATATACGA
The DNA here is from genome assembly GCA_028554975.1 of Himalopsyche kuldschensis. Lineage (NCBI taxonomy): Eukaryota > Metazoa > Arthropoda > Insecta > Trichoptera > Rhyacophilidae > Himalopsyche > Himalopsyche kuldschensis. Next base: position 8,473,713 of record JAHFWI010000012.1, read on the forward strand.
TTGACTCTTTGGTACACATCTGGTTCACAAATTTTCCTTGGGTATACTTTTGATTCTTATTATTTTGTTATGTCAAGACTACAATTACCAAAAATAATCTGTAAAATTGGTCTTGCGTGTAATTTAAATTTTCAGAAAAACATCAACGAAGAATACATTTCAAAAAATGCCGATCTTTTAGGCTCATTCCGACCACAGATGCCTTAAAATGTCTTAACTTTACAATTAAGAGCAATCCCGCATCTGCATTTCTTTTTTGGGCCATTTTATTCTCAAAAGGCCAACTACTGGTACATGGTCAACGACTGGTACATTAACTTTAGCCGTTACAAGGCCAACTTTGCAAGGCATATCTAAGAAAGAAAGAACAATATTTTTTCTTTTAACCTTTGTTGGCGTCCACACAACAACAAACCAAAATTTTATAGCAATAGGATAAACAGTATAGAATCGCATACGGGACAAAAAACATTGATTTTAGATAAAAAAATAGATAAAATAAAAATTTTAAATTTTTTTAAAAAAAATATTTGGCATTACAGCTTGCGCCAATGCGCCAAATATTCTGAGTTGTGAAAGTCACACGAGATTAACTCGATGGTAAATAATGTATCAGTTGTGCACAAAATCAACGATAAATAACATAACACCCAGCCCAAGATCTTTTTTCAATTGAAAAATCTAACCTTGCCGGGGATTGAACCTAAGACAAAGCCTTGCCAAACGGGACCGACATAGACCACAGGCGTTTTTTAATTACCAATATATATTTAATATATATTGGTAATTAAAAAACGCCTGTGTGCGTCCTCACAACAAATCACCAAACTTTATCGCAATCAATTTATCAAATGAACTTTCTCGGGTGTCTATACAACACATCACCAAAGTTTCATTGCAATCAGAAGAACGGTATGGCAGCGCAAAGAGTACGAGCAAAAAAACAAACATTGATTTTTATATATAAGATAATATAATAGGTAAGAATCATTCATGCTTGAAATTTTATTTTTTTAGTATATTATTTCAAATTTCAATCATTCACTTGAAACGCCTGAAAATGCTGAAATACTGAGCCTGGTTCGTTAGAGACAACACTCATAAAAAAAGAACTCTTGAACATAATTCAAACGATTAAATTTGTAGTTATTTTACATTATATGCCACTATAAATCATCACAAATCAAATAAGGGGTTATAAATAATACTGAATTAAAACATATTATACGGTAAGAAAAATAACAATGTATTTAAATTCTACATACATTATCTTATATATTTGTTGATAGCTATTTCGGCTTACGCCTTCGTCAGAGTTCAGTCATTCTTTCCGTATTATAATGGAGTTCTACCAAGTAAATGCCTACTAAATCAAGAAATTACAAATGTTTGTAATTATTTATTTTTACGAATCTTTTCTATGTAGAATGGAATAATAATTATGAGTCTGTAGAAGCATTATATAAATTACTAGCTGACCCGTTAAACGTTTACGGCTTACGCCCTCGTCAGAACTATTCTGTAGTTTTTCTACGGTAAGAAAAATTTCTTACCGTAGAAAAAAATTACTTGTGATTTTTAAAATGTAGACATATTAAATAATATCATCCCTACCTTTCATTTACTATAATGGAGTTCTACCAAGTAAATGCCTACTCAATCAATTAAAACATATTATTTCCATGGACAATAAACTTTTTTTATTTGAATATATAAAAAGTGTTGTTAGTAAAACAATAACTGAAAATATCAGATGATATTTTAAAGAAAAAAAAATATTTGGCATTACAGCTCATGCCAATGCACCCAAAAAAAATTAATTGTGAAAGTCATACGAGAAAAACTCGATGATAAATAATGAATCATCCGAGAGAAACTCAACGAAAAATTACATACATCCAGTCCAAGATCTCTTTTTTTCAATTGAAAAAATCTGTCCTTGCCGGGGAATTGAACGCGGGCCCACCTGATTGCTAAGGCTAAACTCTTGCCACTAGACTATTGGGACCGAAAATAATGATTTCGATAAGTAAAACCAGTCCTGATCATTAGAGAAAAGGTTGTGAAAACAACACATAATCAACAAGAATCAGTCGAAAAGAGTGTTCTGATTTACGGCCATAATATATCAAGTCTGTGGAATATTTTATTTTTTACCTTTATTACTGTACAACTACCTTAGAAGGCTTCGCATTAACTCGGACATTTCTCAAGAAGCCTTATTAAATGCTCTGCTTATAAATTATTCAGGTGAATGAGGAATTCCAGGAAAAAGAGACTTGTGCATTTTTTGAGGTTTTGAGGGGATAAAAATAAAAAATATTCTAAACGTAGAAAACCTTTGAATTCTACGGTTGAAGGGAGATGCGAAACCATGGCAATTATCGTAGCATCGTTTAGTTTTTTTGCGTTATTTTATTTGATGTCTTTCATGCGAAATATTTGAAAAGAAATTTATTTGTATATTTGAATAAAGATATATCATTTTTTTTTTGACTATAGACACATTGAAACGACATTCACCTCCAATGTTTCTAAGGAATTTACCAAAAATCGAACGATTATAATAAATGCTTTACGAATGTTACCATTTTTTTTACCGTACTTTGAAAAGGTTCTATTTAATTGACATTTTTGCCTTAAATGCCCTTTTAGTCGGAAAAGTTTGTATTTACCGCATTCTATCATATGTATATATGAATTTCAGAACTATCTTTGGTTGACTATTGGACTTTTTCTACTAAACTTATTTGACAAAGTTCTAAGATTGTCATCATTATTTTTATCATAAGATCTTTAAAATCATTATTTCTCAGCAAGAGTTGTGAAAAAATATGCTTAAAATAAGTAATTTGGAACATTTTTACTTTTATTCAATTTTAATCAATCGAAGCTTCAAACGCTCATATCTCAAAACAATGTCAAGAGCAGTTAGAACCTTTTCAAAGTAAGGTATCGATTTGATAGTTCAATATTAATATTGCTGGAAGAAGTGCCTTGTTTTCAAGCTGTTTTTTCGATACTGAAATAATGGTTATGAAAATAAAAAGTACCAGTAATTCGGAAAAGCTAGTTTTTTTACCATGTCCACTCTTATTTTGGAGTATATCAACTCCTCGTGGAGTTTAATCAGCCTTTTTTCTAAAAGATCTGTTTGTTTTTCAGTTGGTCAACCTCTCTTTTTCGAATAGAGTAGGAATTAAAAAGATACGACGACTAGGAAAGGACTAGTGGTTAGCTAATCGCTCTCGCTATGTACCTCGCTTTTTTGGGATAGGAACGGTGAGAAGGTATTTTTAACAATATAAACAGCCATCAACAGCCAACAGAATCAATTTATTCACTGATAAAACTACTAGTTCCGGGAATCGAACCCAGGTAGTCCGTCACGTCAGCCAGCGACGTTGATCACTGCACTATGGACAGGACATTTGATAATACACTATTAATATTATTGGAATAAAGGACTTACTGGAATACCAGCTATAAAAATTAAAAATAACAGTATTTCAGTATTATAGAATATAGGGCACAGGCGTATAGTTATGTAATTCTTTTAATTTGACCTAATACAACAAACGATTCAATAATTGAGCTATTTTCTCAGTAACTACTGAAGTTATTTAATTAAACACAGATTGACAAACTAGCGTTTAACTTTATTTCAAAGAATTTCAGAAGAAAAAATATAACCAATTAGAACTTTGAATATTACAGGAATACAGGACAACAAAAAGACTTTACTTCGGTTATCACATCAATTGTGCGTATTTTATAACAATATTCCACATTCTAATTCATGTGCTTTAATAAGGTCGGTAACAAGTTTGCCGACGTTGTTAAAATTTTTAATTTCCTGTGAAAAATATTTTGTGTATTTTTATCATCGCTATTTCAGGCAACATTATAATTTGAAGCCATTTCTGGGCCGAAGCTTTCATTGACTTTTTAAAAGAATAATTAATAAGCTTTACTTGTTGATAGCAAAAATTGAGCTTTGTGGAGAAGTTTTGTTTGAAATAAATTTGCAATATTGACTATGACAAAGTTATGTATTTTTACTTTCAGTTGGAATTTACGTATAAATTAAGCTTCATCGTAAGCAGAGTTTACAATCACGGAATCCCGGGTGAATTTTAATATCTATTAGTCCTGGAATTATAAAAAGTAGTCCAAAAATTTTCGGAATTGATTTATTGATCAAGCAAACACGATTTATTATTAACAAAATCGTAATATTTTGTACACTTGCACGAGAAACTTTTGTAATCGTGGAATATTGATTAATTGCTGCCTTACGCTTTAATGGCAGCTTTGATTATAAAAATGAATTTAGGCGAATTTAATAAACACTACAAAAAATATCTCAAATCCCGAAATTATTCCCGGAATCCCGGGATTGACTAATTGCATTGCAAAAATTCCGAGATCCCGATTTTGGTCCGGCATTAGAAACCCTTTTATTGGATATATTGTTTGAAATTTAAATATAATAAAAAAAACTCAAATGTACAGGTTAGCAAGGTTTTAAGCTGCTTAATTTTTGAATAAATATTTAAATATATAAATTATTTTTTAAAAGAAAACAATAAAAGTAATCACTCTTGACAACACCCGATGTATAAAGCCAGCATAGATTTAAAACTACACACTTGTAACGAATAACGATATAATATCATATTATAACGATATATTAAATATAATAACAAATTTTTATTGTTTATTTCAAATTGAAATTATTTATATCAGGACCGCTTTCGCTCATCGAGAGCACTACCAACTGATTCAGGTGTGGTACGAAAAGTACTAAAAATGTGTTATTAATTTAACTATAATGCCATTCCACCAAGTAAGAACGGTGAACACCTTCAAAGTTATAACGATATCTTGGCATGAGAAAAAGCAGTCCTGATCATTTTAAATAAATTAAAAGAAATATAAATTGTGCTTTATTTAATTTAATATATTATATTGCATAATGCATTTTCGCAGATAATTGACCACATACACCTTAAAATTGACAAATTTATTTTTCTATTCGATAAACATATTGAATTTGTAAAAATAATAAGAAGAACATATTGTTCTATTCATTAAGTAAAACATACTCAATTAAATGCAGACTTGCCTTATCAAAATATAATACATATTATATATTTGTTTTTATTACATATATTATGTACTATCAACATGACAACCATTAAATCGTAAATAAGGTTATCTCAAAACAAAGTATACGCAGTTATTAATCTGTGTTTATTTTCATTATCGAATATTCCCAGCAATTCTTATCATTGTTTTATTCAGAAAATATTCATGCTCTTGAGTCTTGACTAATACAGGTCACGGACATGCGTTTATTCTGTCGATCCGTATTCTACGCTTAACGTTTTGCAATGTATTTTAGTAGAAATTTTATTATATATGCTTGATGGCTATTTCGGCTTACGCCATCGTCAACATATCGACACATTACTTTGAAAAGGTTCTAACTGCCCTGGACACTGTTTTGAGATATGAGCGTTTGAAGTTGCGATTGATTAAAATTTACTTGTAACAATAAGCAAATGAAAATGTTTCAACTTACTTATTTTAAGCATATTTTTTCACAACTCTTGCTGAGATGATCATACAGATCTAATGATGACAATCTTAGAACTTTGTTAAATAAATTAAGTTAAAAAAAGTGTGTAGATGCAGTGTAACTCCGGAATTCTGCTAACTCCGTTATTCAAGCATAGATAATTCTGAAATTCATATAAAGGGTATTTCAATAAGGACGCTGTAATTTTGTCCTGTAAATAAAATTATTGTTTGTTTAGATTTGGCCAAATTTTAATTTCATTTGGTAAATAATTTTACGGCATTAAACATGAATATAGCATCAAAATACAATATCCATTCATTATAAAATGGGCCATGTCGCTAAAGTTGACTTTTTTGACAAATTTGGGTAAACTTCTCGTTGTTCACAAGAATCAGGCGTTGTCTGTGGTCGTTTACATGAAGTTCCTTGAATCGTTGGATTTTATGTCAGACATAAGGCCCGATATAAAATTCGCCAAGTTGAAGTCGCAGAAAGCTAAGTTCTTGTGAACAACGCCTGATTGGGTTCTGGAGCAGTTGGGTTTTCCCAAATTCCACAAAAAGTCAACTTATAATGAATGGATATTGGCAGATATTTGATGCTATATTTCATATTTAATGCCGAAAATTTACTTAAAATGAAATTAAAATTTGGTCGAAAACAATGAATAATCTTGTTTTATTTAAATTTCATATTTTAAGCGTCCTTATAAAAAGACCCTTTATATATGATGGAATGCGGTAAATGCAAACTTTTCCGACCAAAAGGTAATTTTAGGTAAAAATGTCAATTAGAATCTTAAGGGAACGTTATGTTTAAACAAACATTTACTTATCTTTATAAAGTGTTGTAGAAAAGGTACACAATACATCTTCGCTTATGTTCTAACATCCTATTTTTTTATTTTCTATAATAAATAGAGTTTTTATTGAGTGGGAATACAAGCAATTTAGTATTGTATCGAGTTGATTTATTTAAAATTTCATTAATCTTCCGTGATGGCATACAAAGAGGTTTGATATTAGTTTGTTTAAAATGTCATTGATGATATCTATTAATTTCTAATTCTTCCAATGTATTGAGCTTAAGGCCTTTATAACAAAGATGCAAACATGTGGGCACTGAGTTTAAGTGTTATGTTATGCGATTCCTTTATTAGATAGTTTTAAATCTGTTTTTTTACCATTAAATGATCTCATATAGTAAGTCAATACACTCCTAATATAAAATTTAAAATAACTTTGATTATTCCACGTATTGTGTAACTAACTGTGACACGTGTTTCGCCTCTTTCAGAGGCATCTTCAGACTTACTATCGCAAAGTTTGCTTAAGTAATGAAGCAAGATAAATTCTAACATTTTAACATTTTAAATTATGAAATTACAAAATGGATTACGGGTTTTTTTCCTTCTAAAGGAAACAAGGAAGGGGGTAATAGAATCAAAACAATGCAATAACACAATGATACTAATAAGGTGCAATCAATCAATCAATTAGATTGGGATTTTTCTTTTTTAAAGGACGCCCCCTTCCTTGTTTCCTTTAGAAGGAAAAAAACCCGTACCCATTTTGTAATTTCATAATTTAAAATGTTAAAATGTTATAATTTATCTTGCTTCATTACTTAAGCATACTTTGCGATAGTATTCTGAAGATGCCTCTGAAAGAGGCGAAACACGTGTCACAGTTAGTTACACAATACGTGGAATAATCAAAGTTATTTTAAATTTTATATTAAAATGAACTTCCACAAAGTTACCGCCGAAACCATCGAAAATATCAATATACTCCTGCTTGTCTGCCCTATATAAATCGATTCACATGAGCCACAGGACATCTTATAGATACCGCTCCTATCAGGTTGATTAAACTTGTCTTTACTATTTTTAATGTGTGTGCCTAAATTACTATTACGACATTTTTGCTACACTGTTCATAACACTGGATATTAAACGAACCAGACACAGGCTAAATTATTCATGAAACCCAAAAGATAATGCTGGCAGCGATTGAGATGTGATAAAATACGTAACAAATGATAAACAACCACGCAGTAAAAGTTTATCGATGGGGAAAATTAATTTTTCAACCCCAGAGATGTGGCAATGTCGACTTTTTGACGTGTTATCGCTGATGTAATGTTATGAAAAAACATTTATATAAGTGGTTTGTATTTTTTTATATTTTCGCCAGTAAAATAAAAAAAAAATGATAGCCTACTTTTACAAAAGAAATAACACTCTGTCTATCCGTTTAGTAAAATTACTAGTATAATCAAAATCTCGAAATATTATAATGTTTACCTTTAGATATTGATTGGGTAGGCATTTACTTGGTAGAACTCCATTATAATACGGTAGGAAAATAACAATGTATTTTAGTTCTACATAAATTATTTTATATATTTGTTGATAGCTATTTTTGATTACGCCTTAGTAATTCTGACAAAGGCGTAAGCCGAAATAGCTATCAACAAATATATAACATTTATGTTGAACTAAAATACATTGTTATTTTCCTACCGTATTTACTTTTAGACATTTTTAAAAATAGGTGGCTTATCAATTCTCAAATTAAATCATTTTTTTTGCTTTTAATCTTCAATAAAGAAACTACAAAACGACTTTTAATTCTGATCGAGAAACAGCTGTTTATTATGCGAAGAATGATTTTGTTTATGATTCAGTTTAGCTTATTATCGAAGAAAAGATATATTAAAAAATCCTTCAATTTTAATGTGTTCACTGTCAATACTTGGTGAATTGGCATAATATATATCTTCAGTTGACAATGCACGCGATGAGCGAAACTGGCACTGATCTTTATAAATCTAAAATGGAATAAGTACTAAAAAAAAATTGTTACAACATTTTTTAAATAATTTTTGCTTACAATATGATACATTTATTTGGTTATTTTGAAATTATCACATCATTTTTCTGATAATTATCGATTTTTTATGGTGTATTCATACTTTTTATTTAGAACATACAAATAAAATCAAATGTTTTGTAAGCGTATAGTATAATGAAAATTAAAATAAGGCATGTGAAAAAAAAGATTGTATTATGAATTCTTATTTGTAATGATGATCACCAATTAATATTTTTTTAACAGTGCGTATATTCTTAGATCTGATAAAATTTTATCAGTGTGCTTAAAATTCGTCACAATAATAAACGATGACGTTTAGATGGCATGTTTTACGTACGGCTATCATTCAATAAAACAAAATGTAATAATTATAAATGGCAAATTACCTTGAGTTGAAAATCCTTTAGTAGACACCGGATAGAAAAAAACCAAACGTTCAAAACAAAAACCAACCAAAAATCAAATTGAAAAAAAAATCACATTACACGCACATTACGAAATGTATGTTAACCGAAATAAATAAATCAAAATCACAACCCGCACATGTATGCCGATGAAATAAACTGCGATTTTGATAAATTGAAACAATCAGAATATTTAACGCCAAACCGATATTCGTGTAAATGTCATCGGGTGAATTTGCGATCGCGTCTTTATTTATCTGAAATAATTCAACGTCGGATTCAAAATACGACCGTCTGCTCTGAGCCGAGCACGTTGACTGACTGAAAAGCCCTCCCAAGCTTTCGTCTGGCCTGGCATGGCCCCCCGTCTGGCTTACACAGAGCTTTTTCACCTACATCGACGCACATGCAAATTTATATCAGGAAAATAAAACCGCTACATCACACAACAACAGCAATTTATTTTGTTAAGATTTTCTTTGATACTATTGTGTATTTTTGAATCAAACATTCATTGTTTATTTAATAAGTCTTTAAGCGAGTGGCGCCGCATATATTGGCTCTGTTTATATTTAAAAGGGAAGATCCCAAGTTCGCACGATTGTCCGATCGCGTTTCCGTCTTTGAACAACCGAAAACAAAACATGTAGGTCCGGTCCATTTTATTTTTCGCAAATCTTCGGAAAACGTAGAGATTTTCACTTTCCTTTTTCTTATACTACATTTGGCGCGGGCTAGTCACGGTAGAGGAATGAAAGAATCAATCGGTAAATTATGGATATACATATGGTCACGGGACAGAATTTTTGTAAAGATTTATGAAAAATAAGCACATTAAATGAAATGATTTCTCATGTTCAGGTATTTGAAAGCAGATAATATTATTTTAATTAATGTATGGCTTACGATTTTTTTTGAAATGTTTCGTCTTAAATTTTTAAATTTATTATAATAGAAGATCCTAATGAATACTTTGCAATAATTATGCAATCGAGTTGTTTTAATTTACAGGAGCAAAAATGCAACCAAAAACTACACAAATAATAATAATATTATACAGATAGAGACAGTCACATAAGTTTATTATTCAATACTCATACAATAATCAGTAATATTCTTCCGATTCAATCATTTTGATTCCACATTTTATAATAGTCCACAACGACTCAAAGAGTAAGGTCAAACATAAAATTATAAGCCAGTATTATAGTACAGATTCTGTCCGTGACCATATATCCATAATTTACAAAACAATCTATCATACGTTTCATAATAACATAACACTTAAATTCTTTTATTAAAATTATCCATGAACAAATAATATTTAGTTTTCAATCATTTACTACATGCTTCGAAAATTCGTATATATATATTGAACGGTATTTGACGCTTCTACGCGCTTTGTCACAAACAACAAAGGTTTCACCTTTCAGAACGTTGGAAGCTTCCGAGAACACAGATCAACAGAATTTGTCAATCAGATAACGTTACATGTTGCTAACAAACAAAATAAAATTACGATAAAGGAGATATGACATTATTTTATAATTCTAACATTTAAAGGGTCTTTTTATAAGGACGCTTAGTTTTGAAATGTAAATAAAACAAGTTGTTTGTGAGATTTCGACTAAATTTTAATTTCATCTGTAAGTATATTTTACGGCATTAAATATGGAATATATCATCAAATGTCTGCCAATATCCATTCATTATAAAAATGGGCCATGTCGCTAAAGTTGACTTTTTTGACAAATTTGGGTAAACTTCCAACCGCTCCAGAACCTAATCAGGCGTTGTCTGCGGTCGTTTACCTGAAGTTCCTTGGTTAGTTGGATTTTATACGGGTGCAGACATAAGGCCCGATTCAAAATTCGCCAAGTTGAAGTCGCAGTAAAGCCAAGTTCTTGTGAACAACGAGAAATAAGCTGCCTCGGGTTTTCCTGTACACTTTCACACACAGCAGCAATGTTTTCATCAGTTTTGTATTTTGATGACGTACAGGTAGGTGTTGGCCGATTATTTACCAAACTGGTTGACTCAAATTTGGCCACTAAACAATGAATAATCTACTCAGCAGGACAAAGTAACATATTTTGAGCGTCCCTATTGAAATACCATATATAAATAATTTACAGTTTACTATTAACTATTTAGCTGAATTTTATCCACATTCTCAAAGGACTGATGTTTACAAACTCTAAAATCCGGGACGTTGTTGAAAAACAAATGGCTTGATAAAAATTTGTATGCGATTGAACAATTTAAAATCACTGAATAGATTAGTTTAAATTGAACGCAAAAAAGTAAAACAATAAATTACTTTTGATATCGATCCATTTTCATAACAGCATACGCATTGATAAATTATAATAACTAGGTGTTCCTGCTTATATTTTTTTTATATTTTCGACGGATTCAGCGGCTCATTTTAATATGAAATTTAAAATAACTTGGATTATTCCACGTATTGTCCTTCTAACTGTGACACGTGTTTTGCCCTTTCAGAGGCATTTTCGGACTAACTATCGCAAAGCTTGTTTGACAAAGTGTATTTAAGTAATATAATACGAATAACACACGATTAAAAGTAGTATTTACACGCACATTCTGATAAAGACCAGGACCAGTTTTAAGCATTGCTAGCAATTTCAGTAACTTGATAAAGATAATGCTCCCGATACGAAAATAATATTGGTTTAATGTTCAGTGATGTTTCTTCGTATAAAATATTATAATTATCCTGTGTATTATTGAAATCTTCGCATAATTGAAAAAAATATTCTTACAATAGATGTAGGATGTCATAATAGGATAGTCCAACTACTGAATACAATTTTATTTCAATTTGAATCGATAAACGTTTGTAAGTTTTTGTACGTCTTGTTACTCACCTGGGCTTTATTTCTTGGTGTATTAAGGCGTTCATGTGAATGGATGAATTTTAACTGACTGCATTCCAAGTTTAAGTTCATCTGTGCACTTAAAAAGTAAATCCCGGCTAATGACAAAATGCACGGAAATTTACAAAATTCAAACGATTTAATTTTGATATTGATATTCTAACATGTCACTTTTAAGGTGCTCGCTGTCAATACTTGGTGGAATCGCATGATAATAAAAACAATAACACATTTTTAGTTCATATTCGACATTGGATTTATTGATATCAGGACCGGTTTCGCTAATCGCGATCACTATGCACCGATATAGTATTTTATTAGTAGGTATATTTAACACTAAACATATTGTCATGATCTAATAATGAAAATAATACAAAAAATTTTAGTATTATACTTATACCACATAAATTTTATTGGATCAGGACCGGTTTCGCTCATGCTGAGCATTGTCAACTGATGATGATCTAATAAATTTTATGTGGAATAAGTACTTAAAAATGTGCTATTATTTTAATTCTTTCATGTATCATCGGTTGTAATCAGGGCTTTTTTCCGATTTAACGCGGTGGAACGGCGTTCAGGCACCTTTTTTCCAGGTATATTTTTATTTTAAAAATTTCAAAATCAATTAGGCGAAACAATGTTTGCGCTTACAATCTATATTTCTATAATTCGTCAAAATGATATGGTATTGTTATGAACCGGATGGGATATGTTATTTTATTTAGTAAAAAGCTTGACATGAATTGAGTTCCGGCAACTTTTTTATCAAAAATAAGCCCTGGTTGTAATCCAAAAAAATATTTCAATACACGATTATTACACCCACGCTCGTCTTCCTTCATCATGACTATGCACCGGCTTAAAGGACGGTGTATGCAATGCTTGCACCACATGTCACGGGCTTTCTATAGATTGATTACGCATCTGCCTTACGGTCTGATAATGTATAAGACAGTCAGACTTCTAACAAGAATAATTGGAGAAGTGTTTGGAAGATCTTAGAGCTTTTTCTCGATAAAACGGAGCATCGAGGCATGTGTCATGAGACATCTGTTACATATTATTTTGTCTCGATTTCTGTCAGTATAGATATTAAATGTTGTATATTATAAGATATAACTTTCTCATAGATAAGCTGATAAGATAGACAGTTAATCACTTACTACAGTAATTAATAAGTATGGTCGGATCCGTGGTGCAGCATTCAACGTTGTTGACTTCCATGACGGACCTCAAGAGTTCGCGCAGTATTTTTCAATCGATATATCGATTATGCTCGAAAACAAGGGTGTTGTTTCTAACCCAATCCAATCCTATAAGCATGGAGTGGCGAAAGCGACTTTTCTATTCCAACCTTTATCGAACTAATGAGAGCTTAAGCGACTGAGTAACAAGCAGTTGTTGTACAATAAAATATGTTGATTAACCTGAATTAAGACGTCATGTGCTGCACATTGAGAGTGAACATGGATTTATTTGGGTAAAATATGGTTATAGGTACACGGGACAGAATCCCAACCCTCTCCTGCTTAGCTCCGCATCTCTTTATGTAGGCGCCTGCCCTCCCGGCAGGCAACCACTTTTGCATTTCAGAAAGATAAATTGTATTGTTTGTCTATGGCGTCAAATATCTCTGTGAGTTTATAGATAGATAAATAAATAATTCCACGTAGGAACGTTGGAAGGTATTTGAAAGCATATAACATTATTTTAATTAATGTAAAGCTTACGATTTTTTTTGAAATGTTTCGTCTTTAATTTTTTAATTCATTACAATAGAAGATCTTAAAGAATACTACAGGCGCCTACGTATAGAGAGGTGGAGCTAAGCAGGAGAGGATTGGGATTCTGTGCCGTGTACCTATAACCATATTTTACCTTTATTTGTGAATTCTTATATAATTAAAAAGTAAAAAATTATGGTACGAATCAAAATATCCGAGCAATTCAATTTTGACAATAACGAATCTAATATTTTTACAATTGTTTTAAATTAATGTTGAAAATTAAATATATACAAAAGTATGTACGTAACGTACGTATAATATTTATGTACGAATGGTAAGATATCAATGCTGTAACATTTTTCATAAGTAGATTACTAAATAATATTGACAATTATGTAGGGACGTATACTTTATTTTACTTTTTTTTTTAAATATAAAAATAAATATCTGGCATTACAGCTTGCGCCAATGCGCCAAATATTCTTAATTGCGAAAGTCATACGAGATTAACTCGATGATAAATAATGAATCAGTTGTGCACAAAATTAACGATAAATAACATATACACCCAGCCCAAGATTTCTTTTTTCAATTGAAAAAATCTAACCTTGCCGAGGAATTGAACTCGGGTCCCCCGATCGCTAGGACAAAGCTCTTGCCACTAGACCACAGGGACCGACGTATACTGTCACACGAGCATTAGGTTTTATTATTTCTTACATGCATTAATATTCTACAAATACATAACTGCTAAAGTGTATTAATTGAGTAGACTTTCTTTAAAAAAAAATGTGAAAAAAAATGATTCGCTTACATTAACCTTTTAAAGCCCTACGGTCCCGTTTGGGACCAGTGATTATGGTTCACTTCGCTATCGGATAACACTGATGTATGGTAATAGTTTTCAACTTATGAATATTAGCTTTCATAAATAATGTTTTCGAGATGCCGATCCATAATTTTATTTTCGGTTTCCTTAAATATTTTTCCATTATGAGGAATATAAACATCAGCGTTACAAGTTTGACTCTTGGGACATTCGTTGTGTTATATCCGGTGTACCGTAATAAATCAGCTTTATTCGCACCATACGTTATATTTCAAAGGGGGTACAGTATTTTTCCATACCTAGAAATGTATCGTTTGCGTCGACCGATTCTTTTTTCAAGATAGCTGTAAATAAAATAGATTGGTTTATTTTTTACTTAGAGTATAAGAGAGAAAAATTGTGCGGCTGGTCTTTTTTTGTAAATTATAAGCCAACTTTTATGTTGCTAATGCTTTTTATTTTACCCAGATAATCTGTCTTGTTTTAGAGATATATTAATTTTTATAAGAGCTATGGGTCGCGTGGATATTTAGCAAAAAATGCACGGGCGTTCAAAGGTTAAGTATATTTTTTTCCATTTTTATACATATATTATACAATATTAAAACGTCCGTGAATTTTTCACCCTCTTCTTGCATGACTTTACACAATTATACCACAACAGTCTTGATGATAAAGTGCTCGATTGCATTTGTCCCAATCTGCATGTCACTTTACCATGTTTGACTGAAAACAAGAAAGTATTGATATATTATTTTAAAAAAATCATATCTGATACGTACACTCTACATGATGTACGCGATGTTTTCAGGCTTAAATGAAAACCGTCTTCTCACTTCGCTGAACATTCACAAGTCAGAAGCTACATTATGCAACGGGATGGGTGAGGGAGATATTCAATAGCCATGCAAAACATCATATATTATACTGTATTGAATATGATACGCATGAACGGCGTACCAGGAAAATATACGAGAAATTGTAAGTAAATGGATTTTACATGGAGAAAATATGTTTTGTAATATGTATTCGTGCCACTACATGAAGCTGAAAATCAAATATTTAACCAGATAACATGTTTAATTCAGCGATTTTGTAAAAAGCTTTATATTTTCTATCTCAATTTGTATTACTTAATGTAGAAATATTGTAAGTAATAAAGTGCAATACGGTTTTATAGGAAGCACACTTGTTACAATTTTAAGAATCGAAGTCGTCACTTATCTTTTACCAGGCTGGGGGTGAAACAGTCGACCACCACTGCTACTTTATCTTAAATATTAGTGATACAATGTGTAAACATTTGGTTTTTTTAAATCATTGATTTTTACATTTTTTGCAGTAAAAAAATATGATTTTGATCGACTAGTTTCATCGCAATTAAATAAAAAAGAAAATAAGTCAGATTATTATTGGCCGAAAACCATTTATATTGTCGCTACCAATTGCCAGGATTAAAACTTCACTGATCATACGTGATTAGATAACGTTACCTTATCTCAAACGCGCTTCTTTCAACGAACATTCCAAATCAAATGGATGCTTTTTACATTAAAAAGTGTAGATAATAAGTCGCATTCACAGTTTTGTATCGCCAGTCTAGAATAAACAAGAACACGACCATATTTTCTCATTCATGCGCGACTTAAGATATGAATAATTATAGTAAAATAATCGATTTTCATATGTTATAGAAAGATTTATAAAGATACGTCAAAGCATAATCAATCATTTTTTATTGCAGTCTATGCCAATAAGGCCATACTACCGGGGTCTTTTTTATACCCCCTTTTCAAGGACAGTCTTTCGAAGGATAATCGGCCTCAAATAGGTACATTAATTTTAAACTCGCCATCATTCCTGTTGCAGTAATTCTGAATCGTTTCAAATCAGACTATAGTTACAAATATATATCTTCTTGTCCCAATTAGTTTTCTCTTTGGCTTGATTACCGGTTACAACGAGTATTACTCGAGTATTTGGAACAATACTCGAGTAATTATACATTGAAATAAATGAAATCATAAGCCTTTTTTATTTATTGATCATCTATTTATAAACACAAATTTGAATGAAGAAAATGAATTATGGTACATATGAAACTATTCGAGTATTTCAAAATTTTACTATTCGAGTATCGAGTAGTTCAAGTGTCAAGTAATTGGAGCCTCTTGTCTGAACTCACTCACGTCAATGTGAAATATGTTGACATCTGAAGCAATACCGTTTAAAATCGTTAAATCTCATCCAAAAGGCATCCCAATTGGCAGACTGGTTCTACCTCGTGTAAAAAGAAACAGCTCATGTAGACGATTCCTCAAAAAGTAATGTAAGTTTGTTTATTCAGACTTATCTATGTTATTGTGGTAACAAATGCAATAATAATCTACTTAATGACATAATCAAATTGTTTTCAACTTTATAATATATACGGCGTCATAACATAATATAGATTACTGCAGCCAGACATTATTTTATTACCAAAATTATCTTAAATATATGCTTTAATAATAAAACATTTCTTGGAGCTGTTATCGATCTGTGGAGTTGACGTCATGATCTTTTTATTGCGACCATTTTTTCTAGTCATTAATCTTCGCCCTCAAATGCCAGATGCAGGGGATTTTCTGATTAATCAGCTAACTGCCTATAGAGATTGGATATGTGAAGCGTTTAACTTATCTAACTGATAATTATTCTATATAATCAACTAATGACATATTCTATTTGAATTTAATTATGCAAGTTTAAAATTCTCACTACCTTTTTTATTTAATTTCAATTGTCATATTCAGCTGTGTAAAATTATTTTTGATCAATAATAATGCTTAAATAAAAATCTATAAAAAAAAAAAATATACTATCCCATGTTGTTTTAAATTTGTAAGAATTGATGTGGCTTCTATTCTGTTCACAGGAAACAATTTCGTTGGCTCATTTGAAATAATTACCGGGATTTCCATCTAATTATGGTTGACAGACATGCAGATTTATTTTATTAAATGTACTCATTTTTGGGCTTTTACTTTGTTAATGATAATTCATATTTAATGTATTAGTTTGCATTGCTAAGAGGTCTTCAACTTTTTATTTATAGTCTATTTTTCTTGTTATTTGCTTAGTTGTTCTACCAATTGTTTGTCATACCTTACTTAACTTTTGTATAAATATCACTGTTGTATTGTATTTCTTATCAGTTGACAATGCTCGCCATGAGCGAAACCGGTCCTGATCAAATAAATTTTATGTGGAAAAAGTACTAAAAATGTATTATTAATTTCATTATAATGCCTTTCCACCAAGTATTGACAGTGAACACCTTAAGTGTGATAAATATGAATCGTTTGAATTTTGTACTTTTTCACGAGTTTCGTCGCCAACGACCAGGACTTCGTCTTTCGGAATTTTCACAGGCATTTCAAGAGAAAAAATTATCTTGAACTGACACGGAAAAGAAAGAAATTAAACGATTCAAAATTGACATTGAAATTCCATAAAGTTTCTATTCATTTTCAGTCGAAATTCTAGATTAATACATCGCTGGGCACTCAGCTTGTGAAATTTACTAAGGCGACCAAGGGAAAATGGCGAGCAAACATAATATGAATTGAATTTACGCGGACACCAAAAACTATTTCTTTTTTTACATTAGTATTGTGTAAAGACTGACGCGTAGTAAATAGTTCGTTCCGGCAAAACCGGGTGAATAGAGACTGACAGGTGAATAGAGACAAAAACAAGGAAAGAACTTTAGCACAAATTTACTAAGTATCCAATATATTTTTAATCATTTACATATAATTCTTTACAGTGACTTTAATACTATCTCTCGAATGAAAAAACCAAACCAACTAATTGACTGGCCAAAATTGAAACAAACGTGTTTAAGTTCGATACCTGTCCATCCTTACTTTTTAACCCCTTAAAAACTTTTCTTTTATTGCACGAAAATTAAAATCAATCATGCTTTTTTGGTGAATAAGTACCTACCGTAAAACGGAATGAATATAGAGTCGTATGTATAAAATAGAGGTTCATATATTCCAATCATTACAATTTGTATTTTTGTCTCTATTCACCTGCCATGTATCGATTTACACTCTCTCGTCTCTATTCATTGAATCGGGGTGAAAATCGGGACATCGAACAAAGCTGACTGTGTCTTAATAACGATAGTGAATATTTGAAAAATATTGTGATGAATGTGCAGTAGGACCATAGAAATAAGTTTCAAGCCATTCATATATAAATTGGGTGGCCGCAGGTATGAAGATACAGAGTCGTGAAGGGTAAAAAGTATCTCTATTAACCCCGTTTTACGGTATCGCTTATATGTAAAAATATAAGTAGAATTCATGGAAAAGTATAAAATTAAAAAATTGTTTAATGTGCTTAATATTCACTTACATACACTTAACACTTTTCTTTTAACATCAATATAACGAAGACGCATCAAATGCAATCAACACAAAAACATCTCCAATTGCATATTGTTTGTAATTACTGCAATTGGCATACACGCAACAAAACGGCGTTCAGTTTCGACGAGCTTTCATACACTTCACGGTCAAATTATATGAGTAATAATCACAACATGTGACTGTGTATCCATTTCATTGGTTCATTCCTAGAATTCAATGTTTTCGTCAAACACTGATAGCAGAGGTCATATCAATTTGACACTTTGGGACGATGAATTCGCTCCAGCAGTCGACGTTAATCGCTTGAATTCATTATCACGTTATTGGCTTTAATCAAAAACAATTGGTGGGAAAATTAATGCAGTGGCCAGTGCGATAATTGTTAAATAAATACATTTTTAAATAACTGCGTTGTCACTACTTTTACTACGACTTATTTTATTTACAGGACGGATGGTTTGGTTGCGCAACTCACTGGTTCAATTCCCGGTTCGGACAGTTTCATTTTGTAACCAAACGATTTATATCCTGAGACATAGATTTCTGTGAGTGAGTGAGTTCAGACGAGTACTGTTTTTTTTTGTATTATAGTTGAATTTGTCGGAACTCACTCGGTTGACTGCTTTGAAAATTTCCAATGTGAATTTATTTATTTTATCTCTCTACTAAACTATAGTAATTTGTGAATTTTGTAATGTATATACAGGTATGTATGTATATATATTGAGAAGACCTTTATTCCGGCTCCCTCGTAAATTGAGAAGGAGCCTCCTATCCGACACTCAGGAAGAGGGATTTTGTGAACGGAGTAGGAGAAACATGGAACTCTTTAAAACAAAACACGATCTCAAAGCGTTATGTGGGTGCGGTTAGCATCCATTATTTAATTTTTAAGGATTTACACAGACGTTATAACGTTTACAACACACAAATATTACGATAGCGAAGAAGATATCAGGAATTTGACTCGAATTTAATTCTTAGGGAGAGGATTAGGCGCGTGCATTCTCAATGCAGTCCAATTTCTCACTGCTGTATGAAAACAAACGGTTACTTTAGAAAGAAAAAACAATGGCCGTTTCAAAAATCGTTAACACGTGCGCCCGCCGATAAGGGATTATTTATCGCCTAACGAACTTTTTACGAAGCACATGCACTGTCGGGCGTCAAAAGATAAGAGAAATTGAAATAACTCTATATTGAATCGCTATAGATTTCAATATAGATTATTATAATAATGAATTTATTTCCTGATATCGACTTAAACTCATAGACTGAGGTGAAAAATAGATCGTTCGAGAGAGTTCTGGTGACCTACCACATAAGGCGGTGTCAATATATACATACATATATCAGGAGGTAATTTTCAAAAGTGGACAAATCCATTTGTTGAAAAACTGAGAAGGTGAGATATTTTCATTACTTTTTCCTCATAAATTTGTGTTTACTATCAATATTTTTAAAATATGTTTTAAACTAAAGAATTACGGATAATGTGTTAACATTCAACTTTTCCATGTGAATAAAAAAGGTCTCAAAAAATTAATCTAAAACCGGCAGTTGAAAAAAAAATTTGAATTGACCACTTTTGGAAATTACTTCCTGATATATGAATAAATGTATATATTTTTATGAAATTGGCGTCAGCTGTAGTGTCATGATTTGTATTTTGAAACGAGATTAAGCAAGAGTGACTAGCATTAGTCTAGTCCCAAACATATCCTTTCTATCCCTATTCTCTTAAAAAAATAATGGTAGAGCAACTGAATAGCACGTTACCGTAGAATTGTTTAATGGTGATAAACTCCATTAGGAATCCTTAGGCTATCTTGATTTTTAAAAGTCATGACCGCTACCAATGTCGAGCATAGTGACAAATGGTGCCTATCTCAATATAAGTATTCTGTAAATACCAGGGCTGTGGAGTCGGTAAAAAAAAGTCCGACACCAGTATTTACCAAAACCACGACTCCGACTCCAACATTTACCAAAAACACGACTCCGACTCCGACTAAAAAAGTTTACTGTCGTCACTTTTTTCTCCTAATTTTCCTATTTATGTGTATTCAATTAAATATCAACACTATCAATGCGGCCAAAAAGCCAAATTTGACATATTAAATGCAAAAATAAAAAGTTCAAACATTTCAAAATTTCCGACTCCGAGTACGACTCCGGCCAAAATGCCGCCACGACTTCGACTCCGGCCAATAAGGCCCGACTCCACGATTCCGACTCCGACTCCAACTCCACAGCCCTGGTAAATACTGCTTGTAACTTCTCTCTGGAAAAGAGTGGGTATATAAAAATATGGATATGACATGACTAGGCGTTAGCTTATCGTTCTCTCTAAACTAGGGCTTGCAATTTACCGTCAAATACCAATAACCGGTAAACGGTAAATAATTTCACCCATTACCGGTTTTCCGGTTATTTACCGGTAAATGAAACAAACACATTTTTTACAATCTCCTGATTGGTCACCTTTCACTCGATTGAAATAATGCCATACTGATGTTTTATTCATGGCTATCAAAAAAAAAATCTAAAAATATGTATTTTATAAAATAAATAATTCAAAAATTTGTTTTATTGAATGAGGTATCTCAATATGTATCCCTCCCCTCAATCTTAACTTATGCTTTCAAATTTTACAAATTTTAATTTTCGCGTAAAATCAAAACAAACATATAGCATTGATAAAATAAAAATAAAAAAATCGTAAAAAATTAATAGGATTGCTTGATAATATTATTAAAAGCATGTTTGCATGTTCTATAACTATTTTTTCTTGAAAAGTTTTTTTTCCTGTAAGTGACAAATTGAGATAACACATTGTATCAATATTGCCCGAGTCGAAAAAAAACAAAACTCGATTCCGCATGCATATCACAATAAACCTTCCTTATAATATGCCTGTATCTGTCCTTAATTCGCGATAAAATCATTTCCGGTAAAAACCGGTAAATTTTCCAATTTACCGGTAATTACCGATGGTGTATTTTGATCTATTAACCGGTAATGCAAGCCCTACTCTAAACATAGTTTTTATAAACACGAATTAATATTTTGCCAACTTTTCCAGGGGTTGTCTAACAATATCAGAGTTTACTTTGCTAATGATTATTCATAATCAATTATTTTTTGATGTAATGCTTGCATTGCTAAGAGGTCTTCAACATTTTATTTATAATCTATTTTTCTTGCATTTTGCTTCAATTTATTTACTTAGTTGTAATACCAATTGTTTGTCATACCTTGGTATTCTTACTCAAGATTTGTATAAATAACACTGTTTCGTTGTATTTCTTATCAGTTGACAATGCTCGCCATGAGCGAAACCGGTACTGGTCCAATAAATTGTATGTGAAATAAGTACTAAAAATGTTTTATTATCTGTATATAGCAATGCATTATCTTATATATAAAACCGAAACGGCGTATGTATGTGGGTCTGTAATTCCCTTTTGCATTGTTGTTGCAAGTTCAAACAAACGAATTGATTTCGCTCGCGAAAGTTTCGACGGTAAATTTGTTTCGTTATCAATGTGTGTGTAGCGACTCCAATTACTCGAGTATCGAGTAGTACATTTTACAAAATACTCGAGTACTCGAGTAGTTTCATATGAACCACAATATCTTATATATAAAACCGAAACGGCGTATGTATGTCTGTGGGTCTGTAATTCTCTTTTGCATTGTTGACAATGCTTGCCATGAGCGAAACCGGTCCTCATAAATTTTAAGTGGAATAAGTACTAAAAATGTTTTATTATAACAATATCCTATCAACTACACGATTGTGACGTCTAAATACAGACCCCTCTCCTCATATTCATCCTAAAATCAGAACGAAACGAGAGTGATTAGCTTAGCAAACTATTCTCGAGCGTAATCCTTCTTTTTTATATCTTCTTCGAAAAAAATTTTTTATCGCACGATATCAGGCAGTTCTCATATAACTTCCGTGAGATGACTCATTAATAGTCCGCATGTTCCACGCTTAGTAGAAAATGGAAATAGTCAAAAAATATGTTCACATAATAAATTGTAAAAGAGCAATCTAAAAGCAAACAAAAAACTCAATATCATTTCCGCCAAGCAAATAATAAAAATGTCACATCAAAGAAATATTATCAAGCGACAACTTTCAAAATAAGTAAATAATATATAGCAACGGAAAAGCGTTTGATATAATTTTTTACTCGACGAAAATTTGGCACTCTAGTTCTAGTTAATATTTTATAGAAAAAGTTATTGAATTCCAGTCGTTCAATAAGTTTCTTTAAAATTTTTTCTACTTTTTATTTCTGTCGGTAAAGTTTTTCGTATACATTACCGAGTGATTTAAATGGAAAAGTGTCAGAGGTTTTTTTTTATATATTATCTGTTTAATGTCATGTTGGATTAAGTTTTTGCAAGCGATATATTATTTTCTCACTTGGAATGGTTGCTATCTCTTATTTTATATGGCAATAACTCAAGCCAGTGCTTATCAACTACCTAGACTGCGGTACAGTGAATAAATGGTTGTGCAATAAATGGTTGAAATGTTTACCAAAGAATATGAATACAGTTTTTTTCTGGAATAGTTTATTGTATAATTCGATGGAAATATTATTTAATAGAAATTCAAATAGTTCAGGCGTTTTTAGCTCGTACATATTTTAATTATTTGCAAGATGTTTCATTACTTTAACCGCTTCAGTACGGAGCAAAGTGGTCGAAATAATCACATCTACCGCTGACTTCAAATTTTTTTTTTCAACAAGATTTAGATGTCAAGACAGTGTAAAGATATAACTAGCTATGAACAAAAATCATATCGTAAGATTATTACGGAAGATCTTTTTTATATATTTTGCAATATTTGTGAATGTATCCACGACGGCCGTACGCGGTGGCCTCACGTGGCCTTACGGTACCGAAATGGTTAAATATCTGCCATAATTGACAGTGAACAATTGAAAGTAAGCTTCACTATTTAAATACATTTAATTAGTACATTTTCCAGATTATTTATCATATTCAACCGAAAACAATTCGAGATCAAAAGGCATTACAAATCGTATGCTTTCTTTGACAGTGAACACCATTAAAATGATATATTGTAACAGCAAGCTGCTATTCATTTTTTTATTTATATATGTGTGTACATTGCAAAAATCACAAATTATAAGCTTATTGCTTTTACAATGTGAAAAAAGATGAAAACATTAGAAGAAAAAATTACATAGCTTACAGATATAAGAGTGACATTTTACCTGCTAAGCGTTGCAATTCCAATCGAAGAAAGAAAGTGTTTTTTGGTTTCGGATGCACAATATTTCAGATAAATAATTTCACTAACATTGATCGGTATCGATGACATTTGCAGTTTGAAGTTTTCTGTTTGTCTTTTGCCTATTGTCTATGAGACCTATCGTATGACACACGCACTACCCACTGAAATTTAATTGTACTATGCCTATAACCTTTGCGCAAATGCAAGCAATAAGTTGAGAAAAATTTTTCGCAATCGGATGAACGGAATGTCAACGCATAAAATACGAAAAAACAAACAAGTATTCATTTTTATATATTAGATCTAGCTATCATTACTTTGGCAAAAAGATCACAAAACAATTCATATCTTCGGCACAGATTAAATCAACTTCAAACGCACTTTAGATATCTCTGACATACAAGCGTCTTCATTTATCTCAGGGGACTTATCAGTGAGAGTAAAAAATAAATGCTCACATTTTCGTAACGTGGCCGTGCCAACATTATCATCTTGTGTAAGTAATGTGTTGTTTTATTTATGAAATAAAAACTGCAATCATCTTGGAAGTATTGCGTCAGGGAAATGACACAGCTAAATAAAATTGTCTTCACCTTGAAAAACATTTTTTTTATTTTATTTTATTTTCCATATCCGCTCCCTATTCGGAGCATATGGCCGCCACACGGTGCCTCCAAGATTCTCTGTCTCCCGCCAACCTCCTCGCATCTTCCCAGGTCATCCCGGCGTCCCTTAGCTCCCCTGGGTACATCCTATGGATGGTCATCAGAGGCCTTCCGCGGCGTCGGGATCCATTAGGTTGATAGAAGAGGCAGGCAGGATTCAGGTTACCCTGGGGCATCCGCAGCACATGTCCAAGCCAGGTCCATCGTCGCCTTTTAATTTTGGACGTAATAAGGGGCTGGTTTGTCCGCTCTCTTACCTCCGTATTCCTGACAAAGTCAAACCACTGTACTCCTAGTATTCGCCGCAGGCATCTGTTTTCAAAGCACAGTATACGGTTACCCTGTGCTTTTGTGATGTGCCATAACTCGCAAACGTAAAGCAGCACAGTCAGTATGCATGCGTTGAACAAGTGGCACTTGGTTCTGACCGAGTACAGCCGTGAGTCCCAGACTTTCCGCATTGAATTAAATGTTTCTCCAGCTATCCCTAATAGGGATAGCTGGAGCAACATTTTTATACCTAAGGCAAAATCACTGAAATTTTATCGATCTTATTGATGGGTTATTTTCTATATTTCGATACCAATCTGTGATGAAAAAAAACGCTGACTCGTTATTTATATTCGTACGGCAAAAACATTAATAAGACATTGATAATTGAAAATAAAGGCCAAACATATTTAAACTTTTAATGTGTTCACTTTCATATTTGGTGGGGTAGGTTAATTTGTATATTTATATACCAATTTGTGATAAAAAAAAATAGTCGGGCTATGAGTCGTTTATATTCGTTTGGCAAAAATATTAATAAGGCAATTAAATTGAAAATAAAACCAGAACAAATTTTAACTTTTAATGTGTTCACTGTCAATACTTGGTGGAATGACATTATAATAAAAATAATAACACATTTGTATTACTTATTCCACATTAAATTTCAGTTGATTATATATTCCAATAAATCCGACTCAAGCAAAAACACCGTGACTCCACAGCCTTGATAAATTGACAACCAACAGTTGCCTTGCCAACATTTTGATTTCTAGTTATTCAGCATTAGCGATTAACACATCTAAAAAACTTGAACTGTATAGGTTGCGTTATATTCAAGAATCAAGACTATATTATATTCGATTTATTAAGATCAGGACCGGTTTCACCCATAGCGAGCATTATCAACTGATTATATTTTAATCCTTTTTTTTATAATATTAATTAATATCGGATCCTGGCCACAAGAGCTTCAGAGCTCGCGGGCTCGAGTTCTCGCATGTGTTGTCTAAAATTCCCTTCCAAAAAAAGTTTAAAAACAGGACAGCGGGAGCGATCAGCGAACCACGAAATGTCTCCCAGTTTTATCCTTTTCATACCTACTATCTTTAAAAAAGATAGGTTGAGCAACTGAGCAATAAGTAGTTCTCGTAGAATGATTTTATTGAGAGAAACTCCATTACGAGTAAACATATTCCAAATTAAGTTCAGATATGGTTTTAAAAATAGTACTTATTTGAATATAAAGGGTATTTCAATAGGGACGCTCAAAATATGTTACTTTGTCCTGCTGAGTAGATTATTCATTGTTTAGTGGCCAAATTTGAGTCAACCAGTTTGGTAAATAATCGGCCAACACCTATCTGTACGTCATCAAAATACAATATCTGGTAAAAACATTGCTGCTGTGTGTGAAAGTGTACAGGAAAACCCAAGGCAGCTTATTTCTCGTTGATTACAAGAACTTGGCTTTTCTGCGACTTCAACTTGGCAAATTTTGAATCGGGCCTAATGTGTGCACCCGTATAAAATCCAACTAACCAAGGAACTTCAGGTAAACGACCACAGACAACGCCTGATTGGGTTCTGGAGCAGTTGGAAGTTTACCCAAATTTGTCAAAAAAGTCAACTTTAGCGACATGGCCCATTTTATAATAAATGGATATTGGCAGACATTTGATGCTATATTCCATATTTAATGCCGTAAAATATACTTACATATGAAATTAAAATTTAGTCGAAATCTCACAAACACTTGTTTTATTTACATTTCAAAACTAAGCGTCCTTATAAAAAGACCCTTTACAAATATTTGAGTTACTTCTCCGAAATTGTTTTTCAAATACTGTGCGTGATTGAAATATCATTAATATTTTTAGAATATAAAAAAATCCAAAACACATTTTTTAGAATAAATACGCGTTAGCTGAAAATAATCAAAACGCATTGCAATTGTAGTTTCATGAAAGAACTTAGGTACCCATGAAAAGATTCTATTATGCATCAAGCATGAGTCATGCGAGTGAATACATTCTCCTTTATGCAATATGCAAAATCATCTTGAGCTTTCGCGTGAAATGTAACGTTGCATATTCGACAGCTTTCATTGTGGATGGAAATCCCCGTGCCGTACGATCTGTCAATGTCACCGAGGCTCTACATCTTTGGCCGGGAGAGCTGCCTTAGACATTTAATCTGACTTGGCGCTTAGAGCCAAGAAATTAATTTCTCTTCAAGTGTCTGGGCAGGCGGCAATTAGTTCACTTGAAGTAACATTCATTAGGGGGTCGGTTTCGAAGGATAGTAAACTTAGATGCGGGGTATTATGCGGTCCAATGAACACTATAACATATTCGAGAAAGGGATACGTAAATAGCAAATCAAAATTAATACTACGTAAACATTTTTGCTGCTTTTAAAATCATACATTTATTAAATCAATAAATACTTATCAATTAAACTATGCATTCATTTACACTGAAGGTGCTTCAAAGAATCTCAATATTAAATTTGATTTGGTAGATTTTTGTTAATTTGATATGGTAATAATACATGGAATTACAGCTGACGTCAATGCGTCATGCATTTGACAAATAAAATGTAATAATTACTCAACAGGTAATGGCACAAAAACATCACATATTATTTTTTTTTTTTTTTTTTCCCATATCCGCTCCCTATTCGCAGCATATGGCCGCCACACGGTGCCTCCAAGATTTTCTATCACCCGCCAACTTCCTCGCTTCTTCCCTGGTCATCCCGGCGTCCCTTAGCTCCCCTGAGTACATCCTATGGATGGTCATCAGAGGCCTTCCGCGGCGTCGGGATCCATCAGGTTGATAGAAGAGGCAGGCAGGATTCAGGCTCCCCTGGGGCATCCGCAGCACATGTCCAAGCCAGGTCCATCGTCGCCTTTTAATTTTGGACGTAATAAGGGGCTGGTTTGTCCGCTCTCTTACCTCCGTATTCCTGACAAAGTCAAACCACTGTACTCCTAGTATTCGCCGCAGGCATCTGTTTTCAAAGCACAGTATACGGTTACCCTGTGCTTTTGTGATGTGCCATGACTCGCAACCGTAAAGCAGCACAGTCAGTATGCATGCGTTGAACAAGTGGCACTTGGTTCTGACCGAGTACAGCCGTGAGCCCCAGACTTTCCGCATTGAAATTATAAGATTAAAAACAAATTTTAATAAAAATAATAACATATTTTTAGTACTTTTTCCACATTGGATTTATTGAAATCACGACCGGTTTCGCTCATCGCGAGTATTATCTATAAATAATCATCAACTGACAACACCCTTTTTAAATATGTGTATTCAAATTCAATCCACTTTACTTGATGTTGAAATCGGGAATGAGAGAACGAATAAATACTAGTCGTTTTTAAAGCTTGTCAAAAGTGTTTTAAAGAGCTGAATTCTGGTTGAATATATACAACCAGTTCATGATAAATCGTTTGAATTGTGTACCTTTTCATGAGTTTTGTCGCTTTAAACTCGGGTTTTGCCTTTCGCAATCTTCAGGAATCTCAAGTGCACGAATAAACTTGGACTGACCGGTATCCCCGTCACGAGCCAGCGGCAAAACTCATGGAAAAGTACGAAATTCAAACGATTTCAATTTGATCTTGTAATTCCATCAAACACTTTCAGTAGTAATCTTAAATTAAAGAACATTTATCAGTTTATAATACTCACTTTCAATGTGTTCACTGTCAATACTTGCTGGAATGGCATTATAATAAAAATAATAACACATTTAATGTGGAATAAGTACATACTAAAAATGTCTTATTATTTTTATTAGTTTACTAGTATTCGAACCCGGCTTCGCTCGGACCAGTTTGGGGTTATGTTCACCTCGGCGCGTAAATTCAGACGGGCCAAGTTGAAACAACTTTTTTCAAAATTCAAGTCTAGGTCAATTAAAATGGAATTAAAATGAACATTTAAGACTGGCATTGACATTTTACAGTCCCTTTCATATATTGACAGCCCCATTCTCGCCCATTAAAATGTCCAAATTCAAGGAAAAAATCTAATTTGCTGTCAAATAAATGTCAAACAATACCTTCACGTAAATAAAAACATTATTATATTAATAAAAGCCGGGAAAAGTTCAGTACAAGACTAATTTATTACATTTTGACTAAATGTCTTCGCCGATAAAAAAATCAAACATATTTTCTTTCATATTCGTTTGTATGGCAACTTAATGACCAACAATGCAAAAGGGAATTACAGACCCACAGACATACATACGCCGTTTCGGTTTTATATATGTACTACTCGATACTCGAGTAATTGGAGTCTCTGCACACACATTGATAACGAAACAAATTTACCGTCGAAACTTTCGCGAGCGAAATCAATTCGTTTGTTTGAACATTGTTGTTGCAAAAGGGAATTACAGACATACATCCCCCGTTTCGGTTTTATATATAAGATTTAGACACATTTAGAGATCTGGCAAATTTTATAATGTCATGTGATATCTCACTAACTTGTTGAAATAAAGGCTTTAAAAAACTAAACGTAAGGCACAATAACTTGATTAAATAAACAGCCATGTATTATATTAGGTTTAGTATTCTATGCTAGTAACTACTTTGTTATAAATAAAATAAATATGTCAGGTAAATGTACTAGTAGCTGACCGTTTAAGAGAAAATTTCAACAAAAATAACGATTAAGCTTTAACATTGTACCGAATTAAGGCAAAGCAAGTATACTCATATTGGATCATATATCTTAATTAATATTATGTAAAAAAAATAACGAAAAGGCCTGCTTAAAAAAAGTTGTGTTAAATTATTTAAAGCCATGTTCCTGTTCCTTGACCATCTCACATATTGAAAAATCCAGTAGTTGACTATGTCTAATCAGGGGGCTTTATAGTGAACTTTCTGTCAGAGTTGCCTCAGGACTTTCTGTCACACCACTCTTGGTTGAATCAAGTAGCAATGGGTGGTTCAGGAACAAGGTATATTCTTTTTCTAGATTGATCACTTAAGAAATTTGAAATAATACACTGTCCTCACTAGGTATTGCTTTCAAAGGGCCACCCTGGCACTCCATTGGCTATATGGTGATGTGTTAGTGGCTCATTCCGACCACAGATGCCTTAACTTGTCTGAACTTTACAATTTAGAGCAATCCCGCATCTGCATTTCTTATTTTAGGCCATTTCATTCTCAAAAGTTCAACTACTGGTACACGGTCAACTACTAGTACATTAATTTGCCTTACTGTCTTTTCTTTAACGCTTAATTACAATTTAATATTCATATTTCTCAGACTTGCAACTAGAGACTCCAATTCGAGTATCGAATACTCGATACTCGAGTATACTCATCCATTTTTCAAGTACTCGATACTCGAGTAATTTGAAAAATACTCGAGTAATACTCGTAATTTTCAACTGAAGATTTATTTCCAAATTTTATTTTGTTTTAAAAAGCGGACTTAAAAACTAGATAGCACTATTTAATTGATTGTTACTTTTAAGCCGATGTCCATAGCAATAGAGAGTTTTTTCTACTGCGGAAATAAAAAAAAAATCTTCCCACCAAATTAAAATTGCAGCCATTTAATTCTCTTTTATTTTTGTAATAAATGTTGAAATATATATTTATTAACGAAATAAAATAAGCTTGTTTATTTATTTATCATCTATTTATATACACAAATTTGAATTAATGATATAAAGTTTGGTACATCTGAAACTACTCGAGCTTACTCGAGTACTCGAGTATTTTAAAATGTTACTACTCGATACTCGAGTAGTTGAGATGTCGAGTAATTGGAGACCCTACTTGCAACTCGTTCACTAACTCGATTTTAAATGGTGATTTGTCATTTTCGTGAGTCGAAATTGTCGAATCATTTGAAAACTTTTACTACTATCATAAACTATTTAAAGTTTCATCATTAATCAATAGAATAGTGCTCTAGAGTTTTTGGCGAATTGCTTAACTAACCCCATCAATTAAGTTTTTAATTCTAGACAATTTTGTTCTTGGCGCATTTCAAAACCATTCCAAATTAGGGAACAAATGACAAACGACCCTATATCAAACCAATTTTTTGTCTTGTGAAATATATTCCATAGTGAATATAAACTTAAAGTCACAAATCAATTGTTATCTGAGGAGACAATACAATGTAGGTTACTTTAACGTTGAGCGTTTACAATACAGGATTCTACAGACAGTCTTTATTGCTTAGGGCAGGGGTCACCAGACTTTTTGAGAAACGGGCCGGATTAAAATTTTTAAGCACTTGGCGGGCCGGATGACAAATTAATTCGTGTTGGAATCCAATTACAATATTAATTTAAATGTTCCTTTATAATTATAGGCAACAAAATAAATGGTCAGAATTAAAATGATGTTTCGGTCAGAATAAAAATGGTTTCCTTGGTCAGAATACAATTCAATATAAGGTTATAAAAGAAATAGTAACGGTCTGAATAAAATTAATGATTGTCAGAATAAAATTATTAAACGGTCGGAATAAAATTATTTAGCGGTCTGAATAAAATTATAAAATGATCAGAATTTGTAACAATTTTGGTCTGAAATGGTAAATAAAAACAAAACGTCAGAATAAAATTCGGTAAAGGTTTGGGTTCATATATTTATAATCTCATAATTGCGTGTGTTCTCACCAGAGCATTCACTCACAGCCTGTATCCATATCAGTGGTTCCAAGAACAATAACGGGCATCCCTTCCCATACTAATTTATATATTGCGCAATATGAACATTATTTCTGATTTTTGCATTTTTGAGAAGCCGATTTGTTGAAATTAAAATTCTGAATTCTCGGTGACTTTCATCATCAAAATTCTCCTCATTTTGATATTTAATTTTTAATATTTAGAGAAAATATAGATTTTGACAGCTGTCAAATTAACGTAAATACTAGTGATTTATTCAATGGCCGCGGCGCTAGTAGTATCTACCGCCCATTGGACCATTTGTCGTATGACATCACTTTGCACCAATAGAAACGCTATTCGATCTCCAAAAAAAATTCTGACAGATGTCAAAATAAATATGTCCAAATAATATTAAATTTCGATTAAATTCTGCCCAATGATATTTAAATTCTGATCAATTTGTTTAAATACTGACCATTCATAATTTATTCTGCCCTCTGTATTCTAACCAATACATTATGACCAATAAATTCAGACCACTGTAATAAAGATTCTGACCATCTTATTATAAATTCAGACCACAACTGTATTACTATTATGACCGTTAAAATACGAGCCATAATTATATAATGTAAACAAACGTAATTTCTTTTGAAATTTATAATAGAAAATATTTATTATATTTTATGAGTTCATACATTTTCGCATTTTCCAATTGATGAATTGAAATAAATAGTTGTGAATTCACAACCAAATCATGGAATTTCAAAAAAATAATTCTTCTTATTTGAATAGTTTATTTTCATAAATATAGAATTTTGACAGGATGAAAATCTTTGACGGTCTATATCCGACTCGCGGGCCATAGTTTGGTAACCCTTGGTTTAGGGTAATAATTATTAATTGATAATATTTTTTGCTCCATCGCCCATCTGTTTCTGTTGAAGCTATGGTTTTTATTACATTTTTTAATTCAAAAAAATAGCCTCAAAAATAACACATAATTTAACCTTGTTCTAAGAATTCATGGCGTGTTACAAATATATTTGCATACAGACATATAAATAAAATTACATTTCATGTAAATTAACTCAAACATTAATATTATAAAAAGCCCTTCTTTAAAGTGTTTACTGGTATCATCAGTTTCGGAAATCATAAATTAATCAAACGCTTAAAATATATTCATTTTGCAAGATTTTTAAAAAAAATCTATGAATGGGATATTGTGCGTTAGAACTGAGAACCACTAACAAAACATTTAGTTCAACTTAAATGATTCTACAGGCAATACAATAAGCGAGATTGACGATATTTCTATGTTATATTAAATGTTTGTTTTTTAATAGAAAAAAAATATGTTTTATTTATTTAAAATAACCGCAGCCTAAGAAACATTTTTTTTTTTTTTTTTAATTTATTTAATAAAAAGCAAATCATGGCATTACAGCTGACGCCAATGCACCATGGACTTGACAAATATAAATACATGCATTTATATATATATACATACATACATGTAAATATATAATAAAAATTAAGAATTAAAAATAAGATGAAAATTACAATAGTCATAAAAAAAACAGAGAGGAAAAAATATTATTAATATCACATTAGAAATTTTCAAAGCAGTCAACCGAATGAGTTCTGACAAAATCAACTTTTATTCATAAAATATAGTATTCGTCTGAACTCACTCACGTCAATATGAAATATGTCGACTTCGAAGCAATCCCGTTTAAAATTGTTAAAGCTCTTCCCAGTGACATTCCCACTGGCAGACTGGTTCTACCCCTTGGAAGAACAAACAACTCATGTTCACGATTCCTCAAAAAATTATCAGGGACATTCAATTTAATGATCGTAATCGTCTAGGTCAAACTTTTTTGAACTTATTTCACGTCTGTTATATTATCCAGTTTAAGCTAGGGGTTGATTATTTTAAACCAACCAGCTGAGCCGACCTGTAAACCGATTGTGATACAAATACTCTAATCTAATACAATCTTATTTTTTTTAAATATAATTTCCCTTTCCAAGGGCTGTCATAAAACAACATTTATTTTATTGATATTAAGCAGGGCTGTGGAATCGGTAAAAAAAAGTCCGACTCCGACTCCAGCATTTACCAAAACCACGACTCCGACTCCGACACCAACATTGTCCAAAAACACGACTCCGACTCCAAATCCGACTAAATTACCTCCTGATATATGAATAAATGTATATATTTTTATGAATGCATGGCGCATTGGCGTCAGCTGTAGTGTCATGATTTGTATTTTGAAAGGATATTATGCAAAGTGACTAGCATTAGTCTAGTCCCAAACATATCCTTTCTATCCTTATTCTCTTAAAAAAATAATGGTAGAGCAACTGAATAGCAAGTTACCGTAGAATTGTTTAATGGTGATAAACTCCATTAGGAATCCTTAGGCTATGTTGATTTTAAAAAGTCATGACCGCTACCAATGTCGAGCATAGTGACAAATGGTGCCTATCTCAATATAAGTATTCTGTAAATACCAGGGCTGTGGAGTCGGTAAAAAAAGTCCGACTCCAGTATTTACCAAAACCACGACTCCGACTCCAACTCCAACATTTACCAAAAACACGACTCCGACTCCGACTAAAAAAGGTTTGATATCG
The DNA here is from genome assembly GCA_028554975.1 of Himalopsyche kuldschensis. Lineage (NCBI taxonomy): Eukaryota > Metazoa > Arthropoda > Insecta > Trichoptera > Rhyacophilidae > Himalopsyche > Himalopsyche kuldschensis. The sequence goes on from JAHFWI010000012.1 coordinate 8,507,997, forward strand.
TTACTTTTTCCCCTAATTTTCCTATTTATGAGTATTCAATTAAATATCAACCTTATCAATGCGGTCATAAGCCAAATTTGACATATTAAAAGCAAAAATAAAATGTTCAAGCTTTTCAAAATTTCCGACTCCGAGTACTAATCGGGCCAAATCGCCGTGACGACTCCGACTCCGGCCAAAAAGCTCCGACTCCGACTAACAGCCCTGATATTAAGAGATAGATTTTGAAACATGTGCTTTTTACTACCCAAAAGGAAGCAAATATTATCTCATTGCTTCATGAATTTTTATGACAAAGTTTTTCTTTCTTTTTTAACAGTCAATAATTGGATTTAATATGTTTCGCTGATGTTTTATAAAATTGCGAAACAGGAATCATATTTCTATATAAGTATATTGCAAGGTATTTTCAATCCGTAACGAGTGCCAACTTCGATGGCTTTGGTTGCGAAGCGAAAAGGTTTGAATCCCAGCCCAGGTAGCTTAATTTTTAAATCGATTTATTGATTCCTATTCGAAGATATAAATTTCATTAAATTATGGTCACGGAACAGAATCCCAATCCTCTCGAGCTAAGCTCAAAAATTTATACATACTGGCTTATAATTTTATGTTTTGACTTTACTCTTTGAGTTCTTGTGGATTATTATAAAATGTGGAATCAAAATGATAAAATCTGAAGAATATTACTGATTATTGTATGAGTTCTGAAAGAAGAATTTGTTTTTTTAATATTAGCCTATAATAAAATTATTCTTTTTATTTTAAACAAATAATAAACTTATGTGACTATTTGTGTAGATGTCTCTATTTGTATAATATTATTATTTGTGTAGTTTGTGGTTGCATTTTTGCTCGTGTAAATTAAAGCAACTCGATTTCATACTTATTGCAAAGTATTCTTTAGGATCTTCTATTATAATAAACTTCATTTAATGTGCATATTTTTCATAAATCTTTACAAAAATTCAGTCCCGTGATCATATATCCATAATTTACTTAAATTTCTATGTTGTCATGATTCCCTACTACATGCACCCGATGCTAAGAACGTGAAATTGAGAAGGGATTAAGCTAACTTATACCACTTTTTTTGTTATCCTTACTCTCATCGAAAAAAGAGTTCAAGCATCTAAGTAACAAGTAGTTATTTTAACCAACTTTCTGTTAGGATAAACTCATGATGTTCATTGGGTGTTTCATCAGAAGACTACCATATTTTTGCTAACGAATCTAGAATTGAATTCTTGCAGAAACTCTACATATAATCAAACAGAAAGCCTGTACAAAGTCATCCAGACTCGAAGTAGCAAATGTTCCAAAATATATTTTATTAATTCAAATTTGTGTATTTAAATAGATGATAAATAAATAAATATGGTTCATTAGTACATTTATTTCAATTTAAGAATCATCTATGTCAAAAATAATAGAGAATTAATGTCTCAAATTTGAATTTGGCTCGAAGTTTTGTTTTTTTATTCCAGCAGTAGAAAAAACCTGTCTGTTGCTGTGAACCTCGGCTTAAAATATAACAATTAATTAAATTGTGCTATCTTGTTTTTTCTGTCCGCTGTTTAAAAACAAAACAAAATTTGGAAATAAATATTAATTTATATATTACGGAGATTATTTTTCAAATTACTCGAGTATCGAGTTCTTGAAAAATGAACGAGTATACTCGAGTATCGAGTACTCGATACTCGAATTGGAGTCTCTACTATGCAGTAACATAAGTTAACTTCAACCCGCAACATTTATATTCAGTTGAGTCATAAATTAAATTAAGTAGACGTGGAAAAGATTATTTACGCTTCCAATTATACGCTTATTAACATTTTTAAGGTGCTCATTATCAAAACTTGTTTGAAATAAATTATAGCTAATGACCAGTTGAAATTGCTTGCGATGAGCGAAATCTGTACTGATCTTAATAAATTAATTGTCGAATAAGCACAAAAAAATATAAAATTTAAAATAATTTTGATTATTCCACGTAATGTGTAACTAACTGTGACACGTGTTTCGCCTCTTTCAGAGGCATCTTCAGACTGAATACTTCTATTGAACAATTTGAATGAAAATAAATGTACACTTTTTACGTGCATCAAATTAACAAAATTTATTGGATTTACTCTGAAACCTACTCCAATAATATTCAGGGACGCAAAAATATTCTTCTTTTAAATATATACATTTTGAAATTAATTAATGAAACCAAATTAGTATGTTTGTGTTATGGTTTCTATTCAGTGGATTTAGGTAAAATTCGCTATTTGTAGTTTAGGGATAAAAACGTTGCCGTGGCAATGAGCTGCGTTTTGGTTCATACATATACCGGTAACATATATTTTTTCATACTTTCGATGGATTTGGCAGTAACTGTGTGGTAGTTGATTTTAATATAAAATTTAAAATAATTTTGATTATTCCCAGTAATTAAAATAGCCAGTACGGCAAAAAAGGCGCTTTTATATCGATAGTAAGTCTGAAGATGCCTCTGAAAGAGGCGAAACACGTGTCACAGTTAGTTACACAATACGTGTAATAATCAAAGTTATTTTAAATTTTATATTAAAATGAACTTCCACAAAGTTACCGCCGAAACCATCGAAAATACAAAAAATGTTTTTTTTTTTAAGCAAAATTATTTATTGATATTTTTCAGCTTCTAAAATAGGTTCTAACAATAGTAGACTTATGTTATTGCCCAGTATTTTAAAGTATTTTTAGGATGGCTTAAAACAGGTTAAAATCATATGATTCTATCAAGTTAATGACAAGTAAATCAATAAACTTTTAATGTGAAGAGATATTATAATAAAAAAAATGTTTTAATTTTTTTGTTCTATTCTCAACTCCAAAAAACACACACACAAATTCTAAACGATTAAAGTTTACATGCATTTACACACAAAAATCAAGATTATTTCTTGGTTTTCTTTTCTTGAGTAAAGCTTTTTTCTTTTTTTGCAAGGCATACGAAGGTAGTCTGCTCTCCTAAAACTTCACGATCGGTCGAGATAAGTCCGTGATTTTAGCGAAACTTTGCAGTTTATTGGTAGGTATAAAGATAAAAGCCAAAAGAGGCTTTGAGGTAACAGCGCACGATATTCTCGCCGCATAAAAAAAAGTCTCGGGGTTAATTCAAATACGGTTTCTGCGCCTCCGTTGTTTCTTTTCCGTGCATTTTAAATTGTTCGAGCGCTTTTTTGCACGCTTTGTATAATCTAACAACCCCATTAGAATTTTGATCAGGCTGTTTATACCAGTAAATACATTATACATTTTACATTTTTGTAATATTAAGGAGTCAAACGATAATGCCCAGACTAAAATGTTGGCAGCTATCTATGTTAATCATGTAGTTAGGTTTCATCGTAATATTAATACTAACCTATCAAATATAAAAATTTTCATACTACAGTTTTACTTTTATGATCGATCATAGTTAATTCGATTATGTTTGTAATAGCATGATATTTTTACAATATTTATTTCTTTTCCTTGTCCGCTCCTAGCTTGAAGCATATGGACGTCTTCGTCTTATCTCAACATGCTTTTTTTTGCTTGTTACTCAATTGCTCAACCTCTCTTTTTCTAAGAGTTCAGGGGTTGAAAGTATACTAAGAGTAGGACATGACTAGTGGGTGGCTATCTCGCTTTTAGGGATCGGAATGGTGCGAAAGGATTTTTTAACAATACAAACACACATTGCTTTCGAACAGAATCGATTCATCGACTGAAAAAATCTGCTAGTACCGGGAATCGAACCCGGGTGGTCTGACACGTTAGTCAACAACGTTGGCCACTGCACCACGGACCGGGCTTTTATATGATATAATAATTCATCCTTATCCAACCTCACTTATACATGCTTTCATAATACAAAAGAAAAGTTGATCGAGTGATAAAAACTCAACTTTTTTAAAAGAGTTGTCAATGTGTTGTAAAGAAAGAGACAAGACATGTTACACCTTACTTTGAAAAGGTTCTAAATGCTCCTAACACTGTTTTGGGATATGAGCGTTTGAAGTTTCAATTTATTCCAATTGACTTGTAACAATGAGCTAGTAAAAATGTTTCAAATTACTTATTTTAATATTTTCGATGGTTTCGGCGGTAACTTTGTGGAAGTTCATTTAATATAAAATTTAAAATAACTTTGATTATTCCACGTATTGTGTAACTATCAGACACGTGTTTCGCCTCTTTCAGAGGCATCTTCAGACTTACTATCGCAAAGTTTGCTTAAGTAAATTGTATTGCGATAGTAAGTCTGAAGTATGATGCCTCTGAAAGAGGCGAAACACGTGTCACAATTAGCGACACAATTAGTTACACAATACGTGGAATAATCAAAGTTATTTTAAATTTTATATTAACTTTGCGATAGTAATAATCAAAGTTATTTTAAATTTTATACTTAAGCAAACTTTGCGTGATATTTCAAAATTAGTTACACAATACGTGGAATAATCAAAGTTATTTTAAATTTTATATTAAAATGAATGTTACCGCCGAAACCATCGAAAATATTTACTTAAGCAAACTTTGCGATAGTAAGTCTGAAGATGCCTCTGAAAAGAAACACTGTCATAGTTAAAGTGGAATAATCAAAGTTATTTTAAATTTTATACTTATTTTATGCATATTTTTTAACAACTCTTGCTGAGAAATAATGATTTTAAAGATTTTATTATGGAAATAATGATGACAATCTCAGAACTTTGTCAAATAAATTTCGTAAAAAAAAGTGTGCAGTGCAGTGCAACTTCGGAATTCTGGTAACTACGTTATTCAACCATAGATAATTCATATATGTGAAAGAATGCGGTAAATACAAGCTTTTCCGTCCAAAATGTCATTTTTAACGATGTAACGTTTAAAAAACTCGGCTGTAAAATTATCTCGCATAAGAAGGGCAATAATTATTAACTCATTAATCTTTTAACGGAATTAAAATACGTCCATTGAACTGAAGTACTGTTTTAATTATAAGGAACGTTGTTCGCCGTAGCACGTCCCCGACTAAATTGCTCTCAGCTTTTATCCGCAGCTATTTCTTCCCTTGTCGCGTTTGACGCTTCCAGGCGGCATACAAAATTGACAGTCTGATCGAGTTTGACGCGTCGGGCTTTCTTTTATTCGCCTGCCAGCGAGATATGAACTTTCATAATGTTGTGGCAGGGCAATTTTATAAAACTCGTACCGGTAAAACGGGGCGAATAGAGACTGGAAGGTGAATAGAGACAAAAACAAGGATTGAAGTATCCAATGTATTTTGTACGTTTTATATACATATAATTCTTTACAATGACTATAAAACTATCTCTCGAATGACAAAACTAAACCAACTAAATGACTGGCCAAAATTGAAACAAATGTCTTTAAGTTCAATGCCTTTGCATCCTTACTTTTTGACTCTCTCCGGGATCTTCTATTATAATAACTCCAACAATTAAAGACAAAACAATCGTAAACCTTACACTTATTCAAAAAATATTATCTGCTTTCAAATACCTGAACATGAGAGATCATTTCATTTAATGTGTTTATTTTTCATAGACCTTGTCACAAATTTGCCTCTTTTCCTATTTATTATAGCTATGAAGCCTTATAATGAGATTAGTAAGCAAAAACACAGTAAGGTTAGTATTTATAGTGATATTTTGATTTGAAAAAATAATATACTGTTTTTGAAAAAAATTTGAAAAAACATAAAACAGCCATTATTTCAGATTATGACTTTTACAAATAACTGCCTTTATGCTTATGGGGGCCGTCTAGGTAAAGGTGGTGTTAGTAATATGCCTCATCATACCAATATTCTAGTCTAGGTTATTTGCATTCATGTTTTTTCTTAGAATGTCACATTCATTTTGATTACCGTTAAACGGAGTGAATAGAGACAAAAACATGGATTGAACTTTAGCACAACTTACCTAAGTATCCAATGTATTTTTTACTGTTTATATATAATTCTTTACAGTGACTTTAATACTATCTCTGGAATGACAAATCCAAACAAAATAAATACTAGCCAAAATTGAAACAAACGTGTTTATGTACTTACTTTTTGACGAAAATTAAAATCAATCATGTTTTGTTTTGGTTAATAAGTACCGTAAAACGGAATAAATATAGTCTCGTATAGTATAGATGTTCATATATTCCAATCATTACAATCTGTATTTGTGTCAATATTCACCTGCCAAGTCTCAATTTACCCTCTCTCGTCTCTACTCTTCCTACTACAAGTGTGAATAGAGACATCGAACAAAATTGACTGTGTCTTAATAACGACAGTGAGTATTTGAAAAATATTGTCATGAATGTGTAGTAGGACCATAGAAATTGTATTAAAAACATAGCCATTCATATTTTAACTTCACAGATATGAAGATATGTACATAGTCGTGAAGCGAAAATAGTGTCTCTTTGCACCCCGTTTTACGGTACACCATTTCACTTGAAGTAAAAAGTCCTTACTGAAAATCAACTTTTTCCTGCGTCGACAAAAATCATGGCATTTTTGTTATTGATTTCGTATTTCCTAAAGTAAAACAGTGTTAAGTCATCCAAAGTGACTGTTGGTTTCTCGGTAGGGTTGAATAAACAATGACTACTCAACAATTTATTTCAGTTTAACATTGGTTGGTACCTTTTTTGCGAGTTAATATGGTTTCTGGTGTTAACTTTCTTTTTTTTTTACAATGTCCGCCCCCAACTTGGAGCATATGAACTCCTCATAGAGTTTATCTCGGCATATTTTTTTCTACGAGAACTGTTTGTTAAGCAACTTCTCTTTATCGAAGAGAGTAAGGTAATGGAAAGGATACGATGACTCGGACAGGACTAGTGGTTATCTAATCGCTCTCGCTATGCTTCGCTCTTTGGGATAGGAAAGGTGGAAAGGGATTTCTAACTACACAAACACCCATGCCTTTGAACAGATGTGTCGGCTGAAAAAATCTGCTCGTACCAGGAATCGAACCTGAGTGGTCCGGCACGCAAGCCAACAACGTTGACCACAGCGCCACGGACCAGACTTACCCAACCGGTGTTTACTTAACAAACGATATCGTACTTTCATCAGGTAGGGATTGAAACTAGGACAGGTGGTTAGCTAATAAAGTGGTTAACGACACAATCACCCATTGCAGAATCAATTTATCAACTGAAAAAATCTGCTCGTATCGGAACTCGAACCCAAGCAGTGCGTCACGGAAGCCAACGACGTCGACAACTGCACCACGGACCAGGAATCTTTAAAACTACACGGCTTAAAATAATTATAAAATATCACAAGTAAATCAACAATACATTCGCCACGTCACACATGGGTGCTGATGAAAGTAATTTTCTTTGGATTGTATTCGTGAAAAAATTATGTGTGTTGATTGTATTTATTTATAAAGAAATGGATCAAAGGGTATCCAAAAATTGTAGAATTTATTCAATTTTATAACTCATATTTTCAAATATTTTATCAATGTTTGAAAAATTCTCAATTTGATACTGTTATGTGAAGATTTTTAGTTTTAATAAAAACAATTTGGACACCTGTATTTTCTTCATATTCGTGTGCGTAATTATAGTGAGCACCAGAACTTTTTATCTATGATTAATACCATAAAACAAGTAAAATTACATGTTTTAAAATAGTCGAAAATCAAATCTATAGTTTTTTTGATGCTTGTATTTCCTGCAAAATTCTAACAATAAATATAAAATTTATCTTCAATAAAGAATTATGATTCTGATCGTTATATTATAAACCAAATCGAGTAGATTAAATTTGAAGCAATTTAATTACAAAATTAAAGTACCATAATTTATAACAACTGTAAAATATTAATTACTAATATCAATCCAATTCCACAAACAATGCAGTCTAGTTTTTCAATGTATGTTGGTAATAAATGGAAAATTTTTAATTAGGCTTCACGCAGCTTTCAAAGCTAACTAATGCTCTTGACGTGTGAATAATACTGAAAATGAGTTTTACTTTGTAAAACAATTCTACAAAAGCTACACTTTGTTACCCAGCAGTCTTAAGAATTCAAATTGTTTTTTTGTTTTTAGTTTTTTTTTTTCTTCATTTTAACAAGTATTGCTGTTTGCAGAAAGCGGTTTTTTAGCTTTCGCGTGTAAAAGTTTCCACATTTTTTGTAGAATAACAAATTGCCATAAATTTTAAAAATTCAAAACTTTTCGCTATTACTTTGAAAGCAATACGTTATCCAAGTATTTATTTTGTCTGCAACATTTTCTTTTGAATGTTATTTTGATACATATTCAAGATAGCGGCTTACTTAAATGTGGTTTTTTATTGTAATTTATTCAGTTAATAACGGTAATAAATTGGCTTTAAATCTGCCTTGGTAAATGTTTATATAAATACTAGTAGGGGGATTGGGATTGGGGGGTGTACGCCAGAAAGATTCGCGGAAGTGTACTTATCAATTTTTGGGGGGCAGTCGTGTTGGTTGGCGGGTGGGGTTTGGGGGGCGTTTGGAAGGGGTATGCCAGAAACCTTCGAAGGAGTGAAATCGAAAAATTCATAAAGTTTAAAAAAAAAATGGTGGGTGGAGGTTGGGGGGAAGGGTTGGTAGGCCAGAAACCATTGCGGGAGTGTACTCAATAAATTTGTATAGTTTCACATCGATCGGTCGAGCGGTTTAGTAGTCCATAGCGGACATACACACAGACATTCATTTTTATATATATAGATAGACTAGTATTGCTACTCGGCGTCGCTCGGACTAAACGACCAATAATTATTTAATGTTATATGATTCGACACAATTATATCACAAAATCTAACATCCAAAATAGAGTTAAAATAAAATCACAAACTTTATTTAATTTGTTGAAAGCCCCATTCTCGCCCATTAAAATGTCCGAATCAAGGGAAAAAATCTAATTTGCTGTCAAAGAAATGTCAAATAATACCTTTATGTAAATAATAAACATTATTATTAATAATAAAAGCCGTGAAAAGTTCAGTAGAAGACTTATTTATTACATTTTGACTAAATGTCTTCGCCGATAAAAATTCAAATATATTTTCTTTCATATTCGTTTTTATGGCAACTTAATGACCAACAATGCAAAAGGGAATTACAGACTCACATACATACATACGCCGTTTCGGTATATAAGATATATACATTTTGGCGAGTCAACCTATGTAGAATGATTGTATGTGCGCCATTGATCTCAGTTTAAGTTCTGACTATCTATATATATAAAAATGAATGTCTGTATGTATGTCCGCTATGGACTACTACACCGCTCGACCGATCGATGTGAAACTTTACAAATTTACGCACTCCCGCAATGGTTTCTGTCCCCAACCACCCCCGATTTTTTTAATTAATGAATTTTCGAGCTCACTCCTTCGAAGGTTTTTGGCATACCCCCATACGCCTCCCAAACGCCAAACAACCCCTCCCCCAAAAATTGATATCGATCGCGAAACTTTCTGGCGAACACCCCCAATCCCAATTTTAGCAAGGCAGGGTGACTAGTCTTTGATATAAACATAGATAAATTAAAATACAGTATTGATAAAAAAAATACACTCTAGATCAGTGGTTCTCATGTAAAGCCACAAGAAGTATTCGCTGCGGCCACCAAATAGCTTCACAGTAAATATTAATCTCTTAAAAAATGTCAATTTGTCAACAAAGACTTTGAAAATGAAATATTTCGAATGCAATTAATACCATAGTCAATTGTGAAGCACGTTTAGGTCCATTTGATAAAATTCAAACATAACTAATTCGAAGCAAATATTTCACCAAAAGCCATTTCAGTAGGACTGCGAATGTTTACGACGCGACCACAGTACAATTTTAAATGAGAACCACTGTTCTAGTTGAATATATATTTTTTTTAACCACCACCTCACCCAACTTGGAGCATATGGAATCCTCGCGGAGATTACCTTGACATATATTTTTCTACGAGAACTGCTTGTTACTCAGTTTCTCAACCTCTCTTTTTTGAAGAGAGTAGGTATGGAAAAGATACGAGGACTATGACAGGCTAGTCATTATATAATCTATGTCACTATGCATCGCTATTTTAGGAATCGTAAAGGTGGGAAGAGATTTTCAACAACACAAACACCCATGCCTTTGAACAGATTTATCGACTGAAAGAATCCGCTTGTACCGGGAATTGAACTCGGGCTGTCTGGCACGCAAGCCAACAATGTTAACACTGCGCCATGGACCAGACATATAGATGAAAGCTTAAATAATACTAATAAAAATAATAACACCATTTTTAGTATTTATTCCACATAAATTGCTTAATAAGTAGCTTTTGTATAAAGACGCTGTATTTTTTTATTTCTATCAGTTGATAATGCTCACGATGACCGAACCCAGTCCTAATCTTAATAAATTCCATATGGAATGAGTACTTAAAATGTTTTTTTTTTATTTTCACTATAATGCCATGCCACCAATTATTGACATTGAACATCTCAAAACTAAAATAATACATTTATACAAACTTATTGTGCTCATAAAGTCTATACGTCTATGGTATGTCTCTAAAAATTCTTTCATTATATCTTGATTTAAGACAAGTCACCGAATTCAAAAAGATAATAAAATATACAGTCAAATTTATTTGCTATCTTCCAATTCGGTTAAGAGTATTGGATGGTTTCTTTATGTGTTCATTCATCTAGTAACATTGAACTTTTTCCCAAAAGTGTCAAACCAACTATCCTTGGATAGTAATATAGAGATTCGAAATTGCCATTATATAGGTCAATACGAAGATTCTATCCATACATTGAGGGTTTTCAAAAACATCACAGTAAATGGACTTTATTTTCATATTTTACGGATATTTTCAATTCATGAACTTGAAATAAGATGCACGAAGGGTGGAAATCTTTTAGTAAAGCCCAATGCCGGGTGCTTTTAAGACATAAGGTATGTCAAACACGCGGTTTTCCAACACTATAAGTATGTAGTTATTTTTATACAATACTAGCTGTACCCTGCGCCCGTTGCTATGCCAGCAACTAAAATAAATTTGAAGGAAAGACATTACACAAATATTCAATTCAGTTTGAGTCAATTTGAGTGTACGCCAGAAAGTTTCGCGGAAGTGTACTCGAGAAATTTGTAAAAAATCGATATCAATTTTTGGGGGGAGGAGGGTTGTTTGGCGGGGTGGGGTTTGGGGGGCGTATGGGAGGGTATGCCAGAAACCTTCGAATGAGTGAACTCGAAAAATTCGTAAAGTTTAAAAAAAATGGGGGTGGTTGGGGGTGGTTGGGGGTGGTTGGGGGTGGTTGGGGGTGGTTGGGGGGAGGGGTTGGTAGGCCATAAACCATCGTGGGGGTGCACTCAATAAATTTGTAAAGTTTCACATCGATCGGTCGAGCGGTTTAGTAGTCCATAGCGGACATACATACAGACATTCATTTATATATATATAGATATAGATTTACTTTGATTTAGGATATGAGATCGGTTTTCCATTCATTTTGTCGCTATGGAAATTTTTATATAATATTATGATTATTATAGTCTCTTTTGAAAATGACGGCAATTAGAGATATTCAACCAAATTACATGATTTTCGTGGATGAAGAGAGTTTTCGAATATCTAAAATATGCGAAATATCTTTTATTTGGAAGAACGTATTTTTGACTCTCTTTTCACCATTTGGCATCTTAAGGCATTTCAAGCGCACGAATGAACTTGGATTGAGAGGCAAATGACAGAACCCGGCACAAATTAGCGACAAAATTCATGACAAAGTACAAAATTCAATCGATTCAAGTTTAATAAATATTTTGTAATTAGTGTACCCCATTGAACTTTATTGTATGAACCTTAATTTTCTAACATTATACAGTGGTACCTCGAAATACTAGTTTAATTCGTTCCGTAACCTTTCTCGTATCTCAAAGCGATTTTTCCCATTGAAATTAATTGAAATGCCATTAATCCGTTCAAGCCCCCAAAATGTGGCGTTGTGGAGCAGATGTAAAGCGCCATCTATGTCTTGCGTATGTGATGTGTTGGTTGTGCGAAAGAGATGGAGCGAAGTATGTTTTTATAGTAGGTCCATAGCGTTTGACAGTCAAAGTTGAATCCAATACCAACACAGATATACGGATTTGCCACCAATACATTCATATGCACCTCTTTCATACAGACGCAAAGCGCACACAAATACCCGGCCGTTCCTCGCATCTCAAATGTTGTTTGTTTTTCAAAGCACAACTTCGCTCGCTCCACGGCTCGCATCTCAATTATCTCATATGTTAGGGCACTCGTATCTCCAGGTACCGCTGTATACATAAAAGCGTTTCACAGCTTACTTTACTAACATAATATTCTTGATGTTAATAAAGATCCGACCGTGTATGGCGCACTTATCGAGTTCCCTACACGCGGAACCCCAATAAATTACTGTTTGCGGTTTGTTTGACTGAACCTACGTCACACACTGACACTTTACATGTCCTTTCAATATACCTACCAGCCATTAAAAGTAAAAAAGCACGCTTTTCGGATTTAAAAATTACCGAGCAAAATCTCTGAAAACCTCACATCACTTTCATTAAAGCAACCCTAGATACGCTTCAACTTGTATGTAAGCATTATACCAACACTTGCATATTTTACCCGCAACAAGTGAACGCTTTTCTTTTCAATAAAGTTGATATAAAACCTGTACATTTCGTATATGTATAAACACTCACAGGTTGTTTGAATTGGCATTAACTTTTAAATTACAATTTTAACACGGTTAAAATATAGCAATGCTCACTTTTAAAGTGTTCACTGTCAATACTTGGTGGAATGACTTAGTAATAAAAATAATAAAACATTTTTAGTATTTATTTCACATAAAATTTATCGAATCATGGCGAGCATTTTCAATTGATAAGATATACAACGAAACAGTGATATTTATACAAAGTTTAAGTAAAAATATGGTATTCCCCCTTTTGATGGATTCATCGGCCATGGAATACCAGGACGTCAATTACAGCAGAACATTAAGATACGCTGACTTATTGCAAAAGGCTAGCATTATTGCATTTGAAAAATTTAAATTTATTCGGGGATCTGATTCTTCACTAGAGTCAATCTAACACGACGGGCTCTCGTATACGGATTATACACAGGATATATCAAAATTATTTCAGTGGCTGAGCTAGTCACTCCAATTTATTTTATTATTTTCATTTTAGCTTTTGCAGATCTTAAATTTAATTCTTTTTCTAAGTCGATATCGTTGTGAAAGGCGGCCATGAAACAGAGGTCTTCAACATTTTAATTATAATCTTTTTTTTTCTTACATTTTGCTTCAATTTATTTATAATACCAATTGTTTGCCTTGTAATTATTACTAAAACTTTGTATAAATATCACTGTTTTGTTGTATTTCTTATCAGTTGACAATGCTCGCCATGAGCGAAACCGGTACTGGTCCAATAAATTGTATGTGGAATTAAGTACTAAAAATTTTTTATTATCTGTATATAGCAATGCATTATCTTATATATAAAACCGAAACAGCGTATGTATGTATGTGGGTCTGTAATTCCCTTTTGCATTGTTGTTGCAAGTTCAAACAAACGAATTGATTTCGCTCGCGAAAGTTTCGACGGTAAATTTGTTTCGTTATCAATGTGTGTGTAGAGACTCCAATTACTCGAGTATCGAGTGGTACATTTTACAAAATACTCGAGTACTCGAGTAGTTTCATATGAACCAAAATATCTTATATATAAAACCGAAACGGCGTATGTATGTCTGTGGGTCTGTAATTCCCTTTTGCATTGTTGGTCATTAAGTTCCCAATTGTTTCAACTTGGCCCGTCTGAATTTACGCGCCGAGGTGAACATAACCCCAAACTGGTCCGAGCGAAGCCGGGTTCGAATACTAGTTATATATATTTTAAATAAAAAGCAAACTGAGTTAATATTATTTATTATTCGACAGTTAATTTACTCGTATAATTCAAACGTATCTTTCTTAAAATATTTGAAGTGTTTTAATACCTTTTAGTGGTGGTATCGTGCATTCTATTGAAAGTATTTCAATAAAATGTCACTCATCAATTACTAGTATTTATTTCTATACTTATATGGAACGATAGAGTAGTTTTTACTTGAAAGGTTTACATTTTAAAATGGGTCTCAAAAAATGATTTCTTAAGGCAACATTTATTTAGGATACTACAGCATATTCATAACGTTGTCATATGAGGGGTATAAAAGCAAAACCACTTATATCCACATTATATCATTTTTAGAGATAATGATTGATTAATGATCAGTTCCTTACGTGCTAAGTCTACAAACTTCAAACCAAAGAAGAGTCCAGGGCTGTGGAGTCGGAGTCGGAATCGTGGAGTCAGAGCATTTTGGTCGGAGTCGGAGTCAGCGAGGCGTTTTGGCCGGAGTCGGAAATTTTGCAAAGTTTGAACTTTTTATTTTTGCATTTAATATGTCAAATTTGGCTTATGGCCGCATTGTTAGGGTTAATATTTAATTGAAACATAAATAGGAAAATTAGGGGATAAAAGTGACGAAATTAACCTTTTTTTAGTCGGAGTCGTGGTTTTGGTAAATCCTGGAGTCGGAGTCGGACTTTTTTCCACCGACTCCACAGCCCTGGAAGAATCATATCGAAACCATAAAAATTTACATCTAAAATGGCGATCAAAAGCATAACCGCCTCTTTTACACTATATGTGAAGTTCAAAAGCGCCGCAATCTTAATGCACCTATCACGAGCCAGTAAACACTAACCTACTGAAAATTTAATATGACCCCGTGCACTGTCACCATACAAACATTTCGCGTTCGCTTTCCAAATTATTCAAATCGATCAATTTTATTTTGTAGTTTTGGTCTACAGATACAGTTAAGACACAATAAAGAATTTGCATCCACCATTATTAAAAACAAAACCGGTACTTTGAAACGTTGAGCTGCAAAACCGCCACTATCGATTGAATGATTTTTTTGCAGGAATGCAATTAAAATGGCTAGATTTATAATTTTTAATCTAAGAAAAGCTCGAAGAAAAATTGAATATAATTCAAAAACGTGTAAAAGGAATGTTAAACTCGTTTTTTTTCGATTACTGAACAATTTGCATTTGTGGACAGATGCGCCTTTGCTTTTATACCCCTCAATATAATGTGCAAGATGTACTGAAATCTCAAGAAGCTTTTAATGGTGACATTACTAGGGCAAAACATGTCTATATAATGTGACAGCTAATATTTCTCGGGACATCGATGGCTGTATCAACAAAGTTTGAGTACGATCGGTCAAAGCCTTGACATAGTTTTTTAGTTCAGAAATAGATCCATTAGTTGCCTTTTTATTCGCACCATTAGATGTTTTCTGCATCACTCACATCGCCAATAAATTATGTATTTATTTAATTTAATATTTACAATACAATAATCACAAATAATGATTAAAACATTGAAAGAAAAAGTTATATAGTCAACAGATAAAAGAGTGAAAAAATAATATATAACGAATATTAAATTGCTCCAAAACACCTCGGTGCTTATTTATAAAGGGTCTTTTTATAAGGACGCTTAGTTATGAAATTTAAATAAAACAAGTTGTTTGTGAGATTTCGACTAAATTTTAATTTCATTTGTAAGTATATTTTACGGCATTAAATATGGAATATAGCATTATATTATAGTCTGCCAATATCCATTCATTATAAAATGGGCCATGTCGCTAAAGTTGACTTTTTTGACAAATTTGGGTAAACTTCTAACTGCTCCAGAACCCAATCAGGCGTTGTCTGTGGTCGTTTACCTGAAGTTCCTTGGTTAGTTGGATTTTATACGGGTGCAGACATAAGGCCCGATTCAAAATTCGCCAAGTTGCAGAAAAGCCAAGTTCTTGTGAACAACGAGAAATAAGCTGCCTTGGGTTTTGCTGTACACTTTCACACACAGCAGCAATGTTTTCACCAGATATTGTATTTTGATGACGTACAGGTAGGTGTTGGCCGATTATTTACCAAACTGGTTGACTCAAATTTGGCCACTAAACAATGAATAATCTACTCAGCAGGACAAAGTAACATATTTTGAGCGTCCCTATTGAAATACCCTTTATTTATGATTTACGTTATAACCTTATACAAATATACGTACGCTGTTTTCATACATTATTTTATATAAAAAATATTTTGTTATGTATGTATATGTTACAGTGAAACTGTATTATCAGTGAAAAGGTATTCTTCTCCTAGCTGTCATTGAAATTAAATTCTTCAGCCCAATGTTTGTCTGTGTTTTTCTTTGGTTCTCTTTTAATGAAAGAGACTACTTGCTGATTTTTTCATTGAAGCAAATCAAAATTTTAGGCCGGCAAATCATCGACTTGGGCCAATAATTTCAATGATTGTGAACAGTGAAAACATGTTGTCATACAAATCTATTACTTGATACATTTTCACTGAGAATACGGTTTCACTGTAACATATATACATATATAATATGCATGTAATTCACATATAAATATATGTAATGTACACATCTTTATATATATATATATATATATAAATAGAGATAGAGATATGTACGTACGAAAATCACTAATTTTAAGTTTATTTCCTTTGCAATGTGAAAAAAGATTAAAACATTGAACGAAAAAATTATATTCTTAACAGATATAAGAGTGAAAAAATTACATTGGAAATTGGCAAAAAAGTCAACCGAGTGAGTTCCGACAAAATCAAGTATAATTGTCGGTCCCTGTGGTCTAGTGGCAATCGGGGGCCCGGGTTCTAGATTTTTCAATTGAAAAAAAAGATCTTAGGCTGGGTGTTATGATTTATCTCAACTACATTATTTACCATCGAGTTAATCTCGTGTGACTTTCACAACTCAGAATATTTGGCGCATTGATATGCCAAATATTTTTTAAAAAAATTAAAAAAAAAACATAAAAAATAGAGCTCGTCTGAACTCACTCACGTCGAAGTGAAATATGTTGATATCCAAAGCAATGTCGCTTAAAATCGCGAAAGTTCTTCCCAGTGGCATCCCATTGACAGGTTGGTTCTACTACTTGGAAGAACAAACAACTCATGTTCACGATTCATCAAAAAAATTATCAGGAACATTCAATTTAGCATTCTCAGGAATGGTAGAATTGTCATTTTGGTCTCGGATAAGCCGAAAGAAATATATCGCCAGGTGCATTTCTCTTCGAGCATTCATACTATCAAACGTGAGCATGCCCAAGAGAAAATCGGACAGATAAGAAGAATTATGTCATATTATTCTATTAAAAATTCAATATTCAGTTACAAAATATCGTACGTTTTAATTATGTAGATTGGTTACAGTGTTCATTGTTGATTTTAGATTTAATTTCATATTTTCTTTGATAAATAATTGCTATAAACATGTCTAAATACAACCCTTAATCGGAAGTTTGAGTTAAAATTTTTCATAGTTTTGTACTTATTTTACTGAAAATAAATTTATATCGAGTGCTCTCGCATTATATTCAATCTTAATTCAAAATAAATTCAAACTGATTCAGGATAAAATTTTAGATAAAAAAAAAACACACTAATTACATATCGTAATATCGAACCAAAGCAAACCAGGTGTTCAAATAAAAGCAGGCCTAAGTGATTAATGAATTCCATGAAATCCTTGTTCAAAATATACTGGTTTTATTCGACGGCCCGTAAATAATTCAATTATTCATTTTATGCAATTACAAGATACACTTAAATTTGTTAATTTATTTTGAAACTTTCAACTCTGGCTACATTATAACTTAAACAACACAATAAATAATGGTAGGTGTTTCATTATTATTCAGAAAACGGCGCATATTTTTCTTTTCGGACAAAGTAAAGAAGAACAAAATTTGCGTTTGTAAAGATTTTCCGAATAAATAAATAATTTAATTTCTTTGTTTACCGCCATTTTTCTACCTTTTTACCATTGACAAAAAATTACCGTTCGGTCAACATTAGTTCTCTTTGAATTATATATTTTTTATTAAAACCTATGTTTCAATTTTCGTGCTTCATATACAAGTATTTTTATGAAGAATTTTGACAGAGGGTGCTTGATAGAATTTCAATATCAAATTTGAATCGTTTGAATTTTGTAATTTTCCATAAGTTTTGTCTCTAACGACCCGGGTTTCGCCTTTCGGCATCTTCAGGCATTTCAAGTGCACGGATGTAGTTGAACTGACGCGCACTAAACAGTTTGTATCGTTACAACTATTATTAAACCATACATTTTGGTTGACAACACGAAACTTCAACACTAATTTATTGTAGAATCCATTCAATTCAATGCGGAAAGTCTGGGACTCACGGTTGTACTCAGTCAGAACCAAGTGCCACTTATTCAATGCATGCATACTGACTGTGCTGCTTTGCGGTTGCGAGTCATGGCACATCACAAAAGCACAGGGTAATCGTAAACTGTGCTTTGAAAACAGATGCCTGCGGCGAATATTAGGAGTACGGTGGTTTGACTTTGTCGGGAACACGGAGGTAAGAGAGCGGACAAACCAGCCCCTTATTACGTCCAAAATAAAAAGGCAACGATGGACCTGGCTTGGACATGTGCTGCGGATGCCTCAGGGGAGCCTGAATCCTACCTGCCACTTTTATCAATCTGATGGATCCCGATGCCGCGGAAGGCCTCTGATGACCATCCATAGGATGTACTCGGGGGATCACCGGGACGCCGGGATGACCTGGGAAGATGCGAGGAGGTTGGCGGGAGATAGAGAATCTTGGAGGCACTGTGTGGCTGCCATATGCTCCGAATAGGGAGCAGATATGGGTAAAAAAAAGTCAATCTTACCTTACTAGCATTCATTTTGGGAATTGTTTTAATGTAGTATCGAAAATATTAATCAGTAATTACCAGAAAAAAACATAGGAATATCTAAAATAAATTCAGGGTTTTATCCGACCTATTATTATTGAATTGATTGATTGCATGTGTTTGAATTATTTGTGTTAATGGTTATTATTTAATGGGGTTTTTTTAAGCTCGGAGCAATTTTTATTGAAGGAAAAAAACATTATTTCAGTGTTTTTAATAATTTAACTACAATAGGTACAGCTAGTTTTTCCAAAAATGCGACTTGGCTCATTTCACTTTTTAATGGCTCATATTATATCGTTTTTTATTTTTTTAACCATGTCCGCTCCCAACTTGTACATATGGACTCCTCACGGAGTTTATCTCAACATATGTTTTTCTACGAGAACTGCTTGTTACTCAGTGACTCAACATCCCTTTTTGAAGAGAGTAGGATGGAAAGGATACGAGGACTAGGACAGGACTAGTGATTAGCTAATCGCTGTCACTATGCGTCGCTCTTTGGGATCGGAAAGGTGGGAAGGGATTTTCAACAACACAAACACCCATGCCTTTGAACAGATTTATCGACTGAAAAAATCCGCTCGTACCGGGAATCGAACCCGGGTGGCCCGGCACGCAAGTCAAAGCCGTTGCCACTGCGCCACGGACCGGACAACGATTCAATAATGGATATTCTGCTGTTTATTTTAAAATAATGATTTTCCACCAACAATCGACGGTAAACACTTAAAAGTCCGACGAATCCGTTGTAAATCTTAATATTTTCATTAAACTTTAAATATTTACTAGTTGCAATCTCTACGACCTTTAGTGGCACCTAAGCGACATAAAATTGGGTTAAAGCAATAGCCGTGCAAACAACCAGCCCAATCTTAATCGCATTATTCCATCCTTGCGCTCTTTCAAGGGAGATATTTAAAGGGGATGTTCAAGGAGATTTATAACCACATACTTAACATATAGAAACCTTACTTTGACAGGGTTATAACTGCTCTTGACAACGTTTTGAGATATAAGCGTTAGAAGTTTGGATTGATATTATGTTATTCAAAAAATAAAATTCACTTCTAACAATGAGCAAGCAACTTGAAGCATATGGACTCCTTGCGGAGTTTATATCCACATGTTTTTTTTCTACGAAAACTGCTGGTTACTTAGTTGATTAACCCCTTTTTTTCGAAGAGAGGAGGAATGATAAGGAAACGAGGACTAGTGGTTAGCTAATCGCTGTCACTATGCGTTGCTCTTTGGGATCAGAAAGGTGGGAAGGGATTTTTAATAACACAAACACCCATTGCCTCTGTGTCTGTGCGTACCGGGAATATAGCCCTGGTGGTCTGACACGGTAGTCAACGATGTTGACCACTGTACGACGGTCCGGGCTATGTTTACATGTTACTTATTTGAGCATGGCTTTTTATATCTCAAACCTTTCAATTTGGGAAAAAATGATCCTCATGATGGATATATTGATGATAATGTGAGAGCTTTATGAAATAAATTTATGAAAAAAGTGTGCAGATAAAATTCCGGCATCTTGCTAACTTCATTATTCAACAACAGATGACTCTGAAGTTAACACACATGATAGAATACTATTAATACAACATTTGAGATCATTTTAGACCAAAAATTCAGCTAGAACCTTTTTCAATGTAAGCTTATATTTTAAAACAAATGTCAAATAAATATTTTACATAAAGCGTCAAACTAACAAAGGTGACAAATGAATTCATTACATATGTATATATATATATTATTTTGTTACATAAAAAGATACGATTAGGATGGAACTAATGGCCAGTTAATCGGTGTCGCTACGTTCTATTTTAAGGATCGAGTAAGTGGGCGATGAAATTTAAGAGAACACAGACATCTATGTCTTCGATTAGAACTACGCAGACTGGAGTCCAAGCCCTCAAGCGTCGCAAACGAATCCAACGACGCTGTCACTCAACCACGGACACGAAAACTAGCTGTACCCTGCGTGGGTTGCTACGCCAGCAACCAAAATAAATTTGAAGGAAAGACATTAGACAATTCAATTCAATTTGAGTCAATTTATTGATTTCGTTCATTTTGAAAAAATTGTGACATTGCAGCTTTTAACGTTTCAATTCGATATCTATTTTTGAGGGGAGAGGGGTTGTTTGGCGGGGTGAGGTTTTGGGGGGCGTATGGGGGGGTATGCCAGAAACCTTCGAAAGAGTGAACTTGAAAAATTCGTAAAGTTTAAAAACAAATTGGAGGGTGGAAGTTGGGGGGTGGTTGGGGGGAGGAGTTGGTAGATCAAAAACCATTGCGGGAGTGTACTTAATAAATTTGTAGAGTTTCACATCGATCGGTCGAGCGGTTTAGTAGTCCATAGCGGAAATACAGACAGACAAACAT
Source organism: Himalopsyche kuldschensis (assembly GCA_028554975.1). Lineage (NCBI taxonomy): Eukaryota > Metazoa > Arthropoda > Insecta > Trichoptera > Rhyacophilidae > Himalopsyche > Himalopsyche kuldschensis. Next base: position 8,529,302 of record JAHFWI010000012.1, read on the forward strand.
TCATTTTTATATATATTGATGTAGTTTTCTATTGAAATTATTATGAGGGGCAGCGATTAAAAAAAAACCATGAACCGTAGCTTTTTCTGATTTATTCAACGGTAATTTTGTGAAAATTCATTTTAAATATTAAAGTTTTTGACATTGTTTTTCCACTTTTAAAACATATTTATCAAATTTTCCTTGTGAACCTTTTTGGTTACGCTGTTGAGTTGAATCAATATTGTATCAATACGCATATAGCATTATATAACAAATAATTTTTGATGCACTTGATATTTTAAGCTATTTTTCTTCGGCTATATGTAGTTCATCAATAAACCTGAAACATTATTATATTGTAAACATACTTGCAGCTATTCGAGGTAACCATGTTTTTTTAGAACGGTTGCTTGGTGAAATTTTACTTTGAAAGCATGCTCTTCCATTACGTGTGGTATGTCGTATTTTTCTTTCCGTACACTATATTGTAGAAAACCAAGTGTTGCAGAATTTTCTACGGACATTTCTGAAAAAAAAGAAGCTCGTTTATCGGTGGTGCATCCTGTAAGAAAGCGGTGATTAGATTTCTTACATACTTCTTTGTTGCGTTGTTCGTGTGTTTTTCAGATAGTTTTAGTGTTATATATGCTTATATTTTAAAACAAATTCTTATTTAACCAGTATATATTGAGAAGACCTTTATTCCGGCTCCCTCGTAAATCGAGAAGGAGCCTCCTATCCAACACTCAGGAAGAGGGATTTTGGGGACGGAGTAGGAGAAACATGGTACTCTTTCAAAGAAAAGACGATCTCAAAGCGTTTTGTGGGTGCGGTTAGCATCGATTATTTAATTGTTTATAGTTTACACAGACTTGACACACGGATTTAGCACAGATAGATTAACAATACACGTTACGTTCTACAACACAAAATACACGACTATTATTATTATTATTGCGAAGGCGATATCAGTAATTTACTAGAATTTATCCTTAGGGAGAGGATTACGAGCTTGCATGCCACTTCCAGCGCTTACCACAACTGTAAGACTTCTCTGGCAAGCGCGTGCTCTCTTCCTGCTACCCAGTCTCTAACTGCTGTATGAAAACAAACGGTTACTTTAGAAAGAAAAACAATGGCCGTTTCAAAAATCGTTAACACGTGCGCCCGCCGATAACAGATTATTTATCGCCTAACGAACTTTTTATAAAGCACATGCACTGTCGGGCGTCAAGAGTTAAGAGAAATTGAAATAACTCTATATTGAATCGCTATAGATTTCAATATAGATTTTTATAAGAATGAATTTATTTCCTGATATCGACTTAAACTCTGAGGAGGTGAAAAATAGATCGTTCGAGAGAGTTCTGATGACCTACCACATAAGGCGGTGTCAATATAAAAGCATGCATTGTTTGTGACGTTTCCAAACACTAGTTAATCATTTCAATTATAAATAGTGTAATGTCATGTTACTTACAATCTATAAATATTTATTGAAAAGAATAATATTTGGCCACTCAATAAAATATCATATTTTTTTTATAATATTCACAAATAATTTCACTTTCAAAATGTAACCCATACAATAGTATCAAATTTGAAACGATTGAAATTTGTACTTTCCCGTGAATTTTGTCCCTGACGACCTGTGCTTCTCCCTTTGGCATATTCAGGCATTTTGAGTGCACTAAGTTACTTGAACTGAAAACAGTAAAACTCATGGAATATTACAAAATTCAAACGTTTCAAATTTGATATTGAAATTCCATCCAGTACTTCCAGTCGAAATACGCAATGAAAAATAATACTTTTTATCGACGTAATTTATATTTTTTATTAGAAATAGTTTTAATAAGTAAATTTTCAAGATAAATTATCATTTCTTTTTAATAGAATCCAATAAATTCTACTCAGCCGACACTAATATCACAAACTGTAAGCTTCATTGTACTTTAAAAATCTTTTCTAATATAAATTGAATCCCCCAAAAAATATTTTATAGTGTAATGGTGATAGGTGTTTCATTAAACCTTCTCCTGGACTTTGAAATTGTTGCAGATTTTTGTTTAAAAAATAAAGTTTTACTACTCAACTATACAATCATTTACAATCTGTAAATATTGCAACCGCACCATTTCATAAAAACTGTCTAATTCACAATTTTTAACATATTTTTTATCAAATAATTGATGGACATCGTATCACGGTGTCTGGTAGACTGCTGCTTCAGTGATCAGACGTAATTCGTCAGAGCATCACCTTCCTTTGCTTCCCCTTTAATATATAGAACCGTGTTATGTTTAACCATTCTGATAGAGACGTCAAACGATGCTGACATTATTTAAGCATCAAGATATGGGTTACATCATTCACGGTTGAATGATAAATTTCTGAAAAAAGTTGAATAACAAAGTTATCAGATTAAGAGACAATTATTCTTGTTCTCTTTTGTTTGTGGTCGAGTTTCAACATCGTCAACTTTCGAATCCCAGTCCGGGCAGTTTCATTTTTAATCAAATTTTGGTTTCTGTTCGGATACATATTATATCCGTGGTGTATAAAATCCCCCACCCTGAAAACGGAACTTCGCGATTAACGTTTTACAAGTACTGCCCTAGTCTTTGTTGATTTAAATGAAACTAATGCATGGCATTACAGCTGACGCCAATGCGCGTACATTTGTCAAATTTTATAAAGATGGGACATAACATATCACAAAACATAATAACTATTCAACAGAGAATGGCATAAAATACACAGCATATTATTTATATCGAAAGTTAAAAATAAAAAGTAATTAAAAATCAAAATAACATTGCTGAAAACGTCCACTTCCTGAGGCAGTGCATTGGTCAGCTGATTGGCCCTTGAGACTGACTGGTGACTGAAATTACCGTCACGAAAAATAATCAAATTGAAATAGTTTTTGGCTTTGTTATGACCACGAAGGTAAAAACTGAGAGCAGCCATGTTTACAGTCTAGACAATTTCACACGAATCCTTCCTATTTCTATTCCCCTACGAATCTTACAGCGACTTCAATTAATTTTCACATCAGCTTCTGGCGACACGTGGACATACAATAATATATTTTAATGTGGAAGCGGGTTAGTGCCATTAATCATCTCGGCCAGGGATGGTCGATGTAGTTGTAAATTACTGAATTTAGATAACCTTCATGTGAATTACAGATATTATATGAATTACTGTTTTGACTATTGTTAGATTTAGATTAATGTACGTATAAAAACATTATATTGTTTAGTGCTTAGAATATTTATTTTATTGAATTTACATTTACTTGGTTAGCACTTGAATTAATGAAATATATGGACTCCTTTCTCTCAACATTATTTTTTGACTAAAACTGTTTGTTTCTCAGTTGCTAAACCTCTCTTTTTTCAAATAAAATAAAGATTAAAAGGATACGCAGATTAGGACAGAACTAGTGAATAGCTAATCACTCTCACTAAGCGTCGCTTTACGGGATCGGAAGAGTGGGAAGGGATTTTAAGCAACAAAAACACTCATTGCTTTCAAACAGAATCGATTTAGCAACTGAAATATTCTGCTCGTTCCAGGGGCCGAACTCTTGAACTGGCTTCACTAGGGAGTGCTCACTACTACAGTAATCGCGCCATTCTGCCAGTAACCCCATGTCTTAGGTAAGCGACGCGAACCGGCAAGAGAATTTAGGCGAATCCAGTCAATTTAAAACGTAGTTGATCAAAGGTCTTATGTGCCATCGCTCGGCCAGACGCAATTAACGCTCTGGTGAGCTTGGACCGTTTCATATTTTCAAGCGATTCGCGTGCGCCATGAGTGCGCACTTGAGGCGACTTGCGACATATGCCGTCCTGACCGGATCGCTTCGCCTACATATGACACTTGCATGGGCGAGGACCGTTTGATATTTTAAAACTCTGCCGCTTTCAAAGCCGCGCCGGATCGCCTCGCCCAGATTCGCCCAGCTAAGACGACCCGTAACAATTTGATGGGAAAGCAAATTGAATTCGATAACTACCGTGATTCCACGCCTCATAACTTAAAGCTCAATCAAATAGATATCAAAGAAAAAATCTTAACTTTATATTCTGTAAGAATAGTAATCAGATAAGCTTTTGGTATAAATTAATTTTAACGTTTTTCAAGATGGATTCAAATATAATACGATTATCTTAAAGTGGATTAAAACACCGAAAATAAGTTTATCCTAAGCTTTTTAGCGGAATTTATGTAGATTACTTATTCTGTAAAGAAAGCACAATAAGCGATGGAGATTAAAATCAGCCATACTCCAGGATTTTTCCTTGAAACAAAATAGCTGATTTCTCGTTCATCAAACTCACATTTTCCAGTCGCAATGAACCAGCGAAAATAACCACATATTTTCCACGAACTGTTCTAGACATCGTTATTTCATTAAAGATATACTTAAATGAAAATATAATAACATGTCTCCATTTGGATGTGTGACATATTAATTTCTTGCAGCGACTCAAGTCGTAGAGTTAATTATATGATAGAATAATGTTAAAACAAAGCATATTTCTCTGTAATTTATTTCAAACTGAATCATTGCTTCACATCAAAACAATTTTTAAAAAAATACATACCATATGCTGATATTCCCAGGCTATACATCATTTCTGATTTGCTTAATTAATTTTTCTTTATTTTTTATTGTGTTCACGTCAATACAAAGCAATATATAAAAAACTAATCAGACGTTTTGTGAACTTACTCTACAACTAGTAATTTATTACGATGAGGGCCGGTTTATTTCATCGTTAGTATTTTCAACTGATTATTTGAATCAGTTGATCAGCCGATCAGTCGAAAATGTTTTTTAAGATCGGGAGAGTGAAGAAGGGACTTTTAACACCCATTGCCGTCCAACACAATCGATTTATCAACTAAAAAATCTGCTCGTACCGGGAATCGAATACGGGTGGTCCGTCACGAAAGCCAACGACGTTGACAACAGTACTGCGTCCCAGAATTTTTCACAATTATTAATGTATTAAGATCAGGACCGGTTTCATTCATCGCTAGTATTTTTAACTGATCACTTCAAACAGTCAAAAATGCTTTTTTACCCAGGAATCCGAGCTAATTGATATGTCAGATGACCGAAAACCAACAACAAAATAAAATTACCTCAAAAAATAGAATGTATAATATCTCTAAATATATAGTATATAGAATGGGTTCTGCCTAAGGTGTTTCGAAATATTATTAAAACTTCACTTGCATTATACGACAGTTAGATGTAATGCAAGTAGACTAAAACAAATCCAGTAATAAAAGTAATCACATTAAATTTGTTCATTGCATGTAGGTATCAGCGTTTAAAATTGAATTATAATCTAAATCATTAAACATGTGAATGAAGTTTTTAAATCATTAAACATGTGAAAAACTGTTTTTCCGACAAAATAATATAAAGTCAGTTTACTATACCTAACTAAAGTAAAGGCAACTCTCATAGGTTTACAAGCAAAAAAGAAGTGCACGACGTCCGATAAAGCTCCTGCAACTCCCTCACGGCCGTCAATCAAACTCAATGGCATTTTGTCATTTCTTGATCTTCAGTGCATTATACAAGCAATACACTGTTTGCAAGGAAACATCGAGATACTAAAGATAAACTTATTTTTCCATAGAATGAAAAGAGTCAGCAGTAGGGACTCCAATTACTCGAAATCTAAACTACTCGAGTATCGAGTAGTAAAATTTTAAAATACTCGAATACTCGAGTATACTCGAGTAGTTTCAGGTGCACCAAAATATAATTTATAAATTCAAATGTATGTCTATAAATAGATGATACAAAATTAATACGCAAATTTTTTTAAATTTTAATTTGGTTCGAAGTTTTGTTTTTTATTCCAGCAGTAGAAAAAACTCTCCTGTTGCTGTGGACCTCGGTTTAAAAGTTAACAATCAATTAAATTGTGCTATCTAGTTTTTTTGTCGGCTGCTTAAAACAAAAAAAAATGGAATTAAATCTTCATTTATATTTTACGAGTATTACTCGAGTATTTTTCAAATTACTCGGGTATCGAGTACTTGTAAAATGGACGAGTATACTCGAGAATCGAGTACTCAATACCCGAATTGGAGTCTCTAGTCGGCAGTGAGTTGAATAGAATGTTATGACAGTGACGATTTATGATGGCCAGTATGCCATGCAAATATTTCATGGCGATCTTCATAAACGAACTTGGAATTCCCAGATGTCCTAATAGTGATTGATATCTTTATTGATTGATTATCTACTTAAGGAGTATAAGTGAAAAAATTCACCATGAGATTAAAGATTCTGTAAATGTGGCATTTAAAGTTAATAATAATTTAGGCACACACCTTAAACATAGTAAAGATAGGATTAATAAACTTGATAGAAGCGGTATATATTTATAAGATGTCCTGCGGTAAATGTGATTTAATATACGTCGGTCAGACAGGGCGCAGTATATCGATTTGAGCCAAAGAACATGTTAGATCTTTTAATAGTAAAAAAACGGATTCGCAATTTCCAAATCACTTCATAGAAGAATCACATGACCTAAATTCAGTCCCGATTTGTTAACATTCTTGTAATAAGGGCCTTAAGCTAAATGCATTGGAACAGCTAGAAATTAATAGGGATAATCAATCCAATGACATTCTTAATGAACAGATCACAATTAACAAATACCACTTCTTAAGTCATTAATAAACACTAATGCAAATTTAAAATAAATTCACTTGATGCATTTCTAATTTTACGTTTACTCCCACTTAGTAAAAAAACCCAAGATTAGCTTTCACTTCATGAATACACCAAATCAATAACTTATTTTTTCCATATAAAATTAAGATGGTGGAACAGAGAAGAAGATGTATAGTATACCCTGTCTAGACAAGGTATATAAGCTTGTTCTAATGCACGATTAAAACATAGTTCTGACGAGAGTGTATGCCGAAATAGCTATCAACAAATATGTAAAATAATTTATGTAGAATTAAAATACATTGTTATTTTTCTTACCGTATTGTGATTGATATCGCTATAATGTTTCCTCGGAAAAAAAATTGACGAAAAAAGTACTAACGAAACACGTTATGTTATTTATAATATTATAACAGACACAATTATAAAATAACGCCATCGAGAGTTGATCACTTTTAATAGGCATCCCGACAGACAGTAGCGCGCTGGACAATACCGCGCAGAATAGACTCCAACGTTACCTCGCCAACACTACCTCACCGACGTTACCGCGCCGACATTAGCGCGCTGGACGCTACCGCGCAGTATAGACCACGCCATTACCGCGCTGACCCGCAATATATGATTATTTTTGATGATTTTAAGTGGTTTCACACGATAAAAATAACCCAAAAATACCCAGATTATCTTTTGCACCAATAAACAAAACTTATTTAAATTCTTCCATGGTTGGTATGGTTTAAAAAGAAAGAGAGGATATACGGTGCACCCTGTCTAGCATAGGTATATAAGCTATCTCTAATACACATTTTAAAACATAGTTCTGACGAAGGCGTAAGCCGAAATAGCTATCAACAAATATATAAAATTTATGTAGAACTAAAATACATTGTTATTTTTCTTACCGTATTATAATGGAGTTCTACCAAGTAAATGCCTACTCAATCAATAATTTGAATCGTTTAAATATTTTACTTTTACGTGAATCTTGTGCACTTCTTATCGACGTAATATAACTTCAGACCGTATGCAAATTCGGCTTTCCAGTCTTCTCAATACGACCAATCAATTGATAAGATACCAGTATAGCAGTTGTAATTTATAGAGGCAAGTAATTAGAGGCCCTTGTTGTCGACATCATAAAAGCTAATGACAGCGACCCTCATATGTTAGGAAAGGGATGTAAGTAAGGATGTCGTACAAAGACACACCCTTTGCCAATTTGGTTATTTGGGGCGTTTGTCGTCTATTCTCTCTATTCTATTATACAGCCAAAGGGTAAATTTATAAAAGGAAATTCAGAGATACGCGCCGGGATTCTTGGTTTTATTACCTACCCTTAAAAATGTGTGATATAATATATATATAATGAAAAATACTTCATATGAATCATAATCGTAAACAGCTCTGCCATGGTATTATTCATTCAGTCCAATGTGTTTTTGGAATCAGTGAAGATCCAACATAAATGCCTGATAAAACGAATGTATTCTATTTTTGTTTTTATCGGTGGAAAAATTTGGTGTACAACTTTTAACTATGTATGCACTGTTATGCAATCATTCAAAGCATAAAAGTATCAGCTAGTTATACGTTTAAAAGCGCATTGCTAAAAAAATATGCTTCAAACCACAAATACTTGATTAATTCGATTTAAAATATAGCTTTTTTGCTTGTTTAAAACCCTTGCTAGACAGATCACCCCTACTGCCACTTTATCTGAAATATCTTTCTTAATATCAATGACACAATGTGTTAACTTTTGGTATTTTTAAATCTTTGTTTTTACATCTTTTGCAGAAAAAAGGAATATGATTTTTATCGACTAGTTGTGTCGCAATTTAATAAAAAAGAAAATACATTAGTCGGATTAATATTGGTTGAAAGCCCTTTATAACGTCGCTACAAATTGCCAGGATTCAAGTTTTACTGCCTGTCGATATAAAATAACTTTAATTATTCCACGTGACTTCTAACCATGACACGTGTTTCGCCTCTATCAGAGGCATCTTCGGACTTACTATCGTAAAGTTTCCTTAAGTATTAAAATGAACTTCCACAAAGTTACCACCGAATCCATCAAAGGATTAAATCGGTCTTTAAATGCAGAGAAAGCTTTTTCTATTGTGTGGCCAAATATTGAATTGGAGAAAGATTACATATTTTTTTTTCCATAACATTTACACATTTTTTTAAATAGCGATCTTCTACTACATTCAAGTTCTTAAAAAAATTATAAATCTTATTGACAGTGAACACTTTAAAAGTGATTCAAGTTCTTGTTGAAATGTTTAGTTCTTCAAATAAATTGGCAGAGGTCACAGCTTAAATCATCTATGTATAATAAAACGAAATCATTAAAAAAATAATTGATTTGAATAATTATTTCGTTAGTATTCAGCTGAAAACACTCGAGCCCTGGCTCTCTATTGACAATTTATTTGATTTGCAAGTTAAAACGATTATCAGACTCTCGCGACGCCACTTGAAAGGGATCACCTCCAGTGCTCGAGTGGGATGATTTATTCAGTCTTGTCAAAATGAGAAATTGCGCCAGGGCAGGTGTTGCATAGATTTTGGCAGCCAAGTGAAAGAACTAAGAGGGGACTATTATCGAGGCGCGATGTCTCCTCTCGTTTCACTCGGATAAGGACACTCAAGTAGGGTTACTTCATCATTTCTTTTCATTCGTGTCTTCTTTAATTAGAGCCTTCAATCATTCCAGGCTGTGAAAAAGACTTCTTTGACATTGGGTGATTTTTCATTTTTTTTAACTTTGACCTTGAATTATTTTCACAAATTTTTGCGAATACTTTTTAACGACATTTTCTCGCTAAATCAAATTCAATTCGTTTAATGATTAGACCTTTTTATCTTTTATTTATTTTAAATCTACAACAGTTTTACTTAGACATTATAAGTGAATGATACTTTCTAAATTAAATCAATATCTAGTAAAAAAATCAAACAAATATTTATATTTACCTTTTTTGTTACAGATAAAATCCAGCAAGCAAGAATCATTTTTTCGCTGTCACAATGCGTCGCTCTTTGGAATCGGAAAGGTAGGAAGAGATTTTCAACAACACAAACACCCATGCCTTTGAACAGATTTATCGACTGAAAAAATACGCTCGTACCGGAAATCGAACCCGGGCGGTCCGGCACAATTTTGACACTGTGCCACGGACCGGACAATATATTTATTCATGATAAATTAAATTTGAATTAAAAACTAGTTAAATATATATTTGTATATATATTTAAATAGTTTTAATATAAAATTTTAATTTAAAATAATAAGCAAATTCGATTTGAGCTGATTTTAAATTTCTCATTTTTGTATTGGCAGAGTTGTCTTCGGAACGTATCTACCACGTAAAAAAACGATCGAGTGTTTAAAGAATTTAAAAACATGAACATGAACATGAACAAGTGTTTTCTTATATTTTTAACTACGTGTGATAAGCAAGGAAAAAAGTTTTTCTGTGTGACTGAAAAATATTCCTGACATGCGACTCCTTATTGCAGGATGAGCAAACTTTTCCTTTGATGCTCTACCATCACACAACTCCGCGTGACGGCCGCAGTGATGAATTCGAAATACCCAAAGGATGTTTGGCATGCATGCGAAATATTTCCGCAAAGCAACTCCAGTCGACCTCCCGACATCAGTACATATATTTTAATAATGTTTCAAAGTTTTTATACCGTTTGTTTAAATAACTGAACAAACGACCTCAAACAAACTCTTTCAGCGATGCAGACAAATTCAATGTCCTTCGTTTTATTCAAAAATATAATATTTCTTAGTATCTTGAGGGTAAATTAGGCGCATTATTTCCACGTGGAAAACGGATTTAAATATTCAACCATATCCAATCTAACAGTGAAATTATTGGGCGACTATTTTTTCATCGGGTCCGTGGCTTTGTTGACTTCTGTCCTGGAGCTCATAGATTCAAGTCCCAGTCCATGCAAATTCATTTTCAGTTTAATTATTAATTTCTTAACTTTGCCAAACTGATCCCGAAGACAGGACGTAGCAAAATCGATTAGCCAAACCTTTTAATTTCCTAGTTTTATTTTTTCTTTCTCTTCTCTCTTAAAACAAAAATACAGGCATTTTAGCAACAACAAGCAGTTCTTGTAGAAAACTACGATAAAGATAACCTTCAAATGGAATATATATGCTCCTAATGAGCGGGTGAAAATAAATATTCAAGCATATGGTTGATAGTAAGGTTTAAGTGGCTCAGTTTTTTTTTGTTTGAGGATAATGATGGCAGGTTTGGGGTTTCCTACCCCAAACCTGCAAAAATCAACCTTCTGTGATACCACGATTCATGCCAAGTCGTTGCATTCTTGGAACCACAAACTTGCGGCTAACAATTCTATGATACACAGATTGCTAGCTGTACCTATGAGTCAGATGGATTATATCAACGAACTACACACTATGGAACGAATAGCGCGTAGTAATGGCTACGATAAAACGGTGATAACCAACTTATTATATAAAAAACGATTAAAACTATCTAGAAAACTTATTTACCCTAACTTAATACAAGAGAACCGCTTCTATAAATCAATTAACTACTTAGGGAGTATTAGTGAACAAATTCACCACGAGATTAAAAATTCAGTAAATGTGGCATTCAAAGTTAATAATAATTTAGGCAAACACCTTAAAAATAGTAAAGATAGGATTAATAAACTTGATAGAAGCGGTATATATAAGATGACCTGCGGTACATGTGATTTAGTATATGTGGGGCAGACCAGAAGAAATATCTCGATCCGGGCAAATGAACATGTTAGATTCTTTAACAATAAAAAAAACTGATTCACAATATGCAAACCATCTCATAGAAAAAGCACATGATCCAAATTCGGTCCCGATTTGTGTACATTCCTGTAATAAAGGCCTTAAGCTAAATGCATTGGAACAGCTAGAAATTAAAAGATTTAATCAATCCAACGACATACTTAATGAACAGATTACGATTAACGCTTCACCTCTTCTAAATCCTTTAACAAGCAACAAACTTAAAAACAATTTAAAAATAGATTCACTTAAGCCATTGCAGATTTTAAGTGGTTTCACACGATAAAAATAACCCAAAAATACCCAGATTAAGTTCTCAGGATTACGCTAGACCAATAACTTAAACTTATTTAAATTTTTCCATGTGACGTTGGTATGGTTGAGCAGAGAGGGGATGTATGGGATACCCTGTATGGCCTAGGTATATAAACTATATCTAATACACGTTTAAACATAGTTCTGACGAAGGCGTAAGCCGAAATAGCTATCAACAAATATATAAAATAATTTATGTAGAACTAAAATACATTGTTATTTTTCTTACCGTAGTATAGGAAAATACTATTAGTAAGCTGATCGTTTTCATTACGATCATAATCAAATGAGTAGACTAAAATTTAAGCATTAAATATATATTTTCATATTTTCTGCAAATTCTTAAACACCGTAAAACGGGGTGAATAGAGACACTTTTTACTCTTCACAACTATGTATCTTCATACCTGCGCCACATTATTCAAATATGACTGGCCTGAAACTGTTTTTATGGTCCTACTACACATTCATGCCAATATTTTACAAATATGCACTATTGTTATTAAGACACAGTCAATTTTGTTCAATGTCTCTATTCACATTGAATCGGGGTGAATATAGAAGAGAGAGGGTAAATTGAGACTTGGCAGGTGAATAGAGGCAAAAATACAGATTTTTATGATCGAAATATATGAACCTTTATTCTATATGAGTCTCTATTCATTCCGTTGTAGGGTACTTATAAACAAACAAAAAACATAATTGATTTTAATTTTCGTGCAATAAAAGAGAAGTTTATAAGGGGTTTAAAAGTAAGGATGCACAGGCATCGGACTTAAACACGTTTGTTTCAATCATTTAGTTGTTTTGATTTTGTCATTAGAGAGATAGTATTATATTCATTGTAAATCTCTATATATATAAAAATCTCGACACAAATCTTTGTCGCCAAACTCCTTCGAAACGGCTGAACCAATTATTATGAAATTTTGTATGTATATTTGTTAGATATGAGAGAAGGTTGTTAAGTATATTTCATACCGCACAAACACACCTATTGATTCTGAGGCGGTACGAAGTTCGCCGGGTCAGCTAGTAATTATATATAAACAGTAAAAAATACATTGGATACTGAGTAATGTTGTGCTGAAGTTTAATCCTTTATTTTGTCTCTATTCATCCCGTTTTACGGTATACATATTATGAAAATGTCCGTAAGCACTGATACTGAAGGCGACAAATACCCAAGAGTGTTTTATAAGCAGAGTAATTATCACATAAATATATATATCAGTTTACCTCCTTTCATATCTTCTAAGCATCATGATAATCAAAAATAACAGCTGCCACATTTTGAGCACACTCATTAATAATAAAATAATTCGATCCAATTTCTCTAGAACAAAGAAAAATTAAACATAATCAGAGAACTGTCAAATAAAAAATCAAATAAATGAATATCAATATTGTTTTTCAAATATTATGTTCCATTCCATTGAACTGAATGACAAATTGACAGGTAAGTAAAATAAGAAAAATGTTTTATTAACTTTCAATCGTCTGTTTCAATTCAATCTCAATCAAATCATATCATATTTATTTAGGATAAAATTTGAATTGAATTATTAATATATTCCATTATTTTTGAGTGTTTTTAAACATCTTTTTCATCAGGGCTGTGGAGACAGAATCGTGGGGTCGTGGTTTTTGTGCTGGAGTTGGAGTCGTCGCGGCGTTTCGGCCGGAATCGTATTCGGAGTTGGAAATTTTTAAAGTTTGAATATAATATGTAAAACTTGGCTTTTTGGTGGATTGGTCGTTTGATATTTTATTGAATACACATAAATAGGAACGGTGGGAAAACAATTTGAGATTAAAAAAAAATGTCGGACTCGGAGTCGTTTTTTTTTCGGTCAATGTTGGAGTCGGAGTCGTGTTTTTGGTTAATGCTGTAGTCGGAGTGTGAGATGGGTTTTTTAACGACTCTATGAAAACAATTCAATAATAAATGTAAAGCGAGTAAAATTATCATAACAATTCACTTATTTTGTTTATTGAAATTTATATAAAACAAATTAAAATAAAATTCTCTGAACAATTTTTTTAAACCAGCTTAAAGCAATAATTGTTTATAAGTAAATACAATTTATAATAAACGACTTCCTTTTTGTTTATGTTTAAAATGTTGTTAGTAAGTTACAATTCATTGATGTGTAAATTAAATGTGAAATGAATTTAAATGTGTTATCTTAATTTTATTATTTCGGAAAATACACAGAGCTTAAACCTGTTTCAAGAAATTGGTGCGAGACAAATAATTCAGACTGAATATATTTACACATTATTCTCGGCCAAATTATTTTACCGTGATAATTTTTGACTAATTTAAATTTAAATTTACATTACAAACTTTCCACTGGAAGCAGATGCTGTGTTAGCTAGCGAACGCTTTCAGGAAACAGTCTTTGTTTCAGATTGTCGAACTTCTCTACCTAGCTTAAATTTCTTGATCCAAATCTGATTGACACGAAAAGACAAAGTTGCATTAGTAATGTGTCAAATATTTTGTTATAAAAGGAATACACTTAGAATTATAATCAATCACCTGGCAACACAAGTTTATTATAATTAAATGACAGGTAAAATGTATCCATAGAATTCGTATTTAAAATAACTTTTCTTAGCGTCAATGGTTCATTTTCTTGTACGAAATTAACTACAAAGATACATTTAAATTGAAAAAATGTGTCGTTTATTGGTGGGGGGGCATATATTTAAATAGGGAAAATTTACCACACTGCTTTCACATATATTATACAAAGATTATGACCTGTTTTGCTCATCGCAAGTATCAGATCAATATGACGAGAATTGTTCATTATTTTCTTCATGTCTGCTCTCGACTTTCGACGAGTAAATAGACTTTTTGCTGAGCTTATTTCAACATATTTTTTTCAACGTTCACTGCTATTAACACAGTTGTTCAACCTCTCTTTTTCGAAGAGAGAATAGATCGAAAAGATACGTGGACTCAGACAGAACCAGCGGTTAGCTGGTCACTGTCGTTATGCCCCACTAGAGACTCCAATTACTCGACATCTCAATTACTCGAGTATCGAGTAGTAAATTTTTGAAATACTCGAGTACTCGAATATACTCGAGTAGTTTCAGATCTACCAAAATATATAGAATTAATTCAAATTTGTGTCTATAAATAGATGATACATAAATAAATAAGATTATTTTATTAGTACATTTATTTCAATTTATAAAACATATATTTCAAAAAAAATAGAGAATTAAACGTCTCAAATCTTGCAGCAGTAGAAAAACTGTGTACCTCGGCTTAAAAGTTAACAATCAATTAAATTGTGCTATCTAGTTTTTCTGTCCGATGGTTAACACAAAATAAAATTTGGAATTAAATCTTCATTTATATATTACGAGTATTACTCGAGTACTTTACTAATTACTCGAGTATCGAGTACTTGAAAAATGGACGAGTATACTCGAGTATCGAGTAATCGATACTCGAATTGGATTTTTCTATGCCCCACCTATAGGATCAGATGGGTGGGCGTCATTTTTTTTAACAACACAAACACCCTTGCTTTTGAACAGAATCTAGATTTAGACAATTAGAAACGACTCGGTTAATAACAATGGCTTATGATCAGTGATAGATTTTAAGTACATGTACATGATCACCATTCTGAGCTATAATGAAATGAAAATGATTACATAGTTGAAATTGCTTCCTATGAGCAAAACCGGCCGTCAAGTTTTTTGTTTTTTTTTTGTGGAACTAGTAAAAAAATGTTTTCATATTCTTTAATGCAATGCTTTTTCACCAAGTATTGACAGTGAACACCATTATTTACACTGTATATATACACCAGTTCATGGACTTCAGCAAATTTGCGGCGTCTTACGGAGAGACAACGGACCTATTTACATAAACCTCCCCGTGAACAGAGGCTTTAATAATTCATTTGTGATTTAAAACTGTTTGCTATACTTATTTTGTTTTGCCAATTTAATATTTTCGGCACTTTTGCCATTTTTTGTTTGATTTTTGTATAAAAGAAAAGCTAGGGACAGTCATGCACACTTTAGTGCAAGCTAATCAAGTCCTGTAACTGCTCCCAGGACAATTCCAAAACTAAAAACTATATGAAGCCTCACGTTTTTACGCCACGGGAAATGTCTGATAAAACCAGACGTATGGTCGTGGCGGGTGGTGGATGGGTTAGTTAGTGAACACATTTAAAGTGAATAAAAAGGCGACCATGAAAAAATTGATTTCTGTTTAGCTACCTTCTAAATAATAAAACATTGTATGTACTTTTTCCACGTCGAATTCATTTAGATCAGGAATGATTTCACTCAATCAACTGATAAACTGATCCGTAGATTACTGGTAAAATCTGTTTTTTGACTCTCCTGAAAAATAGAGAAAATTAGTTATTTTTCAGTCTCTAAGGGACTGAAATAAACACTTAAAAAGCAATGTTTAAATTAGATTAGAGTGACCAGTGAAAACACCTTAAAATGTACCTTCTAAATATTGAATGAATTTTTCATCCACCTCGTAACAGAGACCGAATACTTACCAAACAAGACTCGTCGATACAAACAAAACTTCCCCGCCGATCGGCAGCATCTTGCCCACAAATGACACTGATATGTACGGTTTTCTATGGAAATAGTCTAATTTTCTCGCCAGTCCGGTATAATTTCCCAATCTAAATGATAATACACCCTGGATAGTTTTTGGCATCTCATGTGCGCATACAGCTCGCTCGCTCTGGCATAAAACTAAACCGTTACGAATGGATTTCTTTCCGGGCTTAGTATCGACGTGTATTTCACCCCTAAAACCCCTCGCGTATCAAAACATCTTATACGAGAAATTAAAGCAAGTTTTCTTCCTTCTGCTTTATCGACAGAATCAGGAACATATCGTCTCAGTTTGACTTTACAATTTTCTTACGGTTAGATATAAGTTTTTATTCTGTAGCTATGAGCATGGGTGATGAGTAATCATACAGTCATTTCCCCACATTTTTATAGAAGTATAAATTTACAATTACTTAGGGTTAATAAATAGGGATTGCAATAATATTGATACCATCTAAAACAGACTTCTTTAAGTACGTTTTAAGCAATTCCTGGTTTTTCAATATATTACGGCACATTTATTATTATTTTGATGTTTTTTCAGGGCTGTGTAGTCGGAGTCGGAGTCGCGGCGTTTTGGCTGGAGCCGTACTCGGAGTCGGGTATTTCTAAAAGTTTATACTTTTTGTTTTTACATAATTATAATATGTAAAATTTGTTTGCTTTTTTCAGGGCTGTGTAGTCGGAATTCGGAGTCGAATATTTTGAAAAGTTCAAACTTTTTTTTTTACATAATTAAAATATGTAAAATTTGGCTATTGGCCGGATGGGTTGGTTAGTTGGCCGGATTGATATTTTATTAAATACACATAAATAGGAAAATTAGGAGGAAAAAATGACGAAATTAAACTTTTTTAGTCGGAGTCGTGTTTTTGGTAAATGATCGATGGTCACAGCGCTGGTTTTTTTTTATCAAAATGCTTCACTTTGGGAGTCGACACGGCAAAAAAACAATTCTAAACAGTTCGTTAATGAACACTGGAATCTTCGTCAATCTGGAACTGAAATGTCAATCTAATTTTAATCTTTTGATGTTTTTACTTTTACAAGAGTTTTGTTGCAAAGGACCCGGGATTTGCTTTTCAGCATCTTAAGACATTTTAAGCGCACGAATGAACTTGAAATAACAAACTGACCGTCCGAATTTTTCATCAGTTCTAGTCTGATCCATTGATCCTTTGTCATATAAATTCGCAGCCTCCATGCCAATTAAATAATGTGAATATTTTACCACGTGTCAGTTTCCAGATAATTGCATCCATGATTATGCGTTTAAACTGCATAATCAATGAGTTTCACACTGCTTTTCATTTTCCAATTAATCAAATTATGCACCGAACTGTTTGAAATTTTGACCGCTCCGATTAATTTCAGTTTAAAAAAATATACAGATAGTCCTCGACTTACGATGTTTTGTCTTTGATCCGGTATGATTCGCTACGACAATTCACACATAGGAACGAAAAAAAAAGTTTTTTTAAGTTTTAATAGCAGCTTCGAACTTGGACCTTTATATATAAATATTGTAATAAATAATATACGAATTTAATTTCTCAGTGAATAATTAATCAATCGTCCCCATTATGACTTGTAAATGGATAAGTTGTGATAAAAAATTATAACAGCAATAGGCAAAGAAAAAAGACATAAATAATTATGAAAGTGGTAAAAAAGAGAAATACATATTTCGTGATCTACAATTATCACATTCAACGATCTCTACAATTTTGAAGAACCAATAAGCATTATCCCGTGTCTTAGGTAGGCGAGACGAAGCGCTGCGGCGACGTGTAAAAACCAATTAATTTTAAACGTAGCGGACTAAAGGTCGTATGTGCCATCGCTCGGCCAGACGCAATTAACGCTCTGGTGAGCTTGGACCGTTTGATATTTTAAAACTCTGCCGTTTTTAAAGCGCGCCGGTTCGCTTCGCCCACCTAAGACGACCCGTTAGTGAAGCTGATAATGGAACAAGACTTATAAAATATACAATAGTAACAATAAAATGATTATGACCAGTGAAATCATATTGTTATACAATTTTTTTGCATGGTACATTTTCACTGGCCATATCAGTGAAAATATATTCTTACTTGTGAGAATATATTTTCACTGTAACATATATACGGTTTATTTGTATACATACAGTGAAACCCCGATTCAACGTTTTTCAAGGGAGCGTATAAAACAAACGATTAATGCGGGAAACGATGAATGCGGGAAAGTTGTATATATGAACTCAATGCCGGGACTATAGAAAATGAACGCACCACGCGGGAATACCACGCACATATTTTATTGAAAGTCTAATTTAAAATGTTGAATCCCCGCATCGATAGGGTTAACAATTTCGAAGCGTCCGACCAAGAAACAAGTAAACATAAATTTACGAAACGGCACCAATAAAAAAAGCTTCCATTATTGTCCAAAAACACTTTTGAAATACGTTTCTGTTTTCAAATCACGACAATGTCTCCGACTTTTATAGAGTTACTTATTTCATTACAATGAAAATTTTGACTTATAATTTCAATGGTTTTGTCTTCATTTAATGTGAATTATCTTACTGCTTCTATTAAATTTTGTTTATAACAGTGTTTCTTAACCTTCTTACATTTGCACATCGGTAAAAATTGGAAAAGTATATCTTGTACCGACGTTAACCAGATACACATATTTATATACAGTCACTTCGTGTTGGACGACTATGGTCTGACTATCGACTATAAGTGAGTAAACAATATTATAAAATTTTAAATAACTTTGATTATTCCACCTATTGTGCTAAGAGGCGAAACACGTGTCACAGTTAGTAGCACAATACATGCTATAATAAAAGTTATTTTAAATTTTATAATAAAATGAACTTCCACAAAGTTACTGCCGAAACCATCGAAAGGAGTAAACAATATGTTGTTACCCAAGTGACCCATATAAATGTCATAACTGAACGTATTTTAGATGTTTTTATTTGTATGAAATTCAACATTCGACATGTTTTCTTTTGATGATAAATTAATTAACGCATTAGCTAATGGGTAATTTTTCATAATTCAGGCGCAAAGTGGAAAAGAAATGCCTTCAACATTACAAAAGTCTATTTGATATGAATTTTAATAATTTTATTTTGAATTATTTGTATAACAAATTGTGTACCTTTAATAGTCTTGATTACTTTTTATATCAACAACATTGCATTTTGACGTGACAACGTCTTATAAATCGATGAACGCCCGCTGCACGCACGAAAAAACATGACTCATTGTCCCGTTTGTCGCGTTACGCCGAAGGCAAGCGTGCGAGCGAGAGCGCGGATAAGCGATAGAGAGGCACGATCGGCCTACCGTTTGGATTGTGCCGCATCTATCTCTCTTCCACTCGATTGGTCGATGCGTCTGAGTAGAAAAGAGACAGCGGCAGCACACAACTTATACACCTACAGTACCTACACGTGATCTGTTTACAACTGTTTATAAAGTGAAGTGAAATGTTAATGTGGTTTTCATTGTTTATATTACAACAACAATTGCGGCAATAAAGGTAATTAATTCTTGCATATTAAAAATCTGATTAACGTATAACAAATATACTTTAAATAAACAATAAATTATCAACGATTTCTTTCGCAGAACCGCCTAAAGTCACACCATGGCAGACCAACCTGACGAACCTGTGAATCTCACGGATCTGTCACTATCGTCACGGAGTAATGTACCCATGGAGGTGCAAGATGCTACCGCATCCACGTCTGCAACGCCATTCGCTGGACCAACAATCGCTGCTCCAAAATCGAACGCGCAGTAATTCAATAAAAATGATTTCATCAATGTTTTCTTATGACGTTGCTCGTTAAACTATCGTCCAAACAAACCGACTTTACAGACAACCATTTTTGTATTTCTTAACAGTTGATAATGCCTCGCGATGAGTAAAACAGGTCCTGATCTAAATAAATTGAATTGACGTGGCATAACTACTAGTGTTATTATTTTTAATTCAAATAGAGATTTGTTTAATATCGTTTCTGTAGCATGAATGCCCCGAGAATCTTGACATATGTTTTACGATCGTATCTAACGTAGACTCAGCAAGCGCTTTAAAGCTGTCACGTAAAACCAAAATTCGGCCAAACGAAACTTCGGTTTATCCGACACTGACATACGGGTCAGGAGTAAAAATTTCGATACTAATGTATAACTTTAGTTCGGAAGCTGTTTGAGAGTGGATCGATTGTTTGGGCCCCAAGAGGTGTGAAATATGTTCTTATGGTGGAGAGGGTTCAGAAGAAGTTTTTGAGAATTCTCTATTTGAGGACATACGGATACTACCCATGGCTTTATCCAACCGATTTTCTTTTAGGCATGCTCATGTTCAATAGTTTGAATACTCGAAGAGAAATGTACCTGGCCACATATTTCTTTCGACTTATCCGAGGCCAAATGAGAATTCCACCATTCTTGAGAATGTTAAATTGAATGTCCCTGATAATTTTTTGAGGAATCGTGAACATGAGTTGTTTGTTCTTCCAAGGGGTAGAAACCAGTCTGCCAATGGGAATGTCACTGGGAAGAGCTTTAACAATTTTAAACGGCATTGCTTCGGATGTCGACATATTTCATATTGACGAGTGAGTTCAGACGAATACTATATTTTATGAATAAAAAGTTGATTTTGTCAGAACTCATTCGGTTGACTGCCTTGAAAATTTCTAATGTGATATTAATAATATTTTTTCCTCTGTTTTTTATGACTATTGTAATTTTCATCTTATTTTTTAATTTTTAATTAATTTGTGATTTTTATTATATATTTACATGTATGTATGTATATATATATATGCATGTATTTATATTTGTCAAATCCATGGCGCATTGGCGTCAGCTGTAATGCCATGATTTGCTTTTTCTTAAATAAATAAATAAATAAATAAATAAAAATGATTTCATAAATGTTTTCTTATGACGTTGTCACGTTAAACTATCGTCCGTAAACCGACTTTACAGACAACCATTTTTGTATTTCTTAACAGTTGATAATGCTCGCGATGAGTAAAACAGGTCCTGATCTAAATAAATTCGACGTGGCATAACTACTAGTGTTATTATTTTTAATTCAAATAGAGATTTGTTTAATATCGTTTCTATAGCACGCTCCGGAGAATCTTGACATATGTTTTACGATCGTATCTAACGTAGACTCAGCAAGCGCTTTAAAGCTGTCACGTAAAACCAAAATTCGGCCAAACGAAACTTCGGTTTATCCGACACTGACATACGGGTCAGAAACGTGAAAGTCGAACAAAGTTAACCATCGGAAACTTTTACTATTGGAAATATTCTCAGAAAAGTGTTCCAATCCAATTCGTAAGAATTTCTCATCGTCCTTATCACTACGAATTGTACATTTCAAATGGTAAGTCAAACTTTTCCGAAACTATCCAGGCTCGACAGTCCCGATAATTTGGACTTGATCATATACATCAGTCGCAGTTTGAAGAGGCTTATGATTAGGGACTCCAATTACTTGACATCTTAACTACTCGAGTATCGAGTAGTAAAATTCTAAAATACTCGAGTACTCGAGTATACTCGAGTAGTTTCAGATGTACCAAAATATACATTATTAATTCAAATTTTTGCATATAAATAGATAATAAATAAATAAGATAATTTAATTGCATCATTACATTTATTTCAATTTATGAGACATATACATATTTCGAAAATAGTAGAGAATTAAACGTCTCAAATTTTATTTTGGTTCGAAGCTTTGTTTTTTTATTCGTGCAGTAGAAATAACTCTATCTACACTGTGGACGTCGACTTGAAAGTTAACAATGGATTCAATAGTTCTAACAAGATGCGTTATCCTATGCTTGGAAAAATCATTATTTATAAATAACGAGTATTACTCGAGTATTTTTCAAATTACTCGAGTATCGAGTACCATAAAAATAGACGAGTATACTCGAGTAACGAGTACTCGATACTCGAATTGGAGTCTCTACTTATGATCTTTAAGCCTAAAATAAATATGAGAGAAAGTAGAACCCAACTCATATAGACTTTACTTTTTGTCTAAATGATTTTTGACCCATTTAATTATAAACCACGTGAGTTCGGGCTACTTCTACAGATATATTTGGTATTTATATAATAAAAATAATAACACATTTTTAGCCCTTTTTCCACATGAGATTTATTTCATCAGGACCGGTTTCGCTCATGGCAAGCATTATCAACTGAATCATCAGCATCATCAGTTGATAATGCTCGCCATGAGCGAAACCGGTCCTGATGAAATAAATCTCATGTGAAAAGTACTAAAATGTGTTATTAATACAAATAACTTTGATTATTCCACGTATTGTGTAACTAACTGTGACACGTGTTTCGCCTCTTTCAGAGGCATCTTCAGACTTACTATCGCAAAGTTTGCTTGAGTAATGAAGATGCCTCTGAAAGAGGCGAAACACGTGTCACAGTTAGTTACACAATACGTGGAATAATCAAAGTTATTTTAAATTTTATATTAAAATAAACTTCCACAAAGTTACCGCCGAAACCATCGAAAATATGTGTTATTATTTTTATTATAATGCCTTTCCACCAAGTATTGACAGTGAACACCTTAAAAGTGGTGTTTATATATTTAAATTTTACTAACTCACCCTTGCTGTATCCTTTTGAATAAATATCATAAATTATAAATTCAAACACTTGAAATGAATCCATTCTTTAACCCTTTGTACTCCTCCATACATTATCTGTTTCTTTCCAGCAACTCCTCAATAGGTTTGAGAACTTGATTGATTTTACATGTTTTGCTTATTAATAGCATGGTAAAACGAAATACCGAAAAATATACTACATTATGACATGTTACAGACATTAACTAAAGCACGCAATTTAATCAATACAGTGTTTAAATTAAGGATAATTAATAATTAATTATTTTCCAACCAAGTTTGATAATGTTTAGCAAGATCGACAAAGGAGTTTGTAGAAGTTAATAAAAACCCACCTTTTAAATTTGTAGGCATTTTCATGCTACAAGCTGGTATTACATTTTTAAGATACCACATGTAATGACCTGATAATTTTAATTTATCCACAAAATTACTTCAATGCATTGAAACTTAATGTTAAAATATTCGCTAGTTCATCCAAATTACCAAAGTTGATGATGTTCGCGATGGAATAAGTACTATCGATGTACAATCATTACTTGACCACCGCCAAATTAGTAACTAAAATTGTCTCCATAGAGTAGATATATTCAACAGTCATTTATGTTACATTGTTTTAGTAAAAATATACGTACATACTGATTTTCTTAATTTATATTGCTTGCATTTTAGTATGTGTAAGTAAATAAACAATTTTGATTGATTATTGTAACTTGTAACATAGCTCATGCGATAGTGGCACCATCGCTAACGGTCAAGTTACAATATTAGGTACTTAATTTGTTATTATTTGTACTATAATGCCATTCCACTTCCATTTAACTCGTTATATGCCAGTAGGTATAAGAACGGTCGTACACGGAAGGCCGCTATTTTCTTTGAAAAAATAGGGACGGATTTCAGTAATATAAGAAAGCACTCTTTAAAATCGATATTACGTTGATTACAATACAAAATATGTCAACTGTTAGTATAAGAATGTGATTCTACGAGATGTCGCTTTGTGTATAACATGTTTGAATTATAGAATCGTTGACGTAAAGTGAACCGTATTAATACGCACATTTTCCGTAGCCGGCATAGCGCTCATGGAATTGTAGATCGTATATATACGTCTCTGGGATACAACTGGCTAAAAGTAAAGCATATAGTCCAAAAAATTCTTACGCCATTATTCCTTGAAAAGATTAGCATCAACGGAAATTGAAATATAATTTCATCTTCAAGAAAACATGTTATTATTTTTAGTAAAGCTTTTCAAAATATACGAAACTCTTATTATTTAGAAATTTTCATATTTTCGTGAAAGCTCACATATTAATGGAAGAGAATAAATAACCGAACACCTTTTTTCACGTGAAAAAATAAAGTTGGAAAATAAATATTATCGTAAAGCATGATTTTATGATGGAAGTAAAAACGGGGAGAATTATTTTAGGCGTTCTTCTGTAAACACAAAGTTTATATTGTGTACACAAGTTTATGGGTAAATAAACGTAATATGTTTTTTCATAGTATTAAGGAAAATTTTATTTTTTTAAACTAAAAAGCACACTGAATAATCATCGCTTACAAAGGCGAATAATTGATAGCAAACATTATGTTATATATACGTTTCAATGAATAATAGCTTTATTCACAACTGTCTTTTCGTTTCTTAATCAGTCAGCAGCAGGTGTCATGACAAGTTAAAGTAGTCGACTAAGGTTTCTCCACGGCTTGACACGACATTTGCCAGGCATGCCGACGCGAATTTTAACATTTAATGTTGGCATACCTACCATTCATTTCCAAAATATAAATTCAACACAATATCATTAAAGCCACAATTGTCAATGGAAAATTTAAATAGAAGATGTACTGTTGCCACGCATCCCATTGATTCCGGGAGATATGCCATCCTAATTTAAAAAGACTACTAATTATTTGGTCAGTTTTTAATTCGATAAATCGTCAGTTATAAATATGTATGTAAAACGGTCAGTAATAAATACTTAAAACGGTCAGTTAAAAATAATTAATGGTCAGTTTAAATAATAAATGGTTAGTTAAAATAAAAAGAACATGGCATAAATTTGTCAAACTAAAACTTATCATTTTTTAAAAAAAGCTGACTATTCAAATTTAATACTAACCATTTTTAATAAATAACTAACCATTAAAATATATTACTGACCGTTTTATTTAATAACTGACCACATTCACACTGATACAATGACAACTGACCGTTTACAATATTAACTGACCATTTTGATTTTTAAGTGACCATTTATTTATTTAAGTGACCAAAACTTGAATTAGTTACTGACCCATTAAATACATGCTATTTAAAAAAAACAGTTTTTGGTACGATTTGTATTTTTAATTATCACCAACAAATCACGGAGACAATCGCTACAAGTGTGTAAACTAAATTTGGAAAATCCGTGCTTATAATAATATAGACAGCGTTGTGGCCAGCTCACGCGTTGGAAAACTTTCTGATTTATTCGATTACGCTCCAGACAGAAAGACAAAAAACATTGTGTATCCAATATTACTTAAATATTATTAAAACACAAACACTTTCTTTCTTGTAGTGGTATTGCATGCCGGATAGTATTTCATAAAATGTTGAGCTTATTTTTATAAATGTTTGAATTTTGTACTTTTCCATAAGTTTTGTCGCTAACGACCCGGGTTTCACCCTTCGGCATCTTCAGCTATTTCAAGTGCACGGATGTACTTGAACTGATGTACTTGGATACTTGGATGAACTTACATAGTTAAGCTTATTGTTCGCCGCTTCATATAAATACCACAATTTTATTTTATTATGAGCATACAAGATAAAGAAGAAGAAGAATTATTTGCCAATTTGTATTAATATTTGTATACTGTGAGAGATGTGATATATTCTTGCGATTTTTGTATCTGTCAAATTCTTGGCGCACTGGTGTAAGCTGTAATGTTATATTTTGTACTTAAAACTTTTTACAATAAACCGTTAATTTTGATTCACTTGAGAAAACAAAATTAAATAATAACAGAAACATAATAATATTTACAAACAAATTTCTGTGGTTTCAAATAATGTGGTATACTATAGACATAGAGACGGTGAATGTAAATTACCCGTATCTGTCAAAGTATCAAGATGGCGTCATGTAATTTACATAATATGTTATAACCTTACTTGCGGCTATGAGGCAGAGTCTAAATGTATATATTGGGTCAAACCACATGGAAAATAAAGCAAGATTATCATTAATTTAATTAATAAAAGCAAATTAAGCTACTTCTAAATACAAAATAAGTTTCATCGAGTTCTTCAATAAGTTTTAGTTAAATTATCTCTTCTTACATTATTAGCATTGGTGTACATTCGACAGTTAAAAGATACTTAGATATTTTTAAATGGCGTGTATTTTATAAGTCAGTATCTAATTTAAGTTTTGGTCAGTAAATTAAATGAATGGTCAGTAATATTTCGTTGCCGACGACGCTGTCATCTTTGACAAATCAGTTGCGGGTATCCAGGAAACAATGGATAGACTGCAGAGCAACTCGTATCGCGTTGGCCTCAAAGTCAACGCGAGTAAAACCAATGTGCTCTGCAACAGCGCCTGTCCAGATCCAGACTACTCTCTGATGAGTGCGGGGCAAGAAATCGAGAGAGTCGATGGTTTTAGGTACTTGGGAGTACACATCACGGGAGATGGCAACCCGCGTAATGAGCTCGCGATCCGATTAGGGATAGCTGGAGCAACATTTAATTCAATGCGGAAAGTCTGGGACTCACGGCTGTACTCGGTCAGAACCAAGTGCCACTTATTCAATGCATGCATACTGACTGTGTTACTTTACGGTTGCGAGTCATGGCACATCACAAAAGCACAGGGTAACCGTATACTGTGCTTCGAAAACAGATGCCGGCGGCGAATACTAGGAGTACAGTGGTTTGACTTTGTCAGGAATACGGAGGTAAGAGAGCGGACAAACCAGCCCCTTATTACGTATAAAATTAAAAGGCGACGATGGACCTGGCTTGGACATGTGCTGCGGATGCCCCAGGGGAGCCTGAATCCTGCCTGCCTCTTCTATCAACCTGGTGGATCCCGACGCCGCTAAAGGCCTCTGATGACCATCCATAGGATGTACTCAGGGGAGCTAAGAGAGGCCGGGATGACCTGGGAAGATGCGAGGAGGTTGGCGGGAGACAGAGAGTCTTGGAGGCACCGTGTGGCGGCCATATGCTCCGAATAGGGAGCGGATATGGAACCAATATTTCAAAATATTCATAGTAAATGTTATGAACGGTCAGTATAAATGTGGTCAGTTTTTTAATGAAATGGTCAGTAATTTATTTGAAATGGTTAGTATTTTATGTAAAACCGTTGGTGTTAAAATTAATTGGTCATTCAGTTTAAATAAATGGTTAGTTTTAGTATTACAGCTTATGAGTTTTATCAAATAATATATGCGGTCATTCAATTCATTGGAAATATACTTAAATGTGATATGTGTATTTAAATTTCAGCAGGCTTTCCTGTTGAATTATTTTATTCGCTTAATTTTTGAGCTGCTTAAATTTGAATATATTTCCTAATAAATCTCACATCAGCCTTTTAAAACCATTCAATCAAAAATGCAAATAAAGTCTGACCATGGCAGTCGCGCATTATTATTAAAATCACAACTGCATACAATTTTGGGCGTACCTTTTTTATTTGAAACTAAATAATTTTAATTCAATGAATACGTTCAAATAATTGCGATAGCTTTTCATTATTTTTCTTTCGATTATAGGCTAGTTTACACACGGTGAGAAAAATAAAAAATATTTTTATTCTACAGAAATTATTTGATATATTTGTTGATCGCTATTTCACAATACATCTTCTTAGAAAATGTATTGTGTACCCTGTCAAACGGTATATAAGTTTACATTATCTAATTCACGATCAAAAAATACATATTTCTGACGAAGGCGTAAGCCAAAATAGCTATTTCGGCTTACGCTGAATATTTTATATAAAATAATTTCTGTAGAATTAGAATAAATTGTTATTTTTCTAGCCGTATTATAATGGAGTTCTACCAAGTAAATACTCTACCAATCAATTAGTTTCACACATGTATTGTGAAGTTGATGGATTATGTGTGATTTTTTTAAACCATTTTAGTTGCCAGTGTAAAGCATTCGGTTTCCTCATAGAGCATATTTCAACAAGAGTCAGTTGGTTAGTAAGAATGTAAGTATTTGCTAGTTCCGAGTTGCTGTTGTCAAAGTCAATGGCTTAAGTGACGTTAAGGCTACGGCTACAGTGTCAGGCGTAGCTTCTGGCTTAGCGTCACTTGCTTCGTAATCAAAGGTTGCTGCAATGGCTTTGACTATGGCGCCGTCTGAGAAGTCGAAACGCAGCATAAATTTCAAATTCAAATCAGTCAAATTTAACAGCGCTTGCTTCGGCGTACAAATTGTTTACGTTATAACGCTGCGTTTCGACTTCTCAGATGGGTGCGATCGTTTTAGCTATTGCGGCAACCTTTGATTGTTTAGCAAGTGTCGATATGCAACGCTGGAAACTACGCCAATGTGGCCATACACTGACGCGATGCTTGCGACGCTGAAATTTGAATAGTTTGTTCTCTTACGTGAGTGTTTTACAGACCCAGCGTTCGCTTTTCGACATCTTCAGGCATTTCAAATGCACGGAATAACTCCGTACACTCGTTCTGTCCGAAGGTGTCGAAAGACGAAGCCCAATTCTTCAGTGACAAAACTCATGGAAATGTACAAAATTCAAACGATTCAAATTTGATGGTGAAAAAGTCCTAGATGAAATCTTAAATTCTGTTTGTTTTAAGTATATGTGTATTGTTATTGCTGGCGTTTATATCTATAGTGAGTGAGTTGCCGTTTCAAGGCCAATTATATGTTTTGTAAATATGTAATATTATAACAAAAATAAAAATAAATATTTTTAATACTTATTCTACATTAAATTTATTAAATCAGGACCGGTTTCGCTCACGGCGAGCATAATCAACCGATAAGACATGTAACGATACAGCGATATTTAAACAAAAGTTATGCTTAATTTTGAATACTTAACTTAACATAATATATTTTTTTCTTCTAATGTTTTAATCTTTCTTTACATCGCAAAAGAAATACGCTTATAATTAGTGATTTTTGTAATTACATTACAAAATTATGTTTAATATAACAAAATGTATGAAAACAACGTACGTATATTTGTATAAGGTTTTAACGGAAATCATAAATATTAATAAGCACCAAGGTGTTTTGCAGAATTTTAATATTCACATTATATTTTCCGCTAATGAATAAAACAATGTAAAAAGCATTTTCATGTTTGATAAATATCAATTCGTATCATAAAAACGTTTGAGTCGTACACCAACTCATTAATGAAATATTAATGTGACACTTTTATGGAACACGTACCAAATTTTATGGCAAAGATTGAAATGATGAATATTTGAAAAAAGGCGTTTCAAAATAACCGGTTGTATGCCAGAAACGTATATGTACGGTATACAATTCTGTGAACGCAGTGCCGGCTATATAAAATGACCGATCCACTTTACACCCACTAATAAGATCTGGTTTAGGACGTCGTAGGACCCGGAGCAGCTCAAGCAGATGACATCTCGACTTCTGGAGAAGAAGAGAGAGCTCAAGATCACCTGACATTCAGAGTGTTTGACCTCCTCTCAAGTCTAAATAACAAAAAAAGAAGGTAAAAAGAAAATAGACGTCAGCTGAAAGATAAAAGATGAAAACAATATTTATAAAAAATTGAATAAATACCAAACCCCAAAAAACAAGTCAATCGAGGTTATAGCATCAACGCTCTGAGCAGCCAACATCAAGAAACGAAAACACATCAAAACAACAAAATCATTCATACAGACGTCAAGGATTAGGCTACAGCCCAAATCATCTTTAAAAAAACAATTCCGTGCCAGTCCCACAAGCTCAAAAATTTTATGTTTCAAACATTTTATACACACACACAGCGACATCTCTTAGAATCACAGGTTTATACTTACAGTTGACATATTTTGTATTATAATCAATGTTAAATCGATTTTTAAAATAGTTTCCTTGTATTACAGAAATCCGTCGCTATTTTTTCAAAGAAATTTGCGGCCTTCGGCGCACGGTCTTTCTTACACCAGCATATAATGGGTTAAAGAATTGTAGCGATTTATATCACGAAATAAAGCGCCCTCCTGGTTTTTTTTAGATGAATTTGTTTGACATTTAGTGAAACAAAAATCAGTTATCTTATTTTAAGAACTTGACATAAATTTCAAACAAAAAGAAACGTTTCGAGTAATTTTGTTTTTTGTTTTCTTTTACAGTTTCTGGGGCATTTTTTTTAAGATTCTTATCAATAAAACAATGTAATGGATGGTAGAATTATTCATGTATCCATCATTTTCTATGTAAATGATAAAATCTTACCTAGAAAACATGGCTTTGAATAAATTGTATTGTGTTTATCAGATAAAAACTTTAATATTACTTATTTTAGGCGTAACTTTTTTTCGGGTTGTCGAGTGTCAACATCGTTAGCCACTGACGTAGAGTGAGTGGGATCGAATACTGGTCTAGGCAGCTATATTTTTCAATCAAATCATTTTTTTTTTCGGAGACATGTCTGTCTGGACTTGGGTTTTCAACAATTCCCTCCAACACCTATCTGACCCTAAAAATGGGACTTAGCGAAAGCGATGAGTTCTGTCCTAGTCATGTCTTTTTTATCCAAACTCTCAGTATAAAAGATAGGCTGCCCAACTGAGTAACAAACGATTCTCAAAGAAAAGGTTAGGAGAACATAAGCTCCACGTTTTACTACTTTATCTTTGCTTTAGTCCGTAGTCAACTATTTAAGATATTAAGGTGTTCACTGTCAATACTTAGTGGAATGGCATTATAATAAAAATGTGTTATTATTAATACTTTCGATAGATTTAGTGGTAACTTTGTGGAATTTCATTTTATATACATACGTGGAAATGGAATAATCAAAGTTATTTTAAATTTTATGTGTTACTATTTTTAATGTTAAAGGTATTGTTGTCTATATTATTGATTGAGTGGGCATTTACTTGGTAGAACTCCATTATAATACGGTAAGAAAAATAAAAATGTATTTTAGTTCTACATAAATTATTTTATATAGTTCTGACGAAGGCGTAAGCCGAAATAGCTATCAACAAATATATAACATAATTTATGTAGAACTAAAATACATTGTTATTGTTCTTACCGTATTGTTGTTTATAGTTTACTGTTACACAGCCAAAGGTTCAAACAGCATAGCACAAAAGCTCTTGCATTATTTTTTCAAATGAAAAATCAGTGGACCACCAGTTGGCGACCACTGTTTTAGATTCCCTGTTTAAAAAATATTATATGTTTCCACATTTCATTTTTGTGTGAATATAAAAAATCTCACTTATTTCATCTGACTTGATAGGATTTGTTAAATGTATTTTTTGTATTCACCGAATTCATACTAAAGTTAAGGAACGTGGACTTAATTACGAAATAATTAATGATTAATTTATATTCGCATGTGGTTTAATCTACAACCTATCGAACAGTCTCTCGGGATATAATCGTGTGTAATTGAACAAATGATTAAATTATTTCAATTAGCCTTTGAACATATCTTCAAAGAACATACGATACGAGAATACGCTTGGCTAACCCACACATCTAAATGATATGCTAATCGCAATGGGGGGAACTTAACTCTCGAGAGGGCAAAATTGCGATTTTAACTGCGAACAATTATTCGACATTCGTAATATAATATTTTGATTCCTATGATTATGTTAATCCAATAGGTTTACTCTATCAGAGATTTCACAAAGTGGCTGAGCAGGACTATCCTTGAAAAATGACTCTTAGGCCGTAGGGGGGTAAAAAAACACCCCAGTGTTTTGGCCTTATTGGCATAGACTGCAATAAAAAAATGATTGATTATGCTTTGACGTATATTTATACATCTTTCTGAAAAAAAATCATATGAAAATTCCTTTTTTGCCTATAATTATTCATATTTAAGTCGCGCATGAAAACGACGACGTTTTCACTCCAACAGCTATCGTGGACTAACAAGCCAAAAACGGTGCACGAAGTCACCTTAACTCTTATCTTATCGCTTATCGCATTTTATTGTTGCCAGATATGAAACACACCGTCCATGTTATCTATGACTCACTATGGTCACGTTCTCTTATCGCTTATGGGCGTGAAATTTTATGTTAGCACTTCCCAGCAATTGCCAACATTGAAAATTCGACTGAAAAATTCGGACTCTCTTCTTTTTTAATTTATTACGGCGCAACTAGCCAAACAATATCATATTTGTTTTCTGCAAAAGGTGTAAAAAAATATTATTTAAGAATACCAAAAGTTTAGGCATCGTATCACTAGTATTAAGAAAGATAAACCAGAAAGGTAAAGCAGCTGTTGGGACAACATCCATACTGTTCGGGATGGCTAGGTTAACTATGTCTGCTCCCAATTTGGATCACATGAAC
Source organism: Himalopsyche kuldschensis (assembly GCA_028554975.1). NCBI lineage: Eukaryota > Metazoa > Arthropoda > Insecta > Trichoptera > Rhyacophilidae > Himalopsyche > Himalopsyche kuldschensis. The sequence goes on from JAHFWI010000012.1 coordinate 8,562,026, forward strand.
TCCTCGCGGAATTTATCTCAACATATATTTTTCTACGTGAACTGCTTGTTACTCTGTTGCTAAACTTCTCTTTTTCGAAAAAAGAAAGCATGGAAAGGATACGAGGACTAGGACAGGACTAGTGGTTATCTAATCGCTCTCGTTTTGAGTCGATTTTTGGGATCGGAAAGGTGGGAAGGGGATTTTTAACAACACAAACACCCATTGCCTTTAAACATGATCGATTTATCGACTGAAAAATCTCCTCGTACCGGGAATCGAACGCGGGTGGTCCATCACGGAAGCCAACGACGTTGACTACTGTACGACGGACCGGACAATAAATTATGTACATAGTAATAAAAAAAATCATTTTTTTTACTTGCATCATTTTTATTAAGATCAAGTTCGGCTGCGCTCATCGCGAGCATAATCAACGGATCACACTTGTCAGTAAACATCTTTTAAGTGACTATTATGCATGGTTAAGGTCAGTCCCGTGCAGCTCTATATTGGCCCAAGTAAATGAGGAGTAAATTCGTTTTTTTTTTGATCGTATAGTCACGCACTTTACAATATCGCGAGTTATTGAAAGGTGGGCGTGAACAACGGCTGCATACACATAATGGGACGTGGTGCGACAACCAACTGGTACACCAAATTATATATATGTGACTATGTGTCATCTTCAGCAGTGAACTTGGTGCTTTTTTGATTTTTTTTTCTTTTTATATAACTAAAACGTTTCTGTTATGTTTCATAGTTGTTTTAATTTTGTGTTATATGTTATGTGACATTTTTATAAAATTTGTCAAATGCATGGCGCATTGGCGTGAGATTTTCAGCGTCAAAATACTCGAGTGACGAGTATTTGAAAAATAGAAGTGTATACTCGAATAAAAATCTCTAATATCGAGTCTATAAGCTTTAAATTGTAGTTGTGAATCTTATATATAAAACCGAAACGGGGGATGTATGTCTGTAATTCCCTTTTGCATTGTTGTTGCAAGTTCAAACAAACGAATTGATTTCGCTCGCGAAAGTTTCGACGGTAAATTTGTTTCGTTATCAATGTGTGTGTAGTACATATATAAAACCGAAACGGCGTATGTATGTCTGTGGGTCTGTAATTCCGTTTTGCATTGTTGGTCATTAAGTTGCCATAAAAACGAATATGAAAGAAAATATGTTTGATTTTTTTATCGGCGAAGTCATTTAGTCAAAATGTAATAAATTAGTCTTCTACTGAACTTTCCGGCTTTTATTAATATAATCATGTTTATTATTTACGTGAAGGTATTATTTGACATTTCTTTGACAGCAAATTAGATTTTTTCCTTGAATTTGGACATTTTAATGGGCGAGAATGGGGCTGTCATCAAATTAAATAAAGTTTGTGATTTTATTTTAACTCTATTTTGGATGTTAGATTTTGTGATATAATTATGTCGAATGATATAACATTAAATAATTATAGGTCGCTTAGTCCGAGCGACGCCGGGTAGCAATTCTAGTATTTAAATAAGACTCAAAAAACGAATGCATACATACATAGTTCAACGATACGAACCAAAATATCGAATCCAATCTGTTTCCGATTCTCTTTCTGCATAAATATTACATAATGCCAAAATTTCTACTGAAACATTAATGAATGCTATTTTTTGAATACGTTGATTGTTATTCCCTCGCGTTCACAATTTAACGTTATGGGGTCAATTATGGTGCTTAATTTTAGTAACGAAACGTGACACATTCAAAATATTACGCAAATGCGGGCCACAGTAATACATGTGATGAATTTTGCAGATCATTTTCAATTAGGGATGAATAAAGATAAATGATTATTTTTTAAAGTATTGTTAGCGTCATTGTTTCTTGGGAAATACTTGTTGACAAATATAAATACTACATTCTTTTGATGGATCCGGCGATAGCTTTGTAGAAGTTCATTTTAATATAAAATTTTCAATAACTTTAATTATTCCACGTATTGTGCTACTAACAGTGACGCGTGTCTACTATCCTACATAGGACATGTTGCTCGCCACTATAATTATACTACTAATGACGTTTACTAACAGTTTATGATAAATTGGACCAGATAAAAAAAAATAGTTTCTTGTATATAAGCTCTTAAATAAAAGTGTGTTCGAGAATTTTCGTTTCTGCGCTGGGGGTGCGAAATAGAGAGGTTGAGATCTTCAGCTACAATCGTTTCCGTAAAATTAACTTCCGTTGATGTAAACTCCATTAGAGATCCATATGCCCCACATTAGGAGCGGTCTTTTACTTACTATCACCCCACCTCGCATTTTCTAGTTTATCAATTTAAATTATAATAATCAATCTTGATTTTTTACTTTCGGAAATTTTGCGATAGTAAGTCTGAAGATGTATCTGGAAAAGGCAAAACACGTGTCACAATTAGTACCTATTACAATACGTTAATAATAATCGAAATTATTTTCAATCTATATATATATAAATGAACGTTTGTCTGTCTGTATTTCCGCTATGGACTACTAAACCGCTCGACCGATCGATGTGAAATTTTAAAAATTTATTGAGTACACTCCCGCAATGGTTTTTGGCCTACAAACCTCTCCCCCCAACCACCCCCCAACCAGCACCCCCCAATTTTTTTTTTATAACTTTATGAATTTTTCGAGTTCACACCTTCGAAGGTTTCTAGCATACTCCCCCCATACGCCCTCCAAACCTCACCCTGCCAAACAACCCCCCTCTTCCCCAAAAATTGATATCGAATTTTTACAAATTTCTCGAGTACACTTTCGCGAAACTTTCTGGCGTACACCCCCCCCCCCCCCCATCCCCCCTACAATTGCTGGCGTAGCAACGCGCGCAGGGTACAGCTAGTATTATATAAAAATGAACTGCAATTCTTCCATCGAAAGTATTAACAGGATTGTTATTTCGTATCTCACAGCAAAGGGTTTAAAATCGTAGACAAAAAACTTCTTTCTACATGTTTTTTACGCGACAAATTCGTAGTTATTACAATATACAATTTTGTAAATACATCGTTTTGTTGTCTTGTATTATACAGTACACAAAAAATAGGAAATAATATGCAATTATTTGTTTTCAACGAATATTTTGAATCCCTACTTGTTATACGGTTGACACTTCTGAATCCAGTTTGTAAACTGTTGATGAATATTGAAACAGAGCTGTCAGGCAATGACGCTTGCCATGATGTTAGCCCTAAAGTGGTTTTCACTGTACGTTAAATTTATAATTATCGTACCCGGGACGGGGCACAGTCGGGGTACGCAAATACAGATTCGGTAGATGACTAATATTCCAAACGACACTGCATTTTACTCTAAGGTACACGGTTCCCAAATGGAATAATTGTGTTGGCATATATTTCACGCATGACATTATGCTTGGTACTATAATGATATTTAATCCGAATAATACATTTTGCTGCCATACGTACTTAGTATTTGGCCGTAGATTATAAAACCAGAAATTTTAGCAACTATTCCGAATGTATTATAAAATTTGAAGCGATTGAATTTTGTACTTTTCCATGAGTTTTGTCGCTAACGAACCGAGTCCTGTCCTTGTCCTTGATTTTTGATTTCCGATAAAATCAACTTTTATTCACAAAAAAATAGTATTCGTCTGAACTCACTCACGTTAATATGAAATATGTCAACATCCGAAGCAATGCTATTTAAAATTGTTAAAGCTCTTTCCAGTGGCATCTTCATGTATCCCCATATTTCTTGTATCCTAAGGGTCCGAATATGTTATATCAGGCTATTATTGCCTCAAACGATTCTAGTTAATCGACTGAAACTCGTGTAATACTTTTTTAGGCAACAAGTCGTTACCTTACTTTAAAAAGGTTCTAATTGACATTTGTCTAAAATGACCTTTTGTTCGGAAAAGCTTGTATTTACTGCATTCTATCATATATGTACATATATGAATTTCAGAATTATCTATCGTTTAATAACGGATTTAGCATAATTCCAGAGTTGTAGTGCATCTGCACTTTTTTTTTAGTAAATTTATTTGACAAAGTTGTAAGATTGTCATCATTATTTCCATCATTAGATATTTTAGATCATTATTTCTAAGCAAGAGTTGTGAAAAAATGTGCTTAAAATAAGTAACTTGAAACATATCTTCTTGCTCATTGTTACAAGTGAATTTTAATCAATCGAAACTTCAAACGCTCATATCTCAAAACAGTGTCAAGAGCAGTAAGATTCTTTTCAAAGTAAGGAGTCGAAGTGTCAAATTTGAATCGCTCAAATTTTGTAGTTTTAACATAAGTTAAGTTTAAAATATTACATTATTACACGGATGGTCATAAATTATTTTACCAGGAAATACTAGAAATAAATGGAACACAGGTGAATAGTTTGCCAATTTTAAAAGAAAAACTTGTTGAAGTGGTATAACGATATTGTTAATTAAGTGCACACAAAAAATTTAATAAATGTTTTTTTATATCCACAGTTAACCAAAAGCGTTTCACGTTTTAACGGTTAATTCAGTGCGAGATCCAAATGGCGACGCTAAAATTCTGCTTTACATCGGCTGCCGACAGTATTTTATGACGCTGCCGTTCACCAAACAGCAGTTTTAGCCAACTGTGCTAACTTGTGTTTATTGCAACCAGAGGTGTTGATAAATCCACAATACACTACGTCACACTGCGAACATGCAGCCACGAAAAAAACAATAAACTTCTCTGTTAGATCAGTTTCATTTGAAACTCCCTGTGAATATAAATATTTCAAATAATTAATCCAATATTAAGCACTGTGAGTATTTTATACAATTTGTAGCATATTGGCTCTTTTTTATCATTTCAACTGATGATACTTTTTATGTATTTTTGTCATCTTATGCCAATCACACAATTAACAAGGGTGACCAAAGCGTCGATCGCGTAGCTATTTCTAGTCGCCCGCCTGTCTGCTTGCTTACGATAGTTTAAGCAAAATAATAGAACATCATGTTTTAATTAAGTATTTCGACTGAGGGTGCTAGATAAAATTTAAATTGTTTGAATTTAATACTTTTCCATGAGTTTGTCGCTAAAGAACCGGGTTTCGTTAGAACTCCATTATAATACGAAGAGAAAAATAACTAATTAATATATTCGTAATAAATTATTTAATATATTTGTTGATAGCTATTTCGGCTTAAGCCCTCGTTTATTTTTAATATAATGCCTTTCCACCAAGTATTGACAGTGAACACCTTAAAAGTGGTAAAATAAAACCTTTTTTTAATGTTTTTTTCAGAATATTACCAGCCAAAAATACTAATCTTAGGATCCAAGGATAAACATTAATCGAAAATGAATATATAAAAATAAAAAAGTTTATAATCAATCTAACTTAAACTTGCCATTGTAAAAACTTTGTTTTTACTCAAAAAGTTTACTCGTCGATTTCCGATCTGTGATCCTAATTTTATTTTCAGGAAAAACAAACAATACCCTTCAATTTTTTTCAAAGAAGCTCTAAAAACTTTTCTTTTAATTTCTTTACAAACTTTTTGCACCCGCCAAAAAACGTCGCAATCAAAACTTCCATCGAAATTTTTAATTGTTTCTAATACTTCAATCAGGCTGATAGATTCCAAAAACTTTTAATTGGAGAGCTTTACGCTCTAAAGTTTTGATATAAATATCCCTACCTTTAAGGTTTATGAGAACAAACGGTGAACAACAGAACCTTTTTGGAAAGTTCGATTGAAAATTTACATGTTTAATTAAAATCTTCATACCTTGGTTGGAAATTAAGTTTTCTTCGGATAGTGTTGTTTGTATATATTTATGCATGAAAGTAATTGTTTTCGCAAACGAACACTGTTATTACAGCATACTTTATGTATAGGTATACAAACAAGTTACTTAATGGATATTAAATATAGGTTTTTAGAATATAAAACTTTATAGAGAAAGAGTAAATGGACAATTCAATCCGTAAACGTAAATATTTCAATAATATTTTTAAACAGACAACAATTTTAAAGATCTTAGCTTTATAACAAGAAATAACGAATAATAGTTTCGATGGATTAGGCGCCAACTTTGTGGAATTCACGTCTCTCCCCTCGTTTGTTTGCTTTATTTTGATTCTATAACCCCCTTCTTGCTTTCCGCAAAAGGAAAAAATCCCAAGCTCTATTTTGTAATGTTATCATTTTAAAATATTAGAATCAATCAAATTGCTTTATTACAAGAAAACTTTGTGATAGTAAGTTCGAAGATGCATCTGAAGAGGCGAAACATGTGTCAGAATAAGTAACATAATACGAGGAATAATCAAATTGTTTTTAAATTTTTAACTAACGAAAAATAGACTACTCGCCATTACGAGAATTTTTCAATCCTTTTGTTTACTGATTCAAATACAATTATCACCTTTTAAATCTTTTATCACCACACAAAGCGATAAGACGAACAATATGGTGTCAAAATAGAAAATAACATAAATACATTGCAAATAATCTTCAAAAACCCTCGCGATTAAATTGCCCAGGCAAATAGTTTACTTGAATCTACTGCAATAAATCTAGGGTAAAAAAACTGTATTCCACTGTAATATCAAGCTTTGATTAAGTAGTGGTTACTTTTAAGATGTTCACTGTATATATTCAACATTTGATTTATTGAGATCATGACCGGTTTGGCTCATCGCTAGCAATATCAATTGACAATAAATACAGCTTTATTTATACACTTTACGCCTGACTCGTCATAATAAACTTCTTGGATTCATAGTTCGGCAAAGAAAGCCATTTGAAAACCCTACTGTGTTTCGTACTCTTTGTGTTTCTTTAGTTTTAAGCAAACTAGAATATGGATCTATTATTTGGGGTCCATATGAATATAAATTTAAGTCTCAACTGGAGCGAGTTCATAAAAAATTTCTGCGTTATTATTATTTCAAAAAATTCAACTATTTTCCGTATGACAATTCATTAATGGAATATTATCCAACCAAGTTTCTTTTAGGAATGCTGTCATTTAACTCACTTGAAGCTCGAAGACTAATTGCAATATTAAAACATTTTTCTCTTCTTCTTCGGGGCCAAGTTGATAACCCTGACATCCTTGAAAATTTCAATTTGCATGCTCCCAGCTTTTACCTACGTGGTCGTAACAAAGACAAATCAATTTTCTTTGTCAAAACTTGTTTGTCACGTAGGTCTTTTGAATCTCCAGTTGCAAGGGCTATTCGGCTGATAAATGCGCTGCCTGTTGATGTTGACATCTTCGGCAGTGAACTTGATGCTTTGCTTAAAAATTATGTTTTCTTATGTAAATAATATGTTTCTGTCTTGTTTCTTATTTTTGTGTAATATTTTATGTAATCTTTATTAATTTCTCAAATGCATGGCGCATTGGCGCTTGCTGTAATGCCATGTATTTTTAATAGTTTTTTGCCAATAAATAAATAAATAAATAATGAAAATTTCCTCATTAGTTAAATGCTAAATTTTATTTTGTTAATGATCATTCTTATTCAATTGATTTTCAATAGAGTAGCTTTTGTTGCTAAGAGGTCTTCACCCAATTGTTTGTCCATAGATTATTAGTGTTGCTTGGCTTTTGTATAAATAACGATGTATTTATATTTTCTTATCAGTTGGTAGTGCTCGCGATGAGTGAAACAAATCTTGATCTCAATAAATCCAAAATGTAAAAAGTACCTTATTCAGGTATTGGTTACTTTGGTTTTTACTTATCGTCTTTTTTCTAAATCCAGCATCTACATCTATTGAACGAGTTTTATATAAGGTGAGTTAACAAGATCATATTTAGACGCGCGTTGTTCAACCTATTATATTATTTTTCGATATTTCTCAACATGACAAACGTATTTTATAAAGAACCCGGCTTCGCTCGGACCAGTTTGGGGCTATGTTCAGCTCGGCGCGTAAATTCAGACGGGCCAAGTTGAAGCAACTTTTTTCAAAATTCAAAAGTCTAGGTCAATTAAAATGGAATTAAAATGAACATTTCAGACTGGCATTGACATTTCACAGCCCCTTTCATATATTGACAGCCCCAATATCGCCCATTAAAATGTCCGAATTCAATTTAAAAATTAAATTTATGTCAAAGGAATGTCAAATAATACCTTCACGTAAATAAAAACATTATTATATTAATAAAAGTTCAGTAGAAGACTAATTTATTACATTTTGAGTAAATGTCTTCGCCGATAAAAAAATCAAACATATTTTCTTTCATATTCGTTTTTATGGCAACTTAATGACCAACAATGCAAAAAGGAATTACAGAGCCACATACATACATACGCCGTTTCGGTTTTATATATAAGATTATAATAAATAATATACGAATTTACCGTCGAAACTTTCGCGAGCGAAATCAATTCGTTTGTTTGAACTTGCAACAACAATGCAAAAGGGGATTACAGACATACATCCCCCGTTTCGGTTTTATATATAAAATTTATTTTCATTGGAAAGTGTCCCGAAACTACTATTGGGTATCAATAACTAATATTGACAGACACGAAACTATTAAGGCCGTACTTGTTGTCGAGTAAAACGAGACAATAGTTAGCCTTCAAAAAGTGTGAGCTAGAGCAGTCCTTTGCGGAAAACTTTTCCCATTACATTTGAAAACTAGGCTAACAGCTACCTGCTGGCAAAACTTTGGCCCCTGTCCAAGTGTATAACCCAAATAAAATTACGCTTATTTTAGAATATTGCTTTACAATTGTTTTGATCGTGTTTTACGATGGACTGCTATTTCGGCGGTTATTAAATTTTATTTAGCGGATTCTTATGGCCAATGGTGCTGTAACTAGAACAGGGTTGATTTAGAAAGAAAATAATAAATTACTAAAAATCTAATAAATAAGTATACTTGAAGATTAAGACTGAAGGTGCTTGAAATTTCAATATGAAATTGGGAACGTTTGATTTTCGTACTTTTCCATGAGTTTGTCAGTTCAAATTCATTCGTGTATGTCGGGTCTTTAGCGACAAAACTAATAGAAAAGTACAGAATTCAAACGATTTAAAATTTATATTGAAATACCATCAAGAACCTTCAGTCGAAACCCTCAACTATAGCTGGAATAATTTACCTGGTAATTGGTTTCACCATAATACAGATTAGTGGTTATCTACTGGTTAAGAGTCTTAAGCATTTGTATTATAGGTTATGTAATTTAATTAAGATTTTTTTAACATTTACGCATCCAACTTTTATGTTTTGTTTCCAAGTACATTTTTTTCCCAGTTTTGCTTTTTGACATCTTAGTAACGAACGATCTTTTTATCTTCTCCATGTGTGAAGCAAATCTATACATATGTATATATAAAAATGAATGTTTGTCTGTCTGTATTTCCGCTATGGACTACTAAACCGCTCGACCGATCGATGTGAAACTTTACAAATTTATTGAGTACACGCCAAAATGGTTTCAAGCTTACCAACCCCTCCCCCCAACCACCCCCCAACCTCAACCCCCAATTTTTTTTTTTACTTTACGAATTTTTCGAGTTCACTCCTTCGAAGGTTTCTGGCATACCCCCCCATACGCCCCCCAAACCCCACCCCGCCGAACAACCCCCCTCCCCTCCAAAAAATGATATCGAATTTTTACAAATTTCTCGAGTACAATTCCGCGAAACTTTCTGGCGTACAGCCCAAGACAGAGAAATTTATGACATGTTCTTTTTATTTTAACTGACCATTTATTATTTTTAACTGACCGTTTTAATAATTTATTACTGACCGTTTTAAGAATTTATAACTGACCATTTATCGAATTAGAAACTGACCAAATAATTAGTAGTCATAAATCTAACTAATAAAGTTCTTATAACGTAACAAACATGTGTCAAAAATTAATGATTTCGACTGAGGCTGCTTGATGAAAAATCAAGTTGAATAGTCTTGTATTTTGTACTTTTCCAGAAGTTTTATCGCTAACGACCCGGGTTTCGCCATTCGGCATCTTCAGACATTTCAAATGCACGGATGTACTTGAACCGACGTGCAGTAAACAGTTTGTATTAATTCAAAGACTTGAAATCAATCAACTCATTAATAATAGGTCGGATAAAACCCTAGATCTATTTTAGATATTCCTATGTTATTATCTGGGCATTAGTATTTTCAAAAATCCCTATAATTATAGCAAACCCACTTAATTCATTGAAACTTGTTTGCATTTAATTTTCGCTAATTTGAATTTTAATATCAATTTATCTTAGTGATCTACCAAGTACATCCGTGCACTTAAAATACCTGAAGGTGCCGAAAGGCAAAACCCGGGTTGTTAACGACAAAACTCATGGAAAAGTAGAAAATTCATACAAATCAAATGTGCGATAATGATGATTCTAAGTGTTAAATCAAAGTAACTAACTAAACTTGTCGACATCCCTGCGTTACGAAATGACCAAGTATAGACTGAAAATAAATCGCCTAGCCCAGGGGTCGGCAACCTATTAAATCGGAAAAGCCAAAAGTTACAATTTACAAAAATTCCCAGTTTTTAAAGAGCCACTAAAATTTTTCTTTTTCATATTATAGTATTTACTTAAGTATATGCATGTGTATATACACATATAGTTAAATATATATCGTTTATTTTGTATCGTGTATTCGCTGAATATCGTGCATTTAATGTAGAATGTTGATTTAAAATAAACGCCTTAAACTATGTAATATTACGACGAGTATACTTTAGAGCAGTATTATGATTTATTCCTGAAACCCCAATTGTTTTTATTATTTAAATAAAATGTTACCTATAGTCAAGAATGATATACCGTTTATTTCAATTCGATAACATTAAAAATAAAGAAGTTATTGATTTTTAGCCACAACTGAATTCCCCGGGCCTACTGGCAACGGTGGCTGTTTGGGAGAGAAATGTAATGCAATTGGCTCAACGGACATGTTAAGCGTAGCGATTTGTAATTAACGATTATGAAAATTGAAGCTATTGAGAAATTAGGCAGATAAAAATATATTTTCTTTTTTTTAAGGGTAAATTTTTAAATAATTTTAAAAGGTAAATATTTTTATTTCATATGGAACTGGAGAGCCGCAACTTTACATAGAAAGAGCCGCAGGTTGCCGACCCCTGGCCTAGCCACGTGATTCTGCTAGTTTTATTTTCTTACCAGCCAAGAAAAGACAGATCGACTTGCTTAATTCCTGGCCCATTCGTTTTATTGACTTGCCTGTGATTTTTTAACAACGTTGAAGGCAATTGAATGGCCGGGATAAAACATAGATATCGTAAAAAGCTTACGCACTTTTTTATGGTTTTTGCTCTTTAAAATTGATTTACCGACAAACAAGATTGATTGAGTCGTGTAATTCGGAGATAAAAACTTCACATCAGTCAGAAATAAGTTAGTAAGATTCAATTTGAGCTTTTTGATTTATTAATGTTTCAGAGTAGTGATTTAGAAATACTACACCCAGTAAATAAAAAGGGTTTAAAGATGAATAGTTTAGAATTTTTATAAATAAATAAAAATCTTTACAACTCTCACAAAAAAGAAGTATTATTAAATAATATTCTTAATATGACAGGTTGCTCGCCACTGCTTACATTATTTCCAATTAATAGGGTAATCACAAACCTATCTGATTGATTGCAGCTCATTAGTTTAATAGTTTGTAATTTTAACGTCATTAGTAGTATAATAATTTGTTTGCTTTATTTCGATTCTATAACCCCCTCCTTCCTTACCGTAAAAGGGAAAAATCCTAAACTCAATTTTGTAATTTCATCATTATAAAATGATAGAATCAATTTTGCTTCATTACTTAAGCAAACGTTGCGATAGTAAATCCAAAGATGCCTCTGAAAGATGCAAAACACGTGTCACAGCTAGTAGCACAATACGTGGAATAATCAAAGTATTTTTATATTAAAATGAACTTCCACAAAGTTACCTCCGAAGCCCTCGAAAGTATTAATGTTTCATTTATTTTCATGTATGTATTGAAACATTTTATTTGTGTTGAATATTCTATTTTTTTAAATGAGAAGTGAACTATTAATCACTTTTATGACATCAATTGAAAATTTATACTGGTAGGGGACTATTTTTCTCATAAATATTAATGTGTTTATAGTCCTTTATATTTTCGTTGCTGTATTTGATGACTAAATAAAAATAATATTTTACTGATATAAATCTTAAGTGATAGTAAAAACGGTAAATCGTGGTAATTATAAAAAAAGTTTAAATATCGGTATGCTCACAATATAAAGTCCATATATCGAGACGTAAATTTTTTTAAAAATGCTTGCAATACCGGCAGTACCTATCTCAAACGAGATTCCTGTAATGTGGATGTTTTTCAATACCGAGTAAAAGGGGCAAATTAAAATCTATTTTAATTTCCATTTCATACAAAAAAATAAGTAGTGCATCCACTGTTTGTACGCTTCGCGTTCAGTCCCGCGTTGGTTGTTATAAATATTACACCTATTTTGGAATTCGGGATGTTAATTGCAATTTCATGATAGTTGAGCAGTGTTTTTAATGACGCTCATTATTTACTGAAATAAATATTGCAATTCTAATTGAGCATTATTTATGTAATACTAGTATTGCTACCCGGCTTCGCTCGGACTATGCGACCAATAATTATTTAATGTTATATCATTCCCAAAGAATTACAGACCCACATACATACATACATATATACATACGCCGTTTCGGTATTTCTAGTATTGCTACCCGGCTTCGCTCGGACTAAGCGACCAATAATTATTTAATGTTATATCATTCCCAAAGAATAACAGACCCACAGACATACATACATACATACAAACATACGCCGTTTCGGTTTTATATATAAGATTTTTGCTCATTTTTATCAGTTGTTCTCTAAAATCTGTTCTTTAAAACATTGTAGTATCTTTCAATTAAACAAACCAGAAATTCGGCAACAGCCTAGAAATAAACATAGCCGTTCCTGGTATTAACATCTTCGGGCTCCGGGTATGATACTCATGGTTGTTATTAAATATCAGCCCGGCTGTTGAGTTGAACGTACCAAAACATTTTTTTTTCATGCTAAAGTAATTCTTATTGAAGCAATGGATTAACTAATAATGTATGATGTAGAGAAGAGTGTTGAAGCATTTTAAATGCTAAAATTGACCAACTTCCTTTAACAACAGTGACTTTTAAACTGACATGAAATCTTTCGGATATATTCAGTATCATAGGTGATACCCAGGGCCCGAAAAAAATAAATACATATTTATGTATAGGGTATTTCAATAGGGACGCTCAAAATATGTTACTTTGTCCTGCTGAGTAGATTATTCATTGTTTAGTGGCCAAATTTGAGTCAACCAGTTTGGTAAATAATCGACCAACACCTACCTGTACGTCATCAAAATACAATATCTGGTGAAAACATTGCTGCTGTGTGTGAAAGTGTACAGGAAAACCCAAGGCAGCTTATTTCTCGTTGTTCACAAGAACTTGGCTTTTCTGCGACTTCAACTTGGCGAATTTTGAATCGGGCCTTATGTCTGCACTCGTATAAAATCCAACTAACCAAGTAACTTCAGGTAAACGACCACAGACAACGCCTGATTGGGTTCTGGAGCAGTTGGAAGTTTACCCAAATTTGTCAAAAAAGTCAACTAGCGACATGGCCCATTTTATAATGAATGGATATTGGCAGACATTTGATGCTATATCCCATATTTAATGCCGTAAAATATACTTACAAATGAAATTAAAATTTAGTCGAAATCTCACAAACAACTTGTTTTATTTACATTTCAAAACTAAGCGTCCTTATAAAAAGACCCTTTAGATAATGAACTAATAAAGCTTAACAGAATTAAATTGACCGCATTTATTATTGATTTGGAATCATGTAAATACCGTCAAGAATCTCTTATCGGGTAATTAATGGCAAAGTATAAGTTATATAGAACATAAAAAAGTTTTATAACTTGCAAAACAATTTTTCTAATGCCAAAGCTACCATCATTTCTGAGCACATTTTACTTAAAAGGTATTTCATTTCCAGTGTCGAGTTTTCATTTTAAAGAAAGTCAGATGATATATTGCCACATTGTTTATGTTGAAAGACTAAGCCATGCTTTTAAGGCTTTTGTTTCACCTTTCTCATGAAAAATGAATGAAATATTTTATTCGCTTGCATTATTATTTCCCAGAAATATGCCTTTCGTAACATTTACAGTTTGTTTCGAAAATTTTGCATAGTAATATCGTGCCGTTCCGACAAAAACGAATATGTTATGTTATGAATTTTTCATATACAATTTACCCTTTTCAAGCTTTATTTTAATTACTTATACCCAGATTCTTTTAAATCTACAACACAAAAAAATATGTTAAAAAAAATATACAAACATATTCTAATTTAAATGTAAGAACAATGTCGTTGAATTTTTTACTTAATTTGTACGCATTTTAAGGTTACCATTTCGTTTAAGTTTTTTTATCATGTCTCTTAATGCGGACCAAGAAAATCGTGTAAAAAAATATTATGAATTTTTTAGTGAACCGTGATTTTTCACATAATTACAAGTCGTGTTAAAAATAGTAAAAAATTGTAAATAAAGTAAATAAGTTTAAATTGTGATATATTTATTTAAATAGAATTGGCCCAGTCCGTGGTGCAGTGGTTCGATTCCCGCTACGAGCAGATTATTTCAGTCGATAAATCGATTTTGTTGAGTGTTTTTGTTGTTAAAAATCCCTTCCAACCTTACCCATTCCAAAAGGCAACGCATAGTGACAGCTATTAGCTAACTACTAGCCATGTCCTAGTTCCCATATCCTTTCAATCAGTGACGGCTGGTGACGGGGTGCTGGGGGGTGCAAAAGGAAGATTCAACTATTTTTCCGTACTACGGAAGAGAAACAGTTGGTATTGCGAACATCTGAATTGAAAGTCCATGCTATAGAAGTGTTTTAAAATCCAATGAATAGGAAAGAACTCTTGCAAAAATGGTTGAATCTTCCTTTGCATCCCCCAACACCCCGTCACCAGCCATGACTGCTTTCAATCCATTCTCACTTCACAGAAGAAAGGTTGAGAAAAAAAAATCGCCAAGAATCGAACGATAACACATTTAAAGGGATTTTTATGATTTTATAAATGATAAGGAAATACTTTTTTATAATTGTTTTACTGATACATATCTTTAATATAATATCATATTTAACTTTACTGAATATAGATAAATATATATGATTGAATGCAAATTTGGTTTTTATGTTAGTAAGTAAATTTGCATCTGGCTATGTCACTCAAGCTGATTTTATCACATCAAATAAAATTTCGGTGAAAATTCGTGCTTTTGCCACTAACGCATTAGGGGCATGTCTACGTGACATGTGCATTTTTGATTCAACGTCATCCAACTAGCGAATACGATTTTTTTAATGTTAACATTCCTGCCAATCAAAAATATTGCGGGTTAAATAAATAATGAAAAACGTAATTGAAAATCACTTACAATATGTTTCCATGTAAATTATACACTACACAAGACTATGTAGTCTTGTGTATATTTTCATTTTTTTTACCTCTAATAAATAAAAGCTCTCACTGCCTAGTCTTAAGGTGAACGTCGTAAGCTTCGGTTTTGGTTCTGGCGAGCTTAAATCTTAATACAGACATTTCATAAATTTATTTTTAAATCATTTTATAATTTCTTTTTCGAAGACATACATTGACACCGCCTTACGTGGTAGGTCATCAGAACTCTCTCGAACGATCTATTTTTCACCTCAGTCTATCACTATTTATAATTGAAATGATTAACTAGTGTTTGGAAACGTCACAAACAATGCATGCTTTTATATTGACACCGCCTTATGTGGTAGGTCATCAGAACTCTCTCGAACGATCTATTTTTCACCTCCTCAGAGTTTAAGTCAATATCAGGAAATAAATTTATTCTTATAATAATCTATATTGAAATCTATAGCGATTCAATATCGAGTTATTTCAGTTTCTCTTATCTCTTGACGCCCGACAGTGCATGTGCATCATAAAAAGTTCGTTAGGCGATAAATAATCCCTTATCGGCGGGCGCACGTGTTAACGATTTTTGAAACGGCCATTGTTTTTTCTTTCTAAAGTAACCGTTTGTTTTCATACAGCAGTTAGAGACTGGGTAGCAGGGAGAGAGCACGCGCTTGCCAGAGTAGTCTTACAGTTGTGGTTAGCGCTGGAAGTGGCCTGCAAGCTCCTAATTCTCTCCCTAAGGATAAATTCTAGTGAATTCCTGATATCGCCTTCGCAATAATAATAATAATAATAGTCGTGTATTATGTGTTGTAGAACGTAACGTGTATTGTTAATCTAGCTGTGCTAAATCCGTGTGTAAAGTCTGTGTAAACTATTTATAAACAATTAAATAATGGATGCTAACCGCACCCACATAACGCTTTGAGATCGACTTTTCTTTAGAAGAGTACCATGTTTCTCCTACTCCGTCCCCAAAATCCCTCTCCTGAGTGTCGGATAGGAGGCTCCTTCTCGATTTACGAGGGAGCCGGAATAAAGGTCTTCTCAACATATATGACAATAATGTAAAACATTACTTCCCAACTTACCTCTAGTTATATTCTAGTCTTAACATATTTACTCTCTTCAAAAAAATGAGGTTTGATCAACTCAGCTACCAGATTTTTTTAAATAAACTTATATTGAGATAAGCTTTATTAGAAGTCTATATGCTCCACATTAGGAGGGTACATGGTAAAAGAAGCTTTGTCTTCTATCCGTATTTTTATATTGAATAATTAAGAGGGTATGTTAACATTGCCGGGTCCGTGGTGCAATGGTCAACGTCGTTGGCTTCCGTGACAGACCTCCCGAACTCGAGTTCCTGTACAAGCAGTATTTTTCAATCGACTTATCGATCCTGTTCGAAGGCATCAGTGGTTTTGTTACTAAGCCCCACTTTCTTCCTTCCGATCCCAAAAGCGGCCATTAGATAATCACTAGTATCCTTTCAATCCATACTCTCTTCCAAAAAGATAGGTTAAGCAACTGAGAAGCTGCCGTAAAAAAACATATGTTGAGATAAACTCAGTGAGAAGTCCATATTCTCTTAACTCTAAATCAATCATTCAAAAAACTATTGACACTTTTTTCAGAATCATTTCATCTTTGTTGTGATGATGGCATTATAATAAAAATATTATAAAATTTTTAGTACTTATTCCTTTTTCAATTTATTAGATCAGGACCGGTTTCACTCATAGCGAGCATTATCGAGCTAATAGAATAAATACATTTTTTTTTATAATTTCTTTAAAATTATTGATTCAAAAAATAAATTCTTAATAAATAAAGCTTATTTGTATTAATGCGCCAAGAGCGGACATAGTTAAATGCATGCCTTTTTAAGGCAAATCCATAAATCGACTGAATTTTATCTGCAATCGGTTCAATGTCATTTAATAAAGTTACTGTCACATAAAATATGAAACTAAGAAATGCTCAGCTTTCAAATAGAAAAAAACTCATGTTGTGAAACATTTCTCTTGATCACTTGAGTTTATTTCGCAGGGCCGCCGTGGGATCCGTTAAATGGAAGGGAAATTTCACACTTCTGCAGACATTTTCCTTTATATATCCTCCTTTTTAAACTTTCAAACGCCTAACAGTCGTAGAAAAGCAGATAAATTACCTTTATGTTGACAGCAAGAATTTTATCTGCATATCTATTCAGCAACAATATGTACATACAGCATGTATATGTATGTAAAAGTGTACGAAACGGCATATATACATTGAATTTTTTGTAGCATATTAAATGTCGTTTATTTTATATATACCGCTTTGTATAAATTGTACATTATATTTTATATTCCAGATTTCAACAGAAGACATCAAGAACAATTTCATAAATAGTATACTGGCCGATTTCAAATCATGAAATAAAACATCTGAATATTAGACACTAAGCTTATGAATTCACGGTGTTGTTCACTTGGAGTTTTAAGGATCTGACGTTTTACTATTTAATTTTCTATAAATGCTCCCTATTCAGAGCATATGGTCGCCACAAGGTGCATCCATGATTCTCTGTCACCTACCTACCCCTTCGCATCCTACCAGGTCATCACAGCGTCCCGTAGCTCAGCTGAGAACATCCTATCGATGCATCAGCTGCATTCCTTCATGTGTTCTTATGGTGGAGAGGGTTCAGAAGAAATTTTTGAGAATTCTCTATTTGAGGACATATGGGTACTACCCATGGCTTTATCCAACAGACTTTCTCTTAGGGATGCTCACTTTCAATAGTTTGAATGCTCGAAGAGAAATGTACTTGGCATTATATTTCTTTCGGCTTATCCGAGGCCAAAATGAGAATTCCACCATTCTTGAAAATGTTAAATTGAATGTTCCTGATAATTTTTTGAGGAATCGTGAGCATGAGTTGTTTGTTCTTCCAAGGGGTAGAACCAGTCTGCCAATGGGAATGCCTCTGGGAAGAGCTTTAACAATTTTAAACGGCATTGCTTCGGATGTCGACATATTTCATATTGACGTGAGTGAGTTCAGACGAATACTATATTTTATGAATAAAAGTTGATTTTGTCAGAACTCACTCGGTTGACATCTTTCAAAATTTCTAATATGATTTTATAATTTTTTTTTCTCTCTGTTTTTATGACTACAATGTTTTCATCTTGTTTTTAATTAATTAATGATTAATATTATGTATTTACATGTATGTATATATATAAATACACGTATTTATATTTGTCAAATACATGGCGCATTGGCATCAGCTGTAATGCCATGATTTGCTTTTTCTTAAATAAATAAATAAATTCCAGGGCGACGGAATCCACCAGGTTGATAGAAAAGACAGGCAGAATTCAGTTCTCTCCTGGGGCATCCGCAGTATATTTTCAAGCCATGTCCATCGTCACCTTTTATTTTAGATTTAATAAGGGGCTGGTTTGTCCGCTCTCTTACCTCCGTGTTACTGACAGAGTGAAACCACCGCACTCATAATATTCACCCCAAGCATATGTTTACGAAACACAGTATCTGATTACTCTGTGCTTTTTTTTATGTACCATGAATCGCAACCGTAAAGCAGCACAGTCAGTATGCATGCGTTGAACAAGTGGCACTTGGTTCTGAACGAGTACATTCGTGAGTCTCAGATTTTCCGCATTGAATTAAATGTTGCTCCAGCTATGCCTAATCGGATCGCGAGCTCTCGATTTCTTGCCATAGCAGTAAAAACTAAGAATACAAACTAGGTGTGACATGTGTTTAGCAATTTGATAAAACGTCTTTAGACTTACTTTGTAGTTATGGTTTGAAACAAAAAACCCAAATGTTCAGACAAGAGCCGTTTGTTTTTAGCCAAATTTTTAAATAAAAATAAAATCACAATCTTGAAGAAAGCAAATCTAAGATAAGAGTGAACCCATCCCATAAGCGTTAAAAGAAGCTTTTAAGGTGTTCACTGTAAATACTTGGTGGAAAGGCATTATAATAAAACATTTTTAGTCTTTTTTCCACATGAGATTTATTTCATCAGGACCGGTTTCGCTCATGGCGAGCATTATCAACTGATTGATAATGCTCGCCATGAGCGAAACCGGTCCTGATGAAATCAATCTCATGTGGAAAAGTACTAAAATGTTTTATTTTTGTTTAAAGAAGCATTTTAAAGAGTACGACTTATTAATAAGTTTCCATAAAAAACCTTTTTTTTCAAGATTTTTAAACGATCTATAAACAAAAATACTTCTTCAACTGAAATTTAAAACAATAAATTCAGTGAGACTATTGTAATCACATACCAATGATAAATTAAGTTTTCCTCTCTATAATATAATATGATATTGAAAATATTATACATCAAACGAAAAATTTTACAACATTGAAAATAAAATTTCATTAGTTTTGCGTATGCTATGTTTCAGACTGCATATTTTTGAAAAGTGGCAATTTTTGGTCGGACGTTTTTAACCAATGGAATCTTTTATTTGATTACAATATTTTTTGTGGCCGTTTGAAGTAAATATTTTATCAAAAACATTGTATGTTAAAACGGTTATTTTATTTTGATGATGGTTAAACTTTTTTATTTACTTCTAGCTTAATGTTTTTTTTTTTAAATCAAAGCTGAAAGCTTTTTATGTATTTAAGACGCATTCAAATTTTGTTTGAATAACATCAATAAAATGCCTTGTGTACCACACATATGTAACTTTACACCTACGGGTGGTGGTTTATGTATCTGGAATAATTATTTGATTAAAATTGTTCGCTGATTTTTGGAGGTTCCCAAACTTAAATAAGCATTTTCGTGTATACTTTTGATTCGATAATGATCTTTAAAACGTTCATTCGAAAAATTGTGCTTCTCCATTAGTTTTATCACTAACGACCAGGGTACTGTCCTTCACACATTTTAAATGCACGAATTAATTCGAACTGACGTGCAGTAAATAGTTAGCATCGCTTATATTATATATAATATACGAATAATATGTAATATCACTAAGATACAATGGTATTGTTCGCAATCTGGATAAATTAGCGAATACTTTTATATCAATAAGATTGTGTGTTCAATAAATAATTTCATCGATACATTACATTGTCTGTTCGTCTATTAAATGTTATATTAATAAAAATAATAACACACTTTTAGTACTTTTTCCACATGAGATTTATTTCATCAGGACCGGTTTCGCTCATGGCGAGCATTATCAACTGATAAGGAATACAATAAAACAGTGGTATTTATGCAAAAGTTAAGTATGAAAACAAGGTATGACAAACAATTGGTAAAACAACTAAGCAAATAAATTACAAGAAAAATAGACTAAAAATAAAATGTTCAAGACCTCTTAGCAATGCAAAACTAACACATCAAAAAATCAATTAAGTATGAATTAACATTAACAAAGTAAAGTAAGTGTTTGTCATACCTTGTTTTCATACTTAAATTTTGCATATATACCACTGTTTTATTGTATTCCTTATCAGTTGATAATGCTCGCCATGAGCGAAACCGGTCCTGATGAAATAAATCTCATGTGGAAAAAGTACTAAAAATGTGTCATTATTTTTATTATAATGCCTTTCCACCAAGTATCGACAGTGAACACCTTAAAAGTGATAAATATGATATTGTTAAAAACGAATTAGAAAGCCCACATCATTGAAATGCCTTCTAAACTAAAACGGTGAAACAGTCCAACCGATCCGAAAAAAATAACTCATCAGAAATATGTGAATACATTTGTTTGTTTTTAAGGCCACCAGAGGCACATTTATTTCATTTCTAAATAATTCACGTCAAATAAAAGTACTTAATGTACAACGAAACTTTCTCCCGACTCTCAAAATGGCCTTTTGTTTTTTTTTTACTCTTTTAAATAATAAAACGAAAAAGTTTTTAACTCGTGCAAACCAAGTGCCAAGAGACTAAGGCTTTTGTTCATTCACTAGAAAAGTTCTTGCTTTGTTTGAAATCTTGGCTGTGACGTATTTAAATTAACTGTAGAGCCTTGCAGGGTCTAAATCAAAAAGATCGGCTTTCAACACGAACTTCTTCTTGACCCATGACCTACGTCACAATATACTGCGAATAATTTATGTGGAAGTAATCAGAGAATATCATATCAAACAAATTGAAAAAATTTTTTCGTTTTTATAAATAACTAGTATTCGAACCCGGCTTCGCTCAGACCAGTTTGGGGTTATGTTCACCTCGGCGCGTAAATTCAGACGGCAACTTAATGACCAACAATGCAAAAGGCAATTACAGACCCACAGACATACATACGCCGTTTCGGTTTCGGAAACTACTCGAGATATTTTGTTCATTTGTAAATGTACTGCTCGATACTCGAAATGTACTACTCGAGTCTCTACACACACATTGATAACGAAACAAATTTTCCGTCGAAACTTTCGCGAGCGAAATCAATTCGTTTGTTTGAACTTGCAACAGCAATGCAAAAGGGAAATACAGACCCACATACATACATACGCCGTTTCGGTTTTATATATAAGATTTTGGTTCATATAAAACTACTCGAGTACTCGAGTATTTTGTAAAATGTACTACTCGATAACTCGAATAATTGGAGTCTCTACACACATATTGATAACGAAACAAATTTACCGTCGAAACTTTCGCGAGCGAAATCAATTCGTTTGTTTGAACTTGCAACAACAATGCAAAAAGGAATTACAGACCCACATACATACATACGCTGTTTCGGTTTAATATATAAGATTACAATTTTGCCACTATGACTAGGGTTTCCAATCCCGGGATCCCAAAGATTGTCAATACCTGATGAGACCCGTGACTAGAAACATAATCCCGAAATTATCGGCATTGATTTATTTATCAAGCTAAAACAATTTATTCTTGACAAAATCGTATTATTACGTCTACTTGCACGTATCATCTTTGTCACGGATGCTCGTAGAAAATAAATTATTTGCTGCGTTACGCATTGATGACAGCATCAATTATAAGAAATCGTTGTATTGAAATGAATTAAGAGGATGACAAAATAGCATGACACAAAATGACATTTATGCTCATTTATGGTGATAAATAACATTTAAATGTGTGAAAAAATACATAAGGTCCGGTCCTTAGTGCAGTGGTCAACGTCATTAGTAATCGTGTCGAACCACCCAGGTTTGATTTCCGGTATTTCCGGATTGTGTTCGAAAGCAACGGGTGTTTGTGTTGTTAAAAATCTCTTCCATCCTTTTCTATTCCCAAAGATTGACGCATAGTGACAGCAATTAGCTAAGTACGAGCCCTGTCCTAGTCCTCATATCCTTTCCATCCCTATTTCCATCGAAAAAGGAAGTAGCTCTCGTAGAACAAAAAAATGTTTACATACTCCGTCAGGAGTCCATCAGCGAAATTGTTAAAAAACATACAAAAGAGCTCTTTAAATCGATTCCTACATCCTGGATGGTAGTAGATTTATCATCAATAAAAAGGTTACTTCTTTCTTTTTATGGGCCCTTATTCTACAACAGATATAATATAAAATTTAAAAGAAATCTAATATTTGCTCCTCTTAGATGCTATGGTATATAACCAGGAATATTTTTAATTTATATTTCTACGTTTAAATTGAACTTACCTCCATAGATAAAGCAATAAAGATGAAAACAGGAGAAAGCATATAGTAAGTGCCGTGTGACGATCATATGCTCCGAAAAGGAAGCGGATATGGGGAAAAAAAAGAAGATATTTTAGTTTACCCGGAAATGTTAAAAATATTGTTAAAAGTATTTCAAGTATTGACACTCAATTTCAGAGGAGTACAAAGTAAAAAAAAATAATATATTTTCGTGTAGGGACTCTTTATACTAATAAATTCAAAGCAACGTGTCTCAGCTGTCAAGCGTAGAGCTCGTTCTATCCTCTACGCCGTAGCGTCTACGAGATCATGTTTCCGTTCAAACAGAAGTCGCGAAAACTTTTTCCGAAACTTTTACGCTTCGCCAACGAGCAAGTCGTCCGTTTCAAGTTTTACGTGCCGTGCTCGTAGCTTTTTTTCTCCTCCAAGCTTATAATCGAGTATATCTTTGATGAGCTGTGTATCGATGAAAGTTTGTTGGAAACATTACACATATCTTGTGGAAGTTTGAAGAAATATTTTTTTATGATTCCCCTAGAGACAAAGCCACTGAAACTCTTTGAAAGAATGTGTGTTTTCATAACCCATTACCTTTAATAATACGTGAGTATCACATAAAATTGTCTTGCTTCAATTCTTGTTTGTTGTTTGTTTGTTTTTTTTTAAAGCATTTGCTTTATGGGCACTAAGTTTTACGATTATCTATCGCCTTGTTTGTTGTCTATGTCTATAAATTTTTGATTGTATTTATTTGTACAAAGTTTTAGATTGACCAGGACCGGTTTCTTTCATTGCGATCATTTTCAACTGTCAATTTTCGAAAGTCTTGAAAACAAAATGTGAATTCAATCAAATAAAATGTACACATTTGTATTAATATATTAAAGTAACAGTTATCGGTCGTATTGAACTGATGATTGCGATGAGTGAAACCGGTAATATTCTTTGCGTTATATTTATGGAAAGTATTGCGGAAATTTTTGTTTTATTTTTTCTAAATATAATGCTTCTCCACCAAATATTTAAAGCTTACACCTTAAAAATGTTAAAAGGGGGGTTCTTTTCAATTTGAATGCATCTTTATAGGAAATTTCGTACAAGAAAGTACTTAATTTTTAGAGGTATTGTGAACATGAATTGTTTGTTCTTCCAAGGAGTAGAACCAGTCTGCCGGTGGGGATGCCACTGGAAAGAGCTTTAGTTTTTTTTTATTCGGATGTCGAATATTTAATGGACTTGAGTTCAGAAACTGTTTTTTATGTTTTATAGTTGATTTTGTCAGAACTCATTCGTTTGACTGCTTTGAAATTTATAATGTGATTTTATTAATTTTTCCTCACTGTTCATGACTACAATGTTTTCATCTTGTTTTTAATTAATTTGTAATTTGTATTATGTATTTACAGGTATGTATGTATATATATGTATAAATGTTTTTAAATTGTTCAAATGCATGCCATGATTTGTATTTTCGTGAATAAATAAATAAATCATGGAACAAAAGATTGTAAGCGCTACCTTTTGAAAAAATGTCTACATGGTCACCAACATTAAAAATTTACCATGGCCGCTCCCAAATTAGAGCATTGGACTTCTCACGGAGCTTATCTCAGCATGATTTTTCTACAAGAAACGCTCGTCACTCAGTTTCTCTTGCTTCTATTTTTTGAAGAGAGTAGGGATTGGAAGGATACGAGGACTAGGACACGACTAGTGATTAGCTCGTAATGCGCCGCTTTGTGGGATCGGAGGGTAGGAAAAGTTATTTTAACAACACAAACACCAATTGCTTTTAAACAGAATCGATTTATCGACTGACAAATCTGCTTTGTACTGGGAGTCGAACCCAGCTGGTCCGTCACGGACACCAGTGACAATGACCACTGCACCAGGGACCGAGCATCAAGTCACTGCTGATTAGAACAAGGAGAGTAAACTCTTCATATTCGAAATCACATTACCAACAATTCTTAAATTTAATTTAAGTCCTCTGTATATTTGAAAATAATCTAAATAGCGTTGTGAAAGGCGGCCATGAAACATTGGCTGCATATACACAACGGGTGATGGTGGCAAAAACGAACTTACATCGTCGATAGTATGATGTTGTCATTAAATTGGTCAAATGGAAGAAAATTTTCGTTGTTTCCCAAAAATCAATGTCTTTATCCGCGGATCTTTAAATTATCTATTGGCCCTTTGTGCGGGCAACTTACAGCTTTGGAGCACCGTATTGCATTTGAATGATTTTTAGAAAAAACTATTTTTATAATCATTTCATATATTTACAAATACGCATATGTACATTTATAAAAGAAAACCCATAAATTAGCAGTCGGTTGTCAAAATTTATCTTCACGTTTTAATTGAAAAACCTCCAACTTAAATGTCGCATGGTTGACTTAAAAAATATATAAATTAGTCAATGTTTGACTAATGAAAATATTAATGTTTCTGACACAAAAATACATTTATTTATTTTTTATGATTAGTAAATATTTTAAAATATCGTCTAAATTCGATATTCGTAATATTTAATTTGCCCTATAAAAGGCTAAAGGTATTTTATATGTTTCTGTTTCATCACAGCACTGCAGCGGATCAGTAGCTATGTTAACCTGATCTTTTTATTATATTTCAGTAATAAAAATTGATTCCTTTATATAGGGTATTTCAATAGGGACGCTCAAAATATGTTACTTTGTCCTACTGAGTAGATTATTCATTGTTTAGTGGCCAAATTTGAGTCAGCCAGTTTGGTAAATAATCAGCCGACACCTACTTGTACATCATCAAAATACAATATCTGGTGAAAACATTGCTGCTGTGTGTGAAAGTGTACAGGAAAACCCACGGCAGCTTATTTCTCGTTGTTCACAAGAACTTGGCTTTTCTGCGACTTCAACTTGGTGTATTTTGAATCGGGCCTTATGTCTGCACCCGTACAAAATCCAACTAACCAAGGAACTTCAGGTAAACGACCGCAGACAACGCCTGATTGGGTTCTGGAGCAATTGGAAGTTTACCCAAATTTGTCAAAAAAGTCAACTTTAGCGACATGGCCCATTTTATAATGAATGGATATTGGCAGACATTTGATGCTATATTCCATATTTAATGCCGTAAAATATACTTACAAATGAAATTAAAATTTAGTCGAAATCTCACAAACAACTTGTTTTATTTACATTTCAAAACTAAGCGTGCTTATAAAAAGACCCTTTATTAGGCATGCAAAAAACGTAGCTTAGTTTATATATTAGAAAAAAGCTCACCCAATATTGAATCCGGTTTGCCTTACGCAAAAACACTTACAAACATATTTCTAGGGTAGCTTTTATCACTGTGCCTAAAATTCACTTAGAGGCAGACGGCCTAATATAGTTTGAATGGCGTACCTTTTTTCATTATATATGGAATTTTACGTGAAAACATAGCAGTTCTTACACCGCTCGGGAGGTAAAACTTTCGATCTTTCCGCCTAAATTTAATAAATAGACCAGCTTCCCAGGTGTGGACCGAAGACTTCTATCGATGCTCGGTCTTATTTCCCTAAGGCTGGTGGAAAAGTATGTTTTCAAGCAGAGGCATGTCCGAAATTTTGTAATCCCGAGACGATTCTACCACCCAGAGCACTGAATATTCATACGATCGAGTTATTTAAATACATAGTATAGCAACGTCAATAGATTCTTAAATATATAAATTGCAAAGGTAAATCAATTTTCTTTTTCAGAACATGTTTGTCGCGTAGGTCTTTTGAGTCGCCAGTTGCAAGGGCTGTTTGGCTGATGATGCACTGCTTGTTAATGTGGACATCTTCGGCAGTGAACTTGGTGTTTTGTTTTTTTTTTTTTTCTTATTGTGTAACTGATATGTTTCTGTTCTGTTTCATATATTTGTTTATTTTTTAATTTTGTGTAATATGTGTTTCATGCATGGCGCATTGGCGTCAGCTGTAATGCCATGTATTATATTTTATTTTTTACAATAAATAAATAAACAAATATGTACGTAAATGTGGTACATATACAAACATTATTTTGACTTATTCCACAGTAAATTTATTAAGATCAAGACCGGTTTCGCATTCCATCGAGAGCATTTTTAACTGAACTTTTATTGAAAATACTCATTGTGAACGAAAACAATGGTGATATAAATAAATTTACTGTGAAATTTAAACGAAAAAGATTTACTTTATTTTTTTTATTTAATGACTCTCCGCCAAGTATTGACAGTGAACACTTTAAAAATGGTATAAAATTCATAAGTTTGGTGAAGAAGAGATATAAAGTATACAGCTAGGAAAGGACTAGTGTTTAGCTAGTCGCTCTCGGTGAATTTAAATTGAACTCCGCATATCGACTGTTAAATCGGTTCAGTATACTTATTTTTTTCTTAAGTTTTACTTATCAGTCAATAATGCTCGAAAGAAAAAACGGGTTTTAATTGTGAAATAATCTTCGATGATAAATATTCTAATTATGTAAAGCAGAATTAAAAAACTGAAAATGATACATTGATGTTCAGAAAAAAATTAAATAATGCCGCGCATTTGTTGGATTGGCCTACTCCGCGCAGCTAAGCTCTCGGGATTGACAGAATTTGTCGTATGATACAAAAATATGGTTAGGATAGTAAAGGGTATTTCAATAGGGAAGCTCAAAATATGTTACTTTGTCCTGCTGAGTAGATTATTCATTGTTTAGTGGCCAAATTTGAGTCAACCAGTTTGGTAAATAGTCGGCCAACACCTACCTGTACGTCATCAAAATACAATATCTGGTGAAAACATTGCTGCTGTGTGTGAAAGTTTACAGGAACACCCAAGGCTGCTTATTTCTCGTTGTTCACAAGAACTTGGCTTTTCTGCGACTTCAACTTGGCGAATTTTGAATCGGGCCTTATGTCTGCACCCGTATAAAATCCAACTGACCAAGGAACTGCAGGTAAACGACCACAGACAACGCCTGATTGGGTTTTGGAGCAGTTGGAAGTTTACCCAAATTTGTCAAAAAAGTCAACTTTAGCGACATGGCCCATTTTATAATGAATGGATATTGGCAGACATTTGATGCTATATTCCATATTTAATGCCGTAAAATATACTTACAAATGAAATTAAAATTTAGTCGAAATCTCACAAACAACTTGTTTTATTTACATTTCAAAACTAAGCGTCCTTATAAAAAGACCCTTTACTTGTAATTAGCTTATCAATATATTTTATGATCGGATGATAATTTTGGTAATCGATTATTGAAACTGTTTGTATTGAGATTCGAATACCACACTCGATACCAATGACACTGCCCTTTTTCAAAATTCGGCCTAGTTTTCTACCAGCACTATCTTCCAATGTATAAATTTCTTATGCTATAAAACATAATAGATTTCTAAGGTGATCGAATTTGATTCGATACCATCCATTCCTTTTGAAGATTTTACAGATCACATGAATCATGCAAACTGTCAACGTGACCCACTTATCATCGACATCCCATCTTTAATCAATTTTACTACACCGAAGGTCTACAAAAGAGTCTATCCACGAACTATACCGTACGCCTTTGTAGAGCGGAACATATTGAGTGGCCTGCAGATAATCTTGGATATTGAGGGGTTTTCTTTTCACACAGTCTTGTTGAAAAGGACATAGTAACTTAATTAACTAAACCATTATCATTATAAAATCAAAAACCGATATATACACATTGCACTTTTAGTAATTAGCAAACGACGCTTTTGTATTCAAATTATTTATTTTTACATCTTGTTTTTTAATAATAAAGAAATATATTACGGAAAGAAAAATAACAATGTATTTTAATTCTACATAAATTATTTTTAAATATTTGTTGATAGCTATTTCGGCTTACGCCTTCGTCAGAACTATGTTTAAAACGTGTATTAGGGATAGCTTATATACCCTTTGCTAGACAGGGTGCCTCCTACATAATCTCTTTCTGTTGAAACCATACCGACGTCACATGAAAGAATTTAAATAGGTTTGATTTATTGGTCTTAAGTAATGGTGGGAAACAATAATTTGAGTATTTTTTTTTTTTGGGGTCGTGTGAAAGCACTTAAAATCTGCAATTTCTAAGTGCATCTATTTTAAATTGTTTTAGGTTTATTGTTTGTTAATGGTTTTAACAGAGGTGAGCTATTAATTGTGATTTGATCGTTAAGAATTTCATTGACTGATTATACCTATTAATTTCAAGCTGTTCCAATGCATTCAGTTTGAGGCCCTTATTGCAGGAATGTAAACGAATCGGGACCGAATTCGATTATGTGCTAATTCTATAAGGTGATTTGCATATTGTGAATCGTTTTCCATTGTTAAAGGATCTAACATGCTCGTTAGCTCGAATTGAAATTTTCTACCGGTCTGTCCTACATATACTAAATCACATGTACCGCAAGTCATCTTATATATACCGCTTCTATCAAGTTTATTAATCCTGTCTTTACTATTTTTAAGATGTGTACCTAAGTTATTATTAACTTTAAATGCTACATTTACTGAATTTTTAATCTCGTGGTGAATTTTTTCACTAATACTCCCTAAGTAGTTAATTGATTTAAAGAAGCGGTTTTCTTGTATTAAGTTAGGGTAAATAAGTTTTCTAGCTAGTTTTAAACGTTTTTTATATAGTAAGTTTGTTATCACCTTTTTCTCATAGCCATTATTACGCGCAATTTGTTCTATAGTATGTAATTCGTTATAATAATCTATCTGATTCATCGGTACAGCCAGTAATCTGTGTATCATTGCATTGTATGCAGATAGTTTAATTTGCCAAGGGTGAAGTGATTTGGAATGAATAGTAGTATCACATCCATTTTATGGATAATTTAGAACACAAAATTTTAGAAATAGATAACAAAAATATCGTGTATTACTACCGCTATGTAGATGATATTATAATTTGTTGGCAAGGCACGGATAGGCAGTTAGATATATTTCTAAACAAGGCTAACTTGATACACGAAAAAATTAAATTTACACTAGAGATAGAGGTAGACCACTGCATTAACTTTCTAGATTTAACCATCACTAGAATAGAAAATCAACATAAATTTAAAATCTTTAGAAAACCAACCTTCTGTGATACTACTATTCATTCCAAATCACTTCACCCTTGGCAAATTAAACTATCTGCATACAATGCAATGATACACAGATTACTGGCTGTACTGATGAATCAGATAGATTATTATAACGAATTACATACTATAGAACAAATTGCGCGTAATAATGGCTATGAGAAAAAGGTGATAACAAACTTACTATATAAAAAACGTTTAAAACTAGCTAGAAAACTTATTTACCCTAACTTAATACAAGAAAACCGCTTCTTTAAATCAATTAACTACTTAGGGAGTATTAGTGAAAAAATTCACCACGAGATTAAAAATTCAGTAAATGTAGCATTTAAAGTTAATAATAACTTAGGTACACATCTTAAAAATAGTAAAGACAGGATTAATAAACTTGATAGAAGCGGTATATATAAGATGACTTGCGGTACATGTGATTTAGTATATGTAGGACAGACCGGTAGAAAAATTTCAATTCGAGCTAACGAGCATGTTAGATCCTTTAACAATGGAAAAACTGATTCACAATATGCAAATCACCTTATAGAATTAGCACATAATCCGAATTCGGTCCCGATTCGTTTACATTCCTGCAATAAGGGCCTCAAACTGAATGCATTGGAACAGCTTGAAATTAATAGGTATAATCAGTCCAATGAAATTCTTAACGATCAAATCACAATTAATAGCTCACCTCTGTTAAAACCATTAACAAACAATAAACCTAAAACAATTTAAAATAGATGCACTTAGAAATTGCAGATTTTAAGTGCTTTCACACGACCCCAAAAAAAAAAAAATACTCAAATTATTGTTTCCCACCATTACTTAAGACCAATAAATCAAACCTATTTAAATTCTTTCATGTGACGTCGGTATGGTTTCAACAGAAAGAGATTATGTAGGAGGCACCCTGTCTAGCAAAGGGTATATAAGCTATCCCTAATACACGTTTTAAACATAGTTCTGACGAAGGCGTAAGCCGAAATAGCTATCAACAAATATTTAAAAATAATTTATGTAGAATTAAAATACATTGTTATTTTTCTTTCCGTATTATAATGGAGTTCTACCAAGTAAATGCCTACTCAATCAATAAAGAAATATATGCCTAATATGAAGTTTTATTTTTAATATATAACTACCGTCCGGTCCGTGGCGCAGTGTCAACGTTGATGGCTTGCGTGCCGTACCGCCCGGGTTCGATTCCCGGTATGAACGGATTATTTCAGTCGATAAATCTGTTCAAAGGCATGGGTGTTTGTGTTATTGAAAATGCTTTCCCACCTTTCCGATCCCAAAGAGTGACGCATAGTGACAGCGATCAGCTAATCACTAGTCCTGTCCTCGTATCTTTCCATCCCTACTCTCTTCGAAAAAGAGAGGTTGAGCAACTGAGCAGTTCTCGTTGAAAAAACATATGTTGAGATAAACTCCGTGCGGAGTCCATATGCTCCAAATTGGGAGCGGACATAGTTAAACATATATATATATATATCTACGCCCTTAATGTGGAGCATATAACTTTCTAGTGGAGGTATTAGATCATACTTGTTTCTACGAGAACTGTTTGTTACTCAGCCGCTCAACTTCTCTTTTAGTTTGATCAGAGTAGGTATAGAAATAATATAATAGTTTCTGTCGTTACGTCCCGCTTATAGGACCGGATGGCTATGAGGGAACTATGAGCAAACACAGACACCCATGCCATCATACAGAAACGAAAAATCGACTGTAGAACATGCTACCCGTACTGGGACTTGAGCCCCTGAAGTTCGTCATAGAAGCCAACGATGCTGACCACTGAACCAGTGACGGCTAGTGACGGGGTGTTGGGGGGTGCAAAGGAAGATTAAACCATTTTTACAAGAGTTCTTTCCTATTCATTGGATTTTAGAACATTTCTATAGCATGGACTTTCAATTCAGATGTTCGCAATACCAACTGTTTCTCTTCCGTAGTACGGAAAAATAGTTGAATCTTCCTTTGCACACCCCTAACACCCCGTCACCAGCCGTCACTGCACTGTACCCAATAAGTTAAGGTGAAATAAACTTAAACATAATTATTTTTATTTTTCGAGCATATAGTGTTGAAAACTTGTACTGAGGTGAATTGGTCCTTTTCCCACATTCTCGTATTGTATAGCTACATTACAATATAATTGTCTTATTTCTCTTTGTCAGTATATTCCATTCACCATTTTAAGCTTGAATAAAGAGTACGAATTAGTTATTCAATTTTTAATACGTAGTTTCAAACACATTTTCTTGGCTTCATAAAATATGTATAACGTAAGTTGTATGCATCTTATATATAAAACCGAAACGGGGGATGTATGTCTGTAATTCCATTTTGCATTGTTGTTGCAAGTTCAAACAAACGAATTGATTTCGCTCGCGAAAGTTTCTACGGTAAATTTGTTTCGTTATCAATGTGTGTGTAGAGACTCCAATTACTCGAGTATCGAGTAGTACATATATAAAACCGAAACGGCGTATGTATGTCTGTGGGTCTGTAATTCCCTTTTGCATTGTTGGTCATTAAGTTGCCATAAAAACGAATATGAAAGAAAATATGTTTGATTTTTTTATCGGAGAAGACATTTAGTTAAAATGTAATAAATTAGTCTTCTACTGAACTTTTCCGGCTTTTATTAATATAATAATGTTTTTATTTACGTGAAGGTATTATTTGACATTTCTTTGACAGCAAATTAGATTTTTTCCTTGAATTTGAACATTTTAATGGGCGAGAATGGGGCGGAGCGGGGCTGTCATCAAATTAAATAAAGTTTGTGATTTTATTTTAACTCTATTTTGGATGTTAGATTTTGTGATATAATTATTGAAAATTGTTTACATAAAATTAAAGTTAAACTTAGTGATCTACTTCCATTTTCGTATATAAACGATACAAATTTTTACTACGCGTCAGTTCAAGTAAATCCGTGCACTTGTAATGCCTGAAGATGCCGAATGGTGAAACCCGGTCGTTAGCGACAAAGCTCATGGAAAAGTACAAAATTCAACAATTCACATTTGATATTGAAATTCCATCAAGTACCCTCAGTCGAAATCCTTAACTATGGTTAACATATTAAATAACGATTAAACTTATATCATTTTAATATGATTTTTATACGAATTGTGTGCTATAACACGATTCTTTGAGCCATTCAATTTTTTTATATGAATGCACTATCTTATTTCCTGGTGCATACATTTCATCGATCACTGCATCGAATTTGCATTGAACATTCTTGCATTTACTACAAAAAATACATCGATGGACCGGCATGATGGTTTGCGTAAAATAAAATGGTAAATGTATCCTTATACACACACATAATGTATAATAAAAAAACTCGCAGTCCACTGCTTTGTGGAGATTTCACGGAACCGGACACTACTTAACCTATTATATGCCGGTGGATATAAGAACGGTCGTTCAGCGCGGGGGCCACGATTTTCTTTAAATATAGCGACGGATTTCGGTAATCATCTGTATCCCTGTCAGGCATAAAACTTTGCTTGCACACGGTGCGCAGATATAGAGATAGTTTTTTTAAAAACTGTACGATAGGCAGACCTGTGATCTGGTCTAGATATATTTAGTCTAATTATTTATGTTTAAAAATTGTCAGCACCTCACTGTGTACGAGTAAAAAAATCACAAAATTCGATAAATAATTACCTTCGACTAGCAGTTACGGCATTAACCCTTAAATGCATGGTGTACTCGTTTGAAGACAAAGTATACTTTGACATCTCTTGTCAGAACATTCAAATTTTAAGAATTGGTTTTTTCCCAAAATCATAATTAACAACCCAGCTATCAGTAAGTTTAATTGTTTCTCACTATATTACCGTATTTTGTTGTTCTTTTTAAAATCGGTATTACATTAATTACATATAATCAGTGGTAGATCGTCCATACGCACTGCGGAACTGCCACACCCCCAAGAAAATTGAGAAAAATGTAACATCTCAATATTATTTAAGCTTGTATTAAGCTCGCCCGAGCACCGATACATCCAATAATTATCATACACCGTGGTACTAATATCAGAAAGTAACGCATCTTAATGATTTCGTGCAGTCCCGTTTTTTATGGAATATCTTCGAGTGGGCGTGGGGAGACGAGTTCGCAGTTACAAGCATGGTTTGGTACTGTCTCTCCAGCAGTGTCGCGTCCGTGTGAGAATGAGTTATTTTTCATCTAATTGCTTTCTTATAAGAAAGTTTTTTACTCAAGGAAAGAAATGTATTGCGTTAATGATTTAGTCAATACAAATAAGATTTTACTTTTTTTAAATATAATCCAGATAAACATTTATTTTTAATCAACTTCAGCACCTCCATATATGCTATCCACGAGCTTCCACTGATTATAATACACAATATGCCAACTGCTTAGTATAGGAATGTGATCCTAAGAGATATCGCTATATGTATAAAATGTCTGAACTATAAAATCGTCGACCTTGTCCAGTATTAGTGGGTGTAAAGTGGATCGTGTATATATGCCCATTTTCGATGGCCGGCACTGCGCTCACAGAATTACAGATCGTATATATTCGTTTCTGGCATACAACCGGTTAAATACAAGCATAAAACAAATAGATATCCTTTACCGTAAACTTCACCAAAAAAAACTGTATTTTACGATACAATATAAAAAGTAAATCAAAACGAATATCGTTTATGTATGCATGGTTTTAGTGAAATTGAACACGTGAATAAATCTTCTTTATTATTAAGTACACTTCTATTACGATTCCTTACAAATTTTCTTCTCGAATACATTCAGGAATAGTTCATTGTGCTCCAGTCGCCATTGATTCCTGTCTCCTGTTACAAATGGCTTCCTTTATGACTTCGGTATGCAACTAGATTCCAACCAATCGCATTTATAAGATCGGGAATCCATAAGCGTTTACGTGAAATGTCTTTTCCGTGAATGATATTAATGTGATAGTATCTTTGCATGCATATTTTATCTTCTTTCTTCTTCGGATGTTTTCCGGATTGTCATTTTATTGAAATTTAGTGATATGACCGTATTTCGTTATTCTACTGTTAATCGTTTTTTTTTCCGATGCTCAATACGATTCATTACAAAATCATGACTTTTTTTGTTCAACGGTTTAAAA
This sequence comes from Himalopsyche kuldschensis, assembly GCA_028554975.1. NCBI lineage: Eukaryota > Metazoa > Arthropoda > Insecta > Trichoptera > Rhyacophilidae > Himalopsyche > Himalopsyche kuldschensis. The sequence continues at coordinate 8,597,457 of JAHFWI010000012.1, forward strand.
GCTTTGTAGATACTTCGAAGCTTCTTGTGAGAGAGCTTTAGATATATCTTTATATAAAGGGTCTTTTTATAATGACGCTTAGTTTTGAAATGTAAATAAAACAAGTTGTTTGTGAGATTTCGACTAAATTTTAATTTCATTTGTAAGTATATTATACGGCATTAAATATGGAATATGGCATCAAATGTCTGCCAAAATCCATTCATTATAAAATGGGCCATGTCGCTAAAGTTGACTCTTTTGACAAATTTGGGTAAACTTCCAACTGCTCCAGAACCCAATCAGGCGTTGTCTGTGGTCGTTAAGTTCCTTGGTTGGTTGGATTTTGTACGGGTGCAGACATAAGGCCCGATTCAAAATTCGCCAAGTTGAAGTCGCAGAAAAGCCAAGTTCTTGTGAACAACGAGAAATAAGCAGCCTTGGGTTTTCCTGTACACTTTCACACACAGCAGCAATGTTTTCACCAGATATTGTATTTTGATGACGTACAGCCGATTATTTACCAAACTGGTTGACTCAAATTTGGCCACTAAACAATGAATAATCTACTCAGCAGGACAAAGTAACATATTTTGAGCGTCCCTATTGAAATACCCTTTATAAACATGAATATTTGTTTGTTTGTGTCGTATGCGCTTTATACCGTTCATCTGATTGAGATAAAAAAAATGGTGAGTTGTTGGGCGAACACCTGCGAAGGTTTCTGTGAAGATCAGCCATTTAACAATGATAAAGTTCGCCGAAGAAATTAATCTGCGTGCCCCGACTATCAGTTTCATGTGAAATCATATGACGTGAATATGAAAATCGGATACGTTGATTGGTTATTTTAAGCATTTTATAAGCATCTGACAGAAAAACAAAAAATACTGTGTTTCAAAAAGCACTTCAATAAACAGTATTAAAACACGGTAAGAAAAATAACAATGTAGTTTAGTTCTACATAAATAATTTTATATATTTGTTGATAGCTATTTCGGCTTACGCCTTCGTCAGAACTAGTTCTGACAGTAATAGTTCTGACGAAGGCGTAAGCCGAAATAGCTATCAACAAATATATAAAATACTTTATGTAGAACTAAAATACATTGTTATTTTTCTTACCGTATTATAATGGAGTTCTACCAAGTAAATGCCTACTCAATCAATAAGAATTAAAACACTTAGTGGCACTGCAGCGCATGCGGGTACTCGCTTGTTTTTTTATAAACTACAAAGTATCCAAGAATATGATATTTACATTCCATCCAACTCACATCCGACCAGATCCTGCAAAATGGCTATTTTCTAACTTCATCTTCGACTCTTGCCCTGTCAAAAGAGATAGCGACTAATTTAAAACCAGCTTATTTAACTGATTTCAGTAATTAAGAGAGAATTTTATGCTGATAATGAGTGAGATAAGCTGAGCGAAACATATTTTTGTACCAATGATTGGTGGCATATTTACAATTCATATATTTTGTCCGGTCCGTGGTGCAGTGGTCAACGTCGTTGACTACCGTATCGGACCACCCGGGTTCGATTCCCAGTACGAGGATTTTTTCAGACGAAAAATCGTTTCTGCTCAGAGGCAATGGGTGTTTGTGTTGTTTAATCCCACCCCACCTTTCCGATCCCAAAGAGCGACGCATAGTGACAGCGATTAGCTAACCACTAGTCCTGTCTTCTTCCTCGTATTCTTTCTATCCCTACTCTCTTCGAAAAAGCGGGGTTGAGCAACTGAGTAACAAGCAGTTCTCGTTGAAAAAAAATATGTTGAGATAAACTCCGTGAGGGGTCCGTCCATATGTTCCAAGCTGAGAGCGGACATTGTAAAAAAAATAGTTTTGCACTCAAAATAAATAATTGTTATTAAATCTACTATAATACGAATGACAAAAGATTTTTATAAATAACGCTGAATTTTATTTAGTAATCAATTGGCAATGCTCGCAATGAGCGAATCCGGCCCTGAACTCCAATGTGAATAAAGTACAAAAATGTGTTTTTTATTTTTTTATTAGTATTAAAAGTGAACACCTTAAAAGATGATAAAAAAGTTACCAAAGAAAACTACATTTATAGGAAATTATAATCGTTTAAATTTTGTACATTTTTATTTCTTCTGGACGAAATCTTAAAAAATCAACATTTGTATGATTCATTTCGAAATTTAAATTAAATAAAATACATGTATGTTTGGGCAATCAACCCATTTGAAAATCTCCATTGTACCGTGAGTTATAATCAGCTTTGTTCTTCAATTTTAATCATTGTTCCGTTTTACATATATTACAGAGGACAAAAATAGACTTTTGTTTGGTTAAAATTTGTCCAGCGTTTATTATAAACGAACAAACTGGGGGTGGACAAATTAAAGGTGTACTCATCAATTATATCCCTTCGCCCTTTTGTTGGGTCCATGTGAAAAGGGTGCTCTTTTGTTTTTGATTAAAAATAGAACACTTCCTTGTTTTACCCTGCCAGGCAAATTGTTTAGTACACAATGAAGTATTCTTTACATTGTATTGTGTATGCATTTCACAAAGCAATATTCGTATGAAACTCGTAGTAGCTTATTCAAATACTTGAGTTCTTACCCGTTAGTATTTGGCTGTTCAAAACATATTCATACTTAAAATATGCTTGAATTTAAGTGCACATAACCGAAGGGTTATTTTGTATTCATGTACATATTTCTATAAAATTATGCATTCAAACAAGTAAAGGTTCTTTTTATAAGGACGCTTAGATTTGAAATGTAAATAAAACAAGTTGTTTGTGAGATTTCGACAAAATTTTAATTTCATTTGTAAATATATTTTACGGCATTAAATATGGAATATGGCATCAAATGTCTGCCAATATCCATTCATTATAAAATGGGCCATGTCGCTAAAGTTGACTTTTTTGACAAATTTGGGTAAACTTCCAACTGCTCCAGAACCCAATCAGGCGTTGTCTGTGGTCGTTTACCTGAAGTTCTTTGGTTAGTTGGATTTTATACGGGTGCAGACATAAGGCCCGATTCAAAATTCGCCAAGTTGAAGTCGCAGAAAAGCCAAGTTCTTGTGAACAACGAGAAATAAGCTGCCTTGGGTTTTCCTGTACACTTTCACACACAGCAGCAATGTTTTCACCAGATATTGTATTTTGATGGCGTACAGGTAGGTGTTGGCCACTAAACAATGAATAATCTACTCAGCAGGACAAAGTAACATATTTTGAGCGTCCCTATTGAAATACCCTATATTTAATCTGAGACTGTGTATTTTATTACACATAAAAAAATTACGTACTGATTTTGTTAAGTTTGAAAATGTATCGTGTATTAGCGATAGCTGTAATGTCATGTATCGTCATTTTCATTTAGGCATCTTGAAGACAAAGAAACCTATCACAGTTTCCTCTACTTTTCAGAAAAGCCAAAAAACAGGTTTCAATAGTTATCAATTGTACCTATTTTGTAACGGCTCGTATTTTAACGGTCATAATAGTAATACAGTTGTGGTCTGAATTTATAATAAGATGGTCAGAATCTTTATTACAGTGGTCTGAATTTATATTAAATGGTCATAATGTATTGGTTAGAATACAGAGGGCAGAATAAATTATGAATGGTCAGTATTTAAACAAATTGATCAGAATTTAAATATCATTGGGCAGAATTTAATCGAAATTGGTAATATTTAATAGTATTTGGACATATTTATTTTGACATCTGTCAGATTTTTTTTGGAGATCGAATAGCGTTTCTATTGGTGCAAAGTGATGTCATACGACAAATGGTCCAATGGGCGGTAGATACTAGCAGCCATTGAATAAATCACTAGTATTTACGTTAATTTGACAGCTGTCAAAATCTATATTTTCTCTAAATATTAAAAATTAAATATCAAAAATGAGGAGAATTTTGATGATGAAAGTCTGAATTCAGGATTTTAATTTCGTCGGCTTCTCAAAATGCAAAAAATCAGAAATAATGTTCATATTGCGCAATATATAAATTAGTATGGGAAGGGATGCCCGTTATTGTTCTTGGAACCACGGATATGGATACAGTTCTATCCAGGGGAATGGCTGTGTGCTCTGGTGAGAACACAGTGTAAATATATGAACCCAAACCTTTACCGAATTTTATTCTGACGTTTTGTTTTTATTTACCATTTCAGACCAAAACTGTTACAAATTCTGATCATTTTATAATTTTATTCAGACCGCTAAATAATTTTATTCCGACCGTTTAATAATTTTATTCTGACAATCATTAATTTTATTCAGACCGTTACTATTTCTTTTATGACCTTATATTGAATTGTATTCTGACCAAGGAAACCATTTTTATTCTGACCGAAACATCATTTTAATTCTGACCATTTATTTTGTTGCCTTTTGTAACTGATACAAATTTTCTTTTCATTTTCTTTAAAGGCGATGCTTTGGCTTTCTGGTTTAATTGTTGAGTATAAAATAGTAATTTATTATACATAATTAATTGATTGAGTAGGCATTTACTTGGTAGAACTCCATTATAATACGGTAAGAAAAATAACAATGTATTTTGGTTCTACATAAATTATTTTTTAATTTGTTGATAGCTATTTCGGCTTACGCCTTCGTCATAACTATGTTCTACGAGCTATGAACTATGAACTAGTTCTGACAGTCAACAAATATAAAAAATAATTTTAGTAGAACTAAAATACATTGTTATTTTTCTTACCGTATTATTATACATAATGTGTTGATTTAAGATTTGGTTGTGCTATGAACAATAAATTGGTTTTGAAATATCTTCATATTCACTTCGTCTCTTTGACACATTAAGTAACATATTATTTACAATAAAAATAATAGTTGGCACTACATCTGATACCAATGCGCCAAATATTTCTTAACATGAAAATCATACAACATTAACTCTGATATATTTGAATACTGAGAAATTTTATGAATCAGTTATGAGAACAACTCAACGAAAAAGACAAACACTCATGTTCGAGATCTTTTTTTCAATTGAAAAAATCTTACCTTGCCGGGACTCGAACTCAAACCCACCCAATCACTAAGGCAACGCTACTGGCACTAGACCAGTGGTTCTCACGTATAATTTGGCTGCGGCCGCATTGGGAACTTCAGCGGTCCTACGGAAATGGCTGGTGGCCGAACCAAATTTTTGTGTTGAGTCTTCTTTGTCAAAAAGACATAAAAATCTATGTGTTTGAGTTTTTTTTAAACTAACAATTCTTGCGGATAATAGAATACATACGAAATATTTAATTTTCAATATCTATGTTGATAAATTAACTTTGAAAAAGACATTTTTATTAAATACCTGTACTAAATATGAAGGTGCTGGTGGCCGCACATGAGAACCACTGCACTAGACCATAGATAAGCGTCACGCATTTTTCAAATATATAAAAAAATTGAATCGATAGATTTGTGTACTTTTCCATTCCATAGATTCTAAATTAAACACATTTTTTTTATATTGGAATGAATTATATAAAACTTTAAGTAACATCATAAAAACCACATCAACAAAAATACCCGTAAAATACTTATATGATGATTTCAGTACGTATTTTCACTGTTTGTCAGTTGTTATAAACATATTTTTGTAAGTTGTCAGCAAAAAATGGAACAACGTTAAGTATTCGAACTTATAAAAAATATAGGTCTAGAACAGCCATACTCAACCTGCGGCCTAAGATCTGCATGCGGCCCGACCAGCACTTATGTGCGGCCCAAAATAATTATAAAAAAATAAATAATGCGACGTGGGGATTCCAGGGAATGCTCTATCCACGAAAAGGTTCTGCGAAAAGGTTTAAAAGGAAGCAATATCAATTCTTACAAATAAACCCAAACAAAATAAAACATACTTTCATGATTTAAATCGAAATCTTATACCAGGAGTACTGTTTATGATAAACTGGTATTTATTTTTAATAAACGAATCAGAAAATAAGTAAATGAAACAATGGTTTCTCACTGTTTTATTTCGTGTATCTATTGCTTTGATGGCGACATCATGGGCGTTGATAATATCCTGTAAACTGCAGCTAAACAGCTTTGCCCCGTTAGGTGCTTATTGCCATAGAAGTCGTTCACTCTAATGACTCTACCAGTCATGCGAATGACCACACCATAGAGGTCTGCACGGGCCGAAATTTTAAAATTTTACCCGGCCCGAACCCGAAGACCTCCGACCCGGCCAGGCCCGGGCCCGAGGCTCATTTTCAAAAATTTTACCCGAACCCGACCCGAGCCCGACATTTTTCAACCTTGCCCGAAACAAATCCGATTTTTTTCGAAAAGATGACTAATACGAGTACGTGAAGTTTATTATAGTATTAAATTTAGATTTACGATAATGGAAATTCGGAAATAGCCCGATTTTTGTTATATTTTGTTGAATGCTTGCGTCCGAGCCCGGCCCGGGCCCGAATCCAAACCTTCGTTACCCGGCCCGACCAGGCCCGCGGGCCGGGCCAAACCCGAGCCCGTGCAGACCTCTACCACACCACATCCAATGATAATATTGCAGCAATGGTTGTGATGGCTTTGCGACGTGGAGCTTCTAAACCAGTCATACTCAGCCTTTATTTCCTCCGGGCTGCATTCAGATTTTTGCTCGTCTACATGGGCCGCAATATATTTATAGTACTGTAAATATAACACATAATATACTGCATACATATGTATGTAATATGATGTCAAAATAAAACTATTTTATTTTATGGAAATATAAACATACATTCATATCTTATATATAAAACCGAAACGGCGTATGTTTGTATGTGGGTCTGTAATTCCCTTATGCATTATTGTTGCAAGTTGCCATAAAAACGAATATAAAAGAAAATATGTTTGAATTTTTATCGGCGAAGACATTTAGTCAAAATGTAATAAATTAGTCTTCTACAGAACTTTTCCCGGCTTTTATTATTAATAATAATGTTCATTATTTACGTGAAGGTATTATTTGACATTTCTTTGACAGCAAATTAGATTTTTTCCTTGAATTTGGACATTTTAATGGGCAAGAATGGGGCTGTCATCAAATTAAATAAAGTTTGTGATTTTATTTTAACTCTATTTTGGATGTTAGATTTTGTGATATAATTATGTCGAATGATATAACATTAAATAATTATTGGTCGCTTAGTCCGAGCGGAGCCGGGTAACAATACTAGAAATACCGAAACGGTGTATGTATGTATGTTTGTACGTATGCTGTGGGTCTGTAATTTTTTGGGAATGATATAACATTAAATATATAATTGGTCGCTTAGTCCGAGCGGAGCCAGGTAACAATACTAGAAATACCGAAACGGCGTATGTATGTATGTTTGTACGTATGCTGTGGGTCTGTAATTCTTTGGGAATGATATAACATTAAATAATTATTGGTCGCTTAGTCCGAGCGGAGCCGGGTAACAATACTAGAAATATGTACGAATGCTGTGGGTCTGTAATTCTTTGGGAATGATATAACATTAAATATATAATTGGTCGCTTAGTCCGAGCGGAGCCAGGTAACAATACTAGAAATACCGAAACGGCGTATGTATGTACGTATGCTGTGGGTCTGTAATTCTTTGGGAATGATATAACATCAGTGACGGCTGGTGACGGGGTGTTGAGCGGAGTTTCAATTCAGATGTTCGCAATACCAACTTCGATCTTCCTTTGCATGTAGAACCCAGCATTCAGTAAAGGTAAAATACTAATATAAATTAATCTGGGAATAGTTTTAAAAAAATACTTTGTGACAATATGTATTCGATCTCTTTTGTTGAGCGTTTAAAACAACGTTGAGTGTACGTCGATTTGCATGTAGAACAGCATTCAGTAAACAAAGAACGGAATAAAATAACGGCATAAATTGGTAAAAAGTTGTCTCGAACAAATAAAAACAACTTTGCACCGACAGATAAAATATGTAAGGTACAGAGTATGTGCACAAAGAAGTACAACAAGACGTGCATCCAGCAGAACGATGTAATATCCTGGTAATAAAAATAGCAAATGCGATGTATAAAGTCTGCATAATATACTTTGAACTCTGTTTATTGCAAAATATTTCAGAAAACATTGACATCTCGACATCTTCCTTTTGAAAAAGTTCTAACTGCTCTTGACCCTTCTTTGATATATGAGAGATTGAAATTTGAATTGATCATACTATTCAATTCACTTGTAATAATGAGCAAGTAAAAATGTCTCAAATTACTTATTTTAAGCATATTTTTTCACAACTTAAACCAAACTTATTCCATTATAGGATCATTTTCATTTAAAAAAAAAACGAATTTAATAGCCAATTCCAAGATGTCATTCATTGTTTTTAATGTGAAACATGTTGCTACGTCGCTGCAACTGCTTTCTAAGTCTTTATTTGTGGTAGTTTCAACCAACATTTCGACTAATTCTTCTTCGTTCTCCAATAATCCTCCAATATTTCTTGGATGTCATGAATATCCATGTCATAAAAACTTTCTCCACCAATAAGTATTTTTCCCCCTTAAACCGTGTTATATAAAGCGTGTTCTATAAAAATATGTCACAATTTATACATCCGTGTTGTGTAAAACCGTTTTGTATAAAACCGCGTTATACGAGGCCCAAGTGCACTTCAAAACCACAAATCGTAAGAAATACGCTTGCATCCAAACAACATTTGACAAGTATTACAAGTATACAAGGGCCCGCGGTCAGTTCTAGGACGATTCGTAATTTTCATTACTCTTCCAAAAGTCAGGGGCGTGTATATGGTGTTGTTCTTATGAACATTGTGATTGCAATTATTTTGACAAAATCTTATCGGGTATGAATATGACTAACATAGCATATTGCATTCATAATCTTGACCAAAAAAAAAGTTTTTTTTTGCCTATTTCCTATTGCTGTAGGTAGGGCGGTACAAACTTTTCTGAACAAAAAAGATATTTTTTGCCAAAATGTCAGTTAGAACCTTTTCTAAGTAATGTAACAATCTGCGAATAGGCAATATCAAAATTGTAGCTGAAAGTTTTCCGAGCGGAAATCAGGCAGTTAATATCTTTTAAAGCGATCTTGACTTAGCTTTCTGAATAAATAAACACATTTTTGGTACACATCCGTTTGGCGCAGAATTTTATGTTTTAATTTTTAATGTGATGCCATTAAGGCTCCTGTATCTTAGCTATGGAATATTTTCCCAATAATTCAAAGAAAATAATATTTTCATCAAACTGAACAAACGAAGGCAGATATTTCCGTCGCAAAAATAGCTCATATGGATTTATTGGCTACCAAGTCAGCGTGGCCTACTGGCCCGACAGCTGGTCGGACCAACCTGAGTAAATTTTCCCGCTCAGAAGACATAAAAGGACAAATCCATAGAATGTGATCAGCATCCATTATATCGCCGCATCTACATGTAAAAATAATTATTTGGCCTTCAGCAAATTTGCGGCGTAATACGGTGCAAGGACGGACCTATTCGTATAGGTCCGTAACCGGCTCTTGTTGATTGCATTAATGACAGCATTAAATAGCATTTCTAGAATCAGTAACGTATAGGGTTTGCTAATTATTTAGAGTCAGTAATGCACACTTGAGTGCCTTGGCCTCCAAGTCCTGGGCAAATGCTCCCGAGACAACTCCATACTCGCAAACAGAACAGATACGCTTAACGTTGTTACGCCACGGGACTAAAGACAAAGACTAGATAAAATAGGAATCGTGAACAGTTACCAATTGGGTTTTCTTGCTCTCTTAAAATATACATGATATTACTCACAGCTATGTCCAGATCATTTCTCACATCTACAATAGTAATAATATAAATACAATAGTTGGCTTGCAAGTAGGTAATCCAATTACTCGACATCTCAACTACTCAGTATCAGTAGCTTCAAAATACTCGTACTCATATTTTCAGTAGTTTCAGATGTACCAAATATATATTTTTAATTCGAATTTGTGTATATAAATAGATGATAAATAAATATTGAATATCATAAAAACATTTATTTCAATTTATACCTCATATATTTCAACAATAATAGAGAATTAAACGACTCAAATTTTTAATTAATTTTAAGTTTTGATTTTATATTTCTCGCAGAAGAAAAAATTGTCGACGGTTATTACTAAAACGAGTATAACTCGAGTATTTTTCAAATTACTCGAGAATCGAGTACTTGGAAAATGGACGAGTATACTCGATAATCGAATTGGAGTCTCTACACGGGACACGATCGCTGATACCGAATGTAAGGCCGTGGCGGGTGGTGGTTGGGAGTAGTTTAGTTTAGCTCATATGGATTATATGCATTATTTTTTGTTCAACCATACACTATATTGAAAAGTAATAATAAATTTTTGTACTTATTCCACACTTAATTTATATCAGGAGCGGTTTCACTCATCGTGAGAATTTTCAACTACAGAGAAAATTCTACAAAAACTAAGCTCGGTGAGACAAGCAATTGGTAATAGAAATAAGAAAATACTTAAGACCTCATACTAATAGAAGCAATTACATCACAAACACACTAAAAACCAATTAAGTTACAACGGCCACTTACAATGTCATTCAAACGAATATATTATCAAATGGGAAATTTTATTAATAAAGACAATTCGCGGACACTGTAGAGCAGAATACTTTTCTAATCCAACGGTCGATGTTGACAATACTCTCTATGAGATCTAATTAAATAAATTGTGGAATAACTAAAAAATATGTATTACTATATTTCAATATAATGTCTTTCCATCTAGAATTGACAGTGGATACTTCAAAAGCATACAATATATAAATATGATACGACTATATACGGTCTAAATACCATGCATTTTGGATGTGATTTACTTTTAAAATTCATCCAACTTCCAATTCAACAAATCAACCATCCGAATAGAAAATATAGATATTTATCAAACCTTCGCGCCATTCGAAGAACGAACAGATATCACATCAATGCCCTGAAGTAATTGCCTCTCATATAATCCTGTGGGATACACCCAGTGGCATACGGTGCTTCTTGTGATGCCACATATAAAAGGTATTGTGAGTTTTTGGTGGGTTGAGGACCCTCGAAGAAAAGAGACATTCGGTGGATGTCGATAATTTTATTTATGAGTGACTATTTCTAATGCTTACAATTTTTAATAAGTATTTGTTTTACTGCATTCAATATACTCGATAATTATAACTTACCCACATAATTCATTGACACTCATTTACATCAAATTTTCGCTAATTCATAGAGATTTTGCTAATAACAATTATATTCATTGATCTACTTTTATTTGTGTACATAAACGATGCAAACTGTTTATTACACGTCATTTTAAGTTTATTCGTGCACTTGAAATGCCTGAAGGTGCCGTAAGGCACAACCCGGGTCGTTAGCGATAAAACTCATAGAAAAAAACAAAATTCAAACGATTCAATGTTTACAATTGTGTTTATTATTTAAACCGAATATTTCAACGCTGCTAATTTTCTTTTCATGGAATGAAAACACGTTTAATTTGTTTGCGTGTTCCATTAGTGCGTTTGCTACGTGATGGATTCTAAATTATTCATAAAAATCAAATCAATGGCTCTGGAATCATTCATTTTTTATTTCCCATTATTTATCAAAACGGTGACACGTTTTAGTTTATACGAGCGACCGATTATAATAACATTAAAACGTCATTTGTGTGGCGCGGCAATTCGATACGCGGACATTTGCAAATGGGCGCCTGTTTAAAATGGCCGATCGCAATAATTATATTCGAAATTTGAATTCTCCATTATTCACTCCGTCAGTTTATACAGAATTACGCGGGTAACCCAATTGGTTCTAACAAATGGCGGTCATTTGTAACTAACGCCGGAGTGGTCCGGCATTTCGATGGACCAGACATACACATTCGCCTCTCATTAGAACAATGATTTTCCGTTTCCGCGGTGAGCTCAATAGAATTGAAATAGTCGAAGTTAGACTTCTGTTAGACAACTGCAGACGACACTCATGTTCTCGGCATATGTCTAGAATAAAAACAATATAATTGAGAATCTAAAGCCCCCCCCTTGCTTCACGTAAATAAAGGGAAAATCCCAAACTCCATTTTGTAATTTTATCATTTTAAAATATTAAAATCACTCTTCCTTCATTACTTAAGCAAACTTTGCGATAGTAAGTCCGAATATGCTTCTGAAACACGTGTCACAGTTAGTAGCACAATACGTACAATAATCAAAATGAACTTTCACAAAGTTACCGCTGAAACCATAGAAAGTATTGATATAATTGAGGATTGCGAATACATAATGGAATTTCAATATCAAAATAATCCACGATCACAAATATCTTATCATTCAATAAAGATATCATAAATATTAAATCGATGCAATGACTGCCAAAATTTTTACATGCGTAAAACCACCCGCACTTCGAATATATTATAATAGAACCGCTTTTAGATACAATAAAAACACTGAAACTTTTGCTTGCCATTTGTTATCTGAGAATCACTCGATCTTTTCAACGCTATAACTTTCCATCGTGATTTGCCGTACACATTAAAAAAAAATGATAGCAAATTTGAAAGACGTCACATTAACAACATGGCTGCTAACAAATATCAAGCGTCCCTATTGAAAGACTCTATATTTGTTCAATATATATGGTTATGGCAATGCCAGTTTCGTTTTGAAAGAAGTACGGACCGATGATTCCTTCAGACCAAAATCCGCACCAAACAGTGGCTTTTTCAGGATGCATTTGGTGCTGGTGTATCTCGTATGTATCTTAATCGCCTCAAATCCAACAATCATCCAAAGATCAAAGATGACTTTTTTGTCGAAAGTTGGCATAACGTTTCTCAAGCGGAGCAGCGACTTTGATAAAAAAAAATGATTTTCACACTTTGTTCAACTCTATAGCTTTCCATGGTGATTTGCCGTACACTATTTAAAAATTGACAGCAAATAAGAAAGATGTCACACTAACAACATGGCTGCAATAGCATATATATAAAGGATATTTCAATAGGGACGCTCAAAATATATTACTTTGTCCTGCTGAGTAGATTATTCATTGTTTAGAGGCCAAATTTGAGTCAACCAGTTTGGTAAATAATCGGCCAACACCTACCTGTACGTCAACAAAATACAATATCTGGTGAAAACATTGCTGCTGTGTGTGAAAGTGTACAGGAAAACCCAACGCAGCTTATTTCTCGTTGTTCACAAGAACTTGGCTTTTCTGCGACTTCAACTTCAACTTGGCGAATTTTGAATCGGGCCTTATGTCTGCACCCGTATAAAATCCAACTTAGCAAGAAACTTCAGGTAAACGACCACAGACAACGCCTGATTGGGCTTTGGAGCAGTTGGAAGTTTACCCAAATTTGTCAAAAAAGTCAACTTTAGCGACATGGCCCATTTTATAATGAATGGATATTGGCAGAAATTTGATGCTATATTCCATATTTAATGCCGTAAAATATACTTACAAATGAAATTAAAATTTAGTCGAAATCTCACAAACAACTTGTTTTATTTACATTTCAAAACTAAGCGTCCTTATAAAAAGACCCTTTATTAGGCATGCAAAAAACGTTTCTTAGTTTATATATTAGAAAAAAGCTCACCCAATATTGAATCCGGTTTGCCTTACGCAAAAACGTCCTTATAAAAAGACCCTTTATATATATGTGTTACAGTGAAACTTTATTCTCAGTGAAAATGTATCAAGTAATAGATTTGTATGACAACCTGATTTCACTCGTCACGATCATTGAAATTATCGGCCCAAGTCGATGATTTGCTGGTCTAAAATTTTGGTTTGCTTCAATGAAACAAAATCAGCAAGTAGTCCCTTTCATAAAAAGAAAAATACCGACAAACATAGGGCTGAAGATAGAGTGGTCAAATTTAATTTCAATGACAGCTTGGAGAAGAATACATTTTCACTGATAATACAGTTTCAATGTAACATATACATATAATATTTCGAGAGTTCGTTTTGAAATACCTTATACAATAAATTGCAATGCCATCCATCGCACAGCAAGTGTTAATAACTTTAATTCAGATTACTCTCCATTCCATCCAACCATTGCAACGGACCAGGGCTTTATACAGTTAACACTCAGGAAGCGGATTACTTTTTTAATACGTCTGTTATTGCTCTCGTCTAGGTTGGAATTTTAATTAAAAATTACTAAGCTCTCGTGGCGTACACTTTACAAAGCCCCTGTCTATTTTTAATGGCGGACTTTCAAAATGAGCTGTGTTAACATCAATCTCAAATAGTGTTTTACAGAACTCTCGTTTTTCTAATGAACGGCCATTCCTTCAAATTGTACTGCTTCAAAATGAGTAATTTTAACACTGCCGCTATTTTATCTGCGCATAATTAAAAGAACCTTTGTATGTTGTTGAATTTTACCATCATTCCTTATAGATCAAAATGTTGAAAGCATGTGTAGAGATTATAAAACGGGGAATAAAACATAATGACACAAAATGACGTTTTAGCATTGATGTTTTAAATATTTTTTCACAGTAAAAAACATGAATAAATAGACATTAGGAATTAAATATAACACTTGTCTTAATTCAAGAAGAATATCTATATTTTTTAACCATTTCCGCTCCCATCTTGGAGCATATGGACTCCTCACAAAATTTATCTCAACATATGTTTTATCTACGAGACCTGCTTTTTACTCAGTTTCTTAACCTCTCTTTTTCGAATAGTGAAGGGATGGAGAGGATACGAGGACTAGGACAGGACTAGTGATTAGCTAATGGCTCGCTAAAATCCGCTCGTTTCGGGAATCGAACTCGGGTGGTCCGGCACGCAAGCCAACACCGTTGACACTGTGACACGGACCGGACATGAAGAATAATTACGATACAATAAATATAATATGTACTAATTTATATGTTATTGAAAGCGTGCTTTATTATAAAAGATACTTAAAAACACGAGCATCGTGTTGTACCTAATTCCCCATGTTTGTAGATCATTTTTTCACATCGTATTAAAAACAAAATACTTTTATTAAATACGAGAGTGTACCTGGCATGCGATGCAAAGCTACTCAAAGAAAGAAAGTGTTTGTGTTTTAATAGTGTTTATTGAAGTGCTTTCGGATGCACAATATAGATTGTTTTTCTGCTTGGTGCGTATAAGAATAAATCAGAAGGTCCATATACTGCTGTCCATGTGAGAAGCAAAGATTTTGTAAATTTAGTCCACATTTTTGGGGCGATTATCCATGTGTTTTTTAATGTAAATGTGAGTCGCACCGGAAACTTCAAACGTTTTAATTTGAGAGGCATATCTGTTGGAATCAATGAGATGCGTGGCAACAGTATATTTTCTCCTTTAAATTTTTCGTTTAAAATTGTAGCCTCGATGATATTGTTCGTTATCTTTTTCAATGAAAGTCTGGTGCCGTTACAATGTACAACCGCACAACAACTCATCAATTTTTTATCGCAATCGGATGAACGGTAAATGAACGCATGCGGGACAAATAAACAAATATTGATTTAAAAAAAAACATTTAGAAAAAATACTTTTCCACGAAGGATTAACAGTAAACTAACACCTGCAAAAGTTAGACGTTTTTTACCTTTTTTACGAAAAAATACTAATTTCTTGCATATTAGAACAAAACCATAACATTAATGTGTGTAATAACAAACACGCACACCACCAAGCAATCTATTTGGACGCACCGTATTTTTACCTGATAACCTGATATTTACTTTTACCTCGAAATATAATATATTGATCGCTACAACTATCTGTTCACATAAATAAAAATATATATTGAAAATAAGGGTAAAACCATCCTGTATAAGAAAATATACCCCACGTCCCGCATTTAGATCATCTCAAAACCATAAACACACCAAAATCCAAGGGTATAAAAATACCCCACGTTACTTCCTATCGCTGAAACAAAACTTCCTTTATATGAGGTCCAGTAATAGCGGGATTTCCACTTAAGGGAAATTAATGTTTTTTAATCGGGCACGCAACAGGGGGCGGCCATCAATCAACCCATCCCTTTTGCCCCTCAGTTTTTATGCTACCCTGAGGCTTCGCCATTTATTTGCAGTGCGTGTGTCGATTTATCAAGTGAAATAAATTGGAAAATTTGGCTTAGCCAGTGACGCTGGCACATCTGAGAATCGATTCCTAATTAAAACGTTTCCGTTTTGATTGCTTTGCGGTGTTTTGGGAACTGTTTCGATTCTGATAAATTACGTTCGATAGCAATCAACTGGTTAACTGTGAAATATTATTCGCAGTGTATTATTTTTGGCAAAATATATTATAATTACAAAATCCGTGATTAAACAAAGATAATTACGAACACCAAACGTCGACGTTTCATTTAAATACATCAGTTTATCAGGTATAAATCTACAATAATCACAGATTTTACCTATAGAAACACTGACCACAAACTGAGTTTTCTTACCGTCACTATATTTCTTTTATGGCGCTCACTATCAATACTTGGTGGAATGGCATTATAGTAAAAATAATAAAACATATTTAGTACTTATTCCACATAAAATTTATTTGATCAGGACCGGTTTCGCCCATGGCTAGCATTATGAACTAATAAGAAATACATCGAAACAGTGATATTTGTATAGTAGTAACGTAAGAATTACAAGGTATGACAAACAATTGGTATTACAACTAAGCAAATAAATTGAAGCAAAATACAAGCAACATAATACGGAAAGAAAAATAACAATTTATTTTAGTTATACATAAATTATTTTATATATTTGTTGATAGCTATTTCGGCTTACGCCTTCGTCAGAACTATGTTTAAAACGTGTATTAGAGATAGCTTATATACCTTTGCTAGACAGGGTGCTACCTACATCATCTCCTTCTGTTGAAACCATACCGACGTCACATGAATGAATTTAAATAAGTTTGATTTATTGGTCTAGAGTAATAGTGGGAAACAATAATTTGGGTATTTTTGGGTTATTTTATCGTGTGAAACCACTTAAAATCTGCAATGTCTAAGTGCATCTATTTTAAATTGTTTTAAGTTTATTGTTTGTTAAAGGTTTTAACAGCGGTGAACTGTTAATTGTAATCTGATCGTTAAGAATTTCAAGCAACATAGACTATAATAAAAATGTTTTATTATTTTTATTTGTATATATATTTTTTATAAGGCAACTCAATCCTTATTATACATTCAATTATCACCTATTCATTTACCCTTAAAATGGTTAATAAATAGATATAACAATATTAAATAGATTTCGTAATTTAAATTTGTATTTCAAGAAAGTAAATGGATCTTATCATCTTAGAAGATATCGTAATACGATAGGAGCGGTATTTATTTTAAGCAACCTGTATTCGCTTTATAAACATTTTAAATTTGATAGAGAAGCCAAAGTTTTGGTTTATTACTGCTTATTTCTCATCTGTCTTTTTATGAAATCGGTTAATGTAATATTGACCCAAAAGAATCTTCAATAAAATTTTGGTTTTATTGCGGCCATATACTAATAAATAAATAAACAGATTCCAAATTAAATTATCTATTTTTGTGTGAAATCTCTTTTAGAAATAAATAAAAGTTTATTTTATTGTACGTATATACCAGGAATACTCAAACCTTGGTTTGGGGGCCACGTGTGGCCCAGTTGAAGTTTTTGTTTGGCCTTTTCGAGGTTTTCAAAACATTATAGTCCCCCGCCCCTGTGGTCTAATCGCAAGAGCTTTGGCCTTGCGATCAGGTGACCTGAGTTCAATTCTCGGCAAGGTTGGATTTTTTCAATTGAAAAAAGAGATCTTGGGCTGGGTGTATGTTATTTATCGTTGATTTTGTGCACAACTGATTTTTTATTTATCATCGAGTTAATCTCGTATGACTTTCACAATTAAGAATATTTGGCGCGTAAGCTGTAGTGCCAAATATTTTTTCTTCTTTTTAAAAAGAAAAAATTAAAATTAAATTAAAAAATATTCATGAAGATTATTTTCCAAAATGAAGTCAAATAGCAATGTGCATTAAAGCTGAATTTGGTACCACATATCGATGCAAGTAATTTTTCTCAAAGCTAAAAATCAATGTAATCGATGTTGAAAATCGTTAAATCTCAGTTTCACAACGGGTTTGACTGATTAAAGTTTTAGTAATCTAGTGCTATCCGCTTCGGCCAAATTAGCCATTGAAATTAAAAAAATATCATTTAATAAAAATGGATGATAAAATAATTTAAAAAAACAGTATAATTATTTCAATTGTGAGATGTTTGTTTGATTAATTTTTAAAAAATATTTTTTTTTATGAATGTTTATTAATAGCTCATAAGAGCAGCCTTACTCATCCTGCGGCCCGATCAGCTCTTATGTGCAGCCCAAAATAATTATAGTCACTAAATATTTATTATTTCAAATATTTTGTCGGATTTTTTATTTGTTGATTATTGTTATTTTTACTAAAAATGATAAATTTTTATTTTGACATCATAATACATACATATGGATGCAGTATAGTATGTGTTATATTTACAGTTTACTATAAATACGTTGCGGCCCACGTAGAGAAGCAAAAATCGAGAATGCGGATCAGAGGGAAAAAAGGTTTAGTATGACTGCATGACCCACTAAGTGTTTTCAGTTTGGCATCCCTGATCCATAATATTCAGAGCCTTTTTGTAATAGTGAATCATCTTACCACAATTTAAAAACTTTTCCGCTAAAAAAACAGTAAACAAACCCAGTGAAATAATCCATACATTTCTCAAGAAACACAAATTAACATAAAATAGACCTGTAACTAGAGTGATTAAGAAATAACTAGGCGAGGTCCAAAGTTCTCTCGCCATAGTATTGCAATATTAACCTTTGCCAAGTAATAAACACTTCATTATTACTTGCTCTCGGGTACAAAACTTTTGCATCGAAATGCTCTTTTTATTTGCGGGAAGTAGAACTCCTTTTAAACTTGGATAAATAATAATTAAATCCGAAAACTTTCCTAATTATACCGCTCGGGAAATCCACATAGCGCTTTGCAAATATATTATTTCTTACAAAGTTATTATTTGTTGTATCCAAGCGTGGGTTAATATCACTACCAGTTTTGTTTTGAACTCAAGATAAAGTTCAAAATATACACTTTAACGTGAAATTTATTACGAACTCAGCTAATTTATTAACCTTTAATTTTCAATTGTTTTTTATCGGAATTAATCAAGACATTTCACACCACTTTGGAGCAGGTATTAACACGTTGTTATTCGGATCGTTTTGTAAGCATTGCTAACTTCAAGTTTCAGATGCTTATGATAACTGTTGAATGGTTTATAACGTTGATCCTAAAAATGATTAAGCTTTGTTTTCAGAACACCATTCATCAAGGCCAATCAATGTTCTTTGTCAGAACTTGTTTGTCACGTAGGTCATTTGAGTCGCCAGTCACAAGGGCGGTTCGGCTGATGAATGCACTGCCTGTAGATGTGGACATCTTCAGTAGTGAACTTGGTTCTTTGTTTTTATATTTTTTCTTTTTATGTAATTAATATGTTTCTGTTCTGATCCATACATTTGTTAATTCTATATTTATTTTATTTTTTTTCATTTTTGTGTAATACTTTTTGTGTTATTTTTATTAATTGTCAAATGCATGGCGCATTGGCGTCAGCTGTAATGCCATGTATTCTGTTTAATTTTTTACAATAAATAAAATAAATAAATAACATATAATCCATATGACAATTTTTTAATTCCTTAATGGAGTATTATCCAACCTCTTTTAGCTTGTTTCTTTTAGCAACCCTTTCGATCCACTCTCTTGAAGCTCGAAGATCAGTATTGAAACATTTTTCTCTTCTACTTCGGGGCCGAGTTTATAGCCCTGAAATCTTTAAGACTTCTCAGTTTTGATCTACGTGGTCTACGTGGTTTTATCAGAACTTGTTTGTCGCATAAATCTTTTGAGTTGCCAGTCACAAGGACTGTTCGGATGATGAATGCACTGCCTTTTGAGGTAGACATCTTCAACAGTGAACTTGATGCTTTGTTTTTATTATTTTTACTTATCAAATCACTTGTCAAATGCATGGCGCATTGGCTTCAGCTATAATGCTACGTGTTGTATTTTCCTTTTTTCCAGTAGATAAATATGTATATAAATACTCCATTTCACAACGAACATTTTTGCCTTCGCTTAGATTTATTAAAACATAAAATATTTACTCGCTTCGCAATAAAACAATTTTTGGAACGTCTTGATTTATTCATAAATTTAAATATCATTTTTATGTTTAAACTTCCACGCGACGTGCTCCAATTTTGTTTTTTTCACAGACGACTAATCAAAATTTGTATTTTATTATTCAAGGCAGAGAGTTTTCCAAAAATCAGGTTGACGGCTTAATCCCATCAGCTCAGTTAAACTTTTCCAATTACTGGTGGCAAAAAATCTTATCTCTGAAATTAGAAAGTTGCCGCTTCAGAAAATCTTGCTGCATTTTCAGAAAAACTTGTCGATATCACTAGCCGTTAAAGTTTTCATTTAATAACGTTTGTTGATAATGAATGAAACTTCATTGAATTGCATTAAGCTTCTCGTAATTTAATTTATATCTAGGCTCAGATATCTCTATCTTCATAAAGTCGAAAATTTATGTATAGGTATCATAGCCAAGTAATGACATAGATATATATAATATTATCAAGTTTATTTTAGGATTGCTTTCATTTCACTCTCTTGAAGCTCGGAGACTAATTTCAATATTGAAACATTTTTCTCTTCGTCTTCGGAGCCAAGTTGATAACCCTGACATCCTTGAAAATTTAAGTTTGCATGCTCCCATCTTTTACCTGCGTGGTCGTTACCAAGACAAATCAATTTTCTTTGTCAAAACTTGTTCGTCGCGTAGGTCTTTTGAATCTCTAGTTGCAAGGGCTATTCGGCTGATAAATGCGCTGCCTGTTGATGTGGACGTCTTCGGCAGTGAACTTGATGCTTTGTTCAAATTTATTGTCTTCTTATGTAAATAATATGTTTCTGTTCTGTTTCATATTTTAAAACTTTTTGTGTAATATGTTATGTAATTTTTATTAATTTGTCAAATGCATAGCGCATTGGCGCTTGCTGTAATGCCATGTATTTTATATAGTTTTTTGCCAATAAATAAATAATATAACATTAAAATAACTTTTATTATTCCACGTATTGTGTTACTATCTGTGACACGAGTTTTGCCTCTGAATCTTCAGACAACGGCCTCTGAAAAAGGCGAAACACGTGTGAAAAATAGTTGCACTATACATGTAAATATCATTTTCAATTGTATATCAAAATGAACTTACTTGCCTTATATAACACAAAGTTACTGCCGAATCCATCGAAAGTAATGATAATATAGATATTTAAAAATAAATAATATTTAGTTTTGCCATAATTGTATATTATAGTTTTTAGCTTCACCTGCATCACTTTTTGGTGTTTCCAGCGCTTTGAAACCGAAAAATAATTGAATCCAACGTGGCGCATATGGACTCCTCACGAAGTTTATCTTAAACAATGTTTTTCTACAAAATGCTTGTTACTAAGTTGCTCAACCTGTCTTTTTTTTGAATAGAGTAGGGATTGAAAAGATACGAGGACTAGTACAAGACTAGTGTTTAGCTAATCACTCTCGCTACTAGTAACATTTTGGGATAGGAAAGATGGGAAGGGATTATTAACAACACCCATTGCTTTTTAACGGAATAAATTTATCGCCTGTTCGAAAAAATCTGTCTGTACCTGGAATCGAGCACGGGCGATCCATCACGCAAGCCAGTGACGTTGGCCACTGAGCTATGGACCGGGAAATTTTGTTTTTTGTTTTTAACTCTAGCAAGCTAACGACAGCATAATAAGTATTAAGGAATGAAATATTGACACTCCATCGGAATGAGGAAGCGAATGATATTTAGACTTTTTATAATAGTGGCTGCATCATGATTGAGTATCAATATCGTTTACTTCTGCTGCGTGACTCACGGGTTCGAGTCCCAGGAGGGCAGTTTCATAATTTAAATTTTCTATCAATTTATTGATGTCTTTTCGAAGTTATAAATTTCTGTGATATTTAAATTTCTTTCTCAAATGAAGCTTATCTTTTTCTACGGTAGCTGTATATTTCTACGCTAAGGTAAATGTACCAGTAGCTGACCGTTTAAGAGAAAATTTCAACAAAAATAACGATTAAGGTTTAGCATTGTACCGAATGAAGGCAAAGCAAGTATATTCATATTGGATCATATGTCTTAATTAATATTATGTTACAAAAATTACGAAAAGGACTGTTTTTGTTTCAGTAGTTGACCATCTCACAAATTGAAAAGTGTAGGTGTTGACCATGTCTAATCAGGGGGCTTTATAGTGAACATTCTTTCAGGGTTGCCTCAAGGCTTTTTGCTACACCACTCTTGGTTGAAACAAGTAGCAATGGGTGGTTCAGGAACAAGGTACACACCGTTACTAGATTGATCACCTAAGAAATTTGAAATAATAAACTTTCCTCACTAGGTGTTGTTTTCAAATTGGCCACCCTGGCACTCCATTGGCTGTATGGTGATGTGTTAGTGTCTCATTCTGACCACAGATGCCTTAAATTGTCTTAACTTTACAATTTAGAGCAATTCCGCATCTGCATTTCTTATTTTGGGCCATTTTATTCTCAAAGGGTTAACTACTAGTAGATGGTCAACGACTGGTACATTTACCTTAGCCCTTTTTTAAGTAGAGCCTAGAACAGGACTAGTGATAAGCTAGGCTCCTTGTTTTAGATTGCTTGGGTGTGAAAGAGGATTTTAGACATCATTAATATCCATGTAGAACAAAAATCAATAATCGATTTAAAATCAATTAATACAACTGTCCGTTCTCGAATGAAATTTTCCGAGAATGACATTTTAATGATCCAATGATTAAATTTGTGTCAACGGCGGAAGCATTCGACGATTTTCACGACGGCCATTTTGTTATATTAATACGTAGACGGATATTGTTACCTTTGTAAAAAAAAATCTCTTCCGTCAAAACGTGTTCTGAAAAGCGATCAAAAAGATAAAAGCTTTAGGTAACAATAAACTTTCGGCCACAAAGCTTCAGGCAAATAAAATCTTATTGTATTATATTATAAATGAGGTGGTCTTTTGTGTAAGCCTTCTTTTTAGACATGAAAAGAACAGTGAGAGTTTATCAAACAATTAATAACCGACATTATCTAGTTTCCGCAAATTTACCTCGATTTAATTTTCCTATCCTGGAGACGAGTCATCAGGGTTTTTGTGCTCTAATCCGATTGTGTCACGGTGCCCGTGGTCTCGAATACATTTCATTATTCATCAATAGATAATGCTTGCGATAAGCTAATCCGATCCTATTTTTAATAAATTTTATGTGAAATAAGCCATTTCACCAAGTATTGACAGTGGAAACCTTAAAAGTGAAGAATTCTCTATAATTGTAATCTCCATTTTCTATAGTCATACATCAACTGTAATTTGGCTTAGTCAGTGATGCACAACCTGTGGCCTGCATTTCATGCGGCCCAATATGACAAATATCAATCACCTTTTTTCTTCGGCTTTCTTCTTTTGGTTCAAGTGCATGAATAAACTTGAAATGACTTATATTTTTTTAATGTCGACCGGTAATTTAAACGTCGCGCATCGCAGTAGATGAGTTAAATTTTCATTCGTCAATCTGTTTCGACACTTCGATTTTACGATTTTTAACGAGAACAATTACTTGCATCGATATGTGGTGCCAAATGTAGCCATAATCATTGGGGGCTTGTCCATGCGCACTGTGAAACTGCAGCACCCCCATACAAATTGAGAAAAAAGTAAAATTTTAATATACATAAATGTGTGTATATTATTTGAAAACATCAATATTATTTAAGCGTGTATTAAGCTCGCCCGCACATCTATGCATCCAAAAATTATCACACATCTAAGCAACTAAGCAAATAAATTGTAGCAAATATTTTTCAAATAAATTTTTCGTGGAAAAAGCACTAAAAATGTATTATTATTTTTATTATAGTGCCTTACCACCAAGTATTGACAGTGAACACCCTAAAAGTGATATGTATGTCTTTTTCTGTGAGAACTGCTTGTTACTTAGTTGCTCAACCGTAGTGACTGCGATTGGCTAACCACTAGTCCTGTCCTAGTTCTCGTATCCTTTCCTTCTCTTAATGTTAATGGTAAAATATAATGAAGATAAAAAAAGATTTAATCAACCGCAGCATCCCCAGCTTATTTATCCACGAGCCGCCAATTGTTGTAATGCACATGTTTTCATAATTTCTACCATCAAAAAATGCAAAAGGTTTTTAAATTTTAATAATAAGAATAAAATACCAATGAAATCAATATGCCTTATTAAAGGAATGGCTCTATAACGTTAAAGAGGTCTGTTTTTAAAGGTTTTACTAGTAAAACTTCCAAACGATACTGTTTCAACAATAATAAAGAACAGTTCTTTATTGGCACGATATAAAAAATGATGGCTCATTCTTTCGCGGAAAATGTATGAAACAACTGTTGAATAAGTAATAAAAATCTTTTTGTACTTTTTGATACATTTTGAATTTTATATCTAACCGTCTGTGCCATAAAATTTACTTCCAAGTTTAGCGTAAGCTTGAATATTTAAGTACGTAGAAAATATATACTTTTTTGCGGACTACGTTATTTTAATTTAAGTGAAAAATCTTTCTCGTAAGAAATAAATAACAGCGCAGTGAATGATAAAATTCTTTATGCTTTCTCCGTCAAACAACCGTCGTGTAAATTAGACATTTGAAAAAAATTGTTAAATAAATTATTCGAAATATCACTTTTTAAGTTTTCACTGTCAATACTGGGTTGAATGTAGAGACTCCAATTACTCGACATCTCAACTACTCGAGTATCGAGTAGTCAAATTTCAAAATACTCGAGTACTCGAGTATACTCGAGTAGTTTCAGATGTACCAAAATATATATTTTTAATTCGAATTTGTGTGACAAATAATTAAAGAAACTTATTGAATATTACTAATACATTTATTTCCTTTTATCCAACATATATTTCAACAATAATAGTAAATTAAACGACTCAAATTTTAAATTGGTTTGCTGTTTTTTTTTTATAATTCTTGCAGTAGAAAAAACATTCGACGATTATTATTAAAACGAGTATTACTCGAGTATTTTTCAAAATACTCGAGTATCGAGTACTCGATACTCGATTTGGAGTCTCTAGTTTAATGGCATAAAATAATAAAACATTTTAGTACTTATTCCATATGAAATTTATTAGATAAAGGCTAGTTTCACTCATCACGATCATTATTTATATAGCGTCGTTCAAATTTCCACCCGTCACATATCGACTCAAAAATGGGCACCGGTCCTGATCTAATAAATTGTAAATTGTATGTAGAATAAGTTCGAGCAACATTTAATTCCATGCGGAAAGTCTGAGACTCACGGTTTTACTCGGTCAGAACCAAGTGCCACTTATTCAATGCATATATACTGAATGTGCTGATTTACGGTTGCGAGTCATGGCACATCACAAAAGCACAGGGTAACCGTATACTGTGCTTTGAAAACAGATGCCTGCGGCGAATATTAGGAGTACGGTGGTTTGACTTTGTCAGGAACACGGAGGTAAGAGAGTGGACAAACCAGCCCCTTATTACGTCCAAAATGAAAAGGCGACGATGGACCTGGCTTGGACATGTGCTGCGGATGCCTTAGAGGAGCCTGAATCCTGCGTGCCTCTTTTATCAACCTGATGGATCCCGACGCTGCGGAAGGCCTCTGATGACCATCCATAGGATGTGCTCCGGGACCCCGGGATGACCTGGGAAGATGCGAGGAAGTTGGCGGGAAATAGAGAATCTTGGAGGCACCGTGTGGCGGCCATGTGATCAGAATAGGGAGCGGATATGGAAAAAATGCGTTAATTTTTTTTATTATAATGCTATTCCACCAAGTTTTGACAGTGAACACCTTAAAAGTGAACAGTAGAATGAATTCAATTCAACATAAAAATTAAAAATCATTTTTCTCGTATTGTGTTACTAATTGTGACACGTAGTTCGCCTCTTTTAGAGGCATCATCGGACTTACTATCGCAAAGTTTTCTTAACCGTTCATACGCCACTGAGTGCAGGCACGTAAACGCCACTACGAGTTTATTTACGAATACATTATTATTAAATGAAACCTAATGCAGACACATATTTTCAAGGCAATGTGATTGTTAAAATATTGATATGTTAAACTGTTATTTAACATATCAATTTTATTTGAGGTTAAGCTATCAAATGTCAGTAGGGCATGCACCTTATTGTCGTAAATATCCCTGGAAACATTTTTTAAATCTTATACTTTTGATATTTATTTTCACTTTTCTTTGAAAACCAAAAATAAGTCGGGAATAAAATGATTTTCCGGGTATGTTACGTGGCATTTTCATGGAAAAATCGATGGTTGAAAATGGTGGCAAAAATCCATCGAATTGGCTTGGCGCTTAAAGGGTTAAGTAATAAAGCAGGATTATGTCGAGTTACATTCAGTATAGATCTATTCACTCCTTTAAAAGTTGAAATAGTCTCTCACGTCAATTTCAATAGTAAACGATATCCAACAACAAACTTCTTTACATGGCTGACCGTTTTCCATTTTAAAATCTCAATGCGACCCGTCAGCGGAAAGCTTATTCAAGACCCGGCCCGCCCTAATATATTTATATATTCGAATATATGAAGCTTTAAGGCCTCGTGTAAAGTGCACACGGCGCTTAGTTGCGTCATTCGTTTTGCATTTGTTATTGACATTCCGATACGTTACGTCTCAGAGGCTTTGTAATATTCAGGAAAATATTCTGCCACTGCAGGGAAAACAGGTTACGTGACATGTGTGGCAACACTCACTTCGGCTTTGAACATTATGCAGGATCGCGCGTGCACAAGATGCATGCTGAACATAAATTTTCTTAGATGCATGTGAACATATGTTTCAACCAGGGCTGTGTAGTCGGAGTCGGAGTCACGGTGTCGGATTCGGAGTTTTTTGGTTGATATTCAATTGAATACACATAATTAGGAAAATTAGGGGAAAAAAGTGACGATATTAAACTTTTTTTAGTCGGAGTCAGGTCGAGTTTTTGGTCAATGTCGGAGTCGGAGTCGTGGTTTTGGTAAATGCTGGAGGCGGAGTCGAACTTTTTTTCACTGACTCTACAACCCTGGCTTCAACGGTTGCAGCGACATGACCGTGCAAACATTACCGTGCGACGCTCAAAAAATAAAATTCATTTATTTTCAAAAATAACAGCTCGAAAATTACACTGAAAAAAGATCAAAGAAATGTTAAACAAAATGCAAACTTTTGATTTATAAAAATAGTATTATATTATCTGCTTTCAAATACCTTAACATCTAAACATTAAAAATCATTAAATTTCATGTGTTTATTATTCATAACCTAGTCATAACTGTGTCTTTAACTGTACTGCGGATGTTTTAAATATGAATTATTTAAAACATTATATGTATGTACATATGTCTGTCACAGATAACATATAATATTTATCCAAATTATTCAAAGTACCAATTGGTTTGAAATAAGGTTTATTTGAAATAAGTTTTAGTGGAAAAGTTATGCAATGAAAGTAAATTTCTATAAATGAGCAGTCAACAATACAAAATAATCTTATATTGCGCGCAAGTTTTGGCGTGGCAATGCCGGGGTCTATACTGCGCGGTAGCGTTCTACGCGCAAATGTCGGCGCGGTAATGTCGGGGTGCCGTTTCAAGGTATAAATGTTAGACCAATGACGCCACACAATGTCATCAAAATTAAATTTGGAATCATCAGGGTATATGACTCGTCTCCAATCGTCCAAAGTTCAATTTTTGTGCACCTTCGACCATTCCAAATTTGGCCTCAATTTTTGCATTTTTACCGTAAGAACTGGTTTTTTTTAGACGATGGGCGCGAAATCCATTTGCCGAAAACTGCTTCAATTCGGGCTTTAGTCTTGATTAACGTTTTCTTGCGGTTAGGCTGTATTTTTAAACATAATTCTGACGACGGCGTAAGCTGAAATAGCTATCAACCATATATAATATAATCTCTGTAGAACTAATATACTATTTTTTCACCGTTTTAAAATGGAGTTCTACCAAGTAAATTCAATCAATACAACGATAACTTTAAATTGATTTAACATGATATAAAATTTCAAATAACTCATTTAAAATAGATTATTAAGTATTAGGTTACTAATGACACGGGTTTCGCCTCTTTCAACATTTACTTAAGCAAACTTTGCGATAGTCCGAAAATGCTTCTGAAAGAGGCGAAACCCGCATCACAATAAGTGCTATAATCAAAGTTATTTTTAATTGTATATTAAAATGAACTTCTACAAAGTATTCAGCGGTAGATCCATCGATTTAACATGTTTTGAAAGCTCTATTCTTATTTACAATCTACAAATTGTAGTCAAATAAAAGTTAGGCCAAAATGTTAATCAAATAACAGCTTTAACAAGCAAAAAATGTATCAAAATACGAATGATTCCATCTTTTTATTTGTAAAAGACTTTCTTTTTCAATACTGAACCGTCTATCTCTGCGAATCACAATAATATTTCCGCGTATTAGCACGTTTTAATACTGAATAAACATCCAACAAAAGAGTTATGTTTATCAAATAACAATTCCACAGAATGCTTACGTATATTTCTGCTAATATCAAAAGGGTAAGGTAAAAACTCGGTTAGAGCAAATACTTTTTTATATCAGCTGGCAAACAGACGTTCTATTATTATCTATAATTGAGTTTACCCGCGTCTTTTGCGGCCAAATAGAATAAAACCGCAATTCCATAAAAAATAAATTCAATTTAGATAGCGTCCAAATTAAAAACTCTCAATTGCAATAAACTGATTGCTTTTAATACGTGTGCGAAATAATATTTTAAAGCAAAAGAATTGTTTTGCTACAGCGAAAGAAGGCTTCTAAAATTATATCATATTTTTATTTACTATACTTACCTTACTTACTTTAAAAAGGTTTTAACTGCTCTTGACACTATTTTGAGATATGAGCGTTTGAAGACTCGATTAATTAAAATTCACTTGTAACAATGAGCATATAAATATGTTTCAAATTAATTATTTTAAGCATATTTTTCTAACTCTAACTCTTGCTGTGAAATAATGATCTTAGATATCCAATGATTGAAGTAATGATAACAGACTTACAACTTTTTCAAATAAATTTAGTATAAAATTGGGTCCAGGTGCAGTGCAACTGTGAAATTCAGCTAACTACGTTATTCAACAATAGGTAATTCTGAAATTCACATATATGGCTGACACGGAAGCCAAAGACGTCGACCACTGCACTACGGACCGGGCAAACTTATCATACTCAACACAAATGCTAGCTTTTTTGTGTGTACTTTTGTCGATTATTAACTCATTTATTTATTTATTCTTAAAAAATACAAATCATGGCATTACAGCTTACGCCAATACGCCATGCATTTGACAAATTTATTTACATATACATACATACATACTTGTATACACATAATAAAAATTACAAATTGTAGCCATAAGAACAGAGAGAAAAAATTAATAAAATCACATTAGAAATTTTAAAGATGTCAACCGTGTGAGTTCCCACAAAATCAACTTTTATTCATAAAATATAGTATTGGTCTGAACTCACTCACGTCAATATGAAATATGTCGACATCCGAAGCAATGCCGTTTAAAAATTTTAAAGCTCTTCCCAGCGGCATTCTCATTGGTAGACTGGTTCTACCCCTTGGAAAAACAAACAACTCGAGTTCACGATTCCTCAAAAAATTATCATGTACATTCAATTTAACATTTTCAAGAATGGTGGAATTCTCATTTTGTTCTCGGATAAGCCGAAAGAAATATAATGTCAAGTACATTTCTCTTCGAGCATTCAAACTATTGAAAGTAAGCATCCCTAAGAGAAGGACGGTTGGATAAAGCCATAGGTAGTACACATATGTCCTCAAATAGAGAATTCATAAAAAGATAAACTTGACATTTCTTTACAGTTTATTCTCTATTTTTTTCGATTGTCTTTTAATCAAATGTCTCTCGGGGCTTTATAAACCCGTGGCTAATTTTTTACTCTAATCAATCGCTGTTGAACATTCAGAACGATACCAAAGCTTAAAGCTTCCTGGACTCCAGACTACTAACGAGGAGTACAATGAAGTTTTTTCCTTCATCTCTCTTTTGTAAAGAGATTGACAATGGACTGGATTTATCGCGTCATGGAGACTGAGTAAAGCATCTGTACGACGACTTTCAATTTATTTTCAATTTGGTTTTACGCTATTCTACTTCAGTACTTCTCCTTACAAAATGACAGATAATCTGAAAGGTATATTACAAGGTATATTACAATTATATATATAAAAAGAAATGTGTGTAGTTTTCTGATTCTAAATTGAAATATTTTTGTTTACAGTTACGGGACATAATTTTAACTTAATGTAGAACGTTGGATCGGATCATTTTATTAATTTCTTTGGATGAATAAATGAATAAAAGTTTATCCCCGTATTATCTGAAAACTAATCTTTATTCATAGATGTCATTATAGGATTGTCACTACAATGTCAGGCTATGCATAACTTTTCATCAGTGGCGACTCGTGGATGAGACAGCTCGGGGTGCTGCGATTGAATAAAAATAAAATAAAAAAATATTCTCATTATATTTTACAATTATCATTAAAATTATTAACATTAAAATTGCCATGCAGTTCATAAATCATTTAAGCTATGCATTTCTTTCTTTGAGTAAAACACTTTCTAATAAGAGAAATAAATTAGATAAAATAAAGCTCGCAGCCGTATATAGTCGTTTCTACGGACGCAACACTGCGAGAAAGACAGTACCAAAGCAAGCTTGTATTTGCGATCACCCCTCCTCTTGCCCCTCCTCTACTTAAATATATTCGATCGCAAACGGTACTGCATAATATGTATATTTTTGTACCATGGTGTGTGATAATTATTGAATGCATTTTAATGCACGCTTACATAATATTGATATTTTCAAATAATATATGTACATACATACATAAATTTATGTATATTATAATTTTACATTTTTCTCAATTTGCTTGGGGGTGCTGCAGTTCTGCAGTGCGTATCGACGAGCCACCACTGCTTTTCATGTGTCAAATAAAATAGTAAAGCAAAGTTGCAAATTAAGAAATATGTTTAATAATAATAGTAAAATTATTTTATTAAAATGCCATTCTACCAAGTATTGACAGTGAATATCTAAAAAGTGATAAATACATTAATGGACAGCATTTTTATAAGGCTGAAAAAATGGAGCTGATGAGCGCTACTATTTTTTTTGTACTCCTGTTTTTGGTTATCTCCCATTTCTTAAAGGCAACTAAGGTAAATGTACCAGTCGTTGACTTGAATTCACTATTCAATGTGATGTTTTTAGTGCCGCCAATGCTGGACGAATGCCTCGGATTTTTGGAAGACAGAAGTAAAGATGTGCCAGATTTTCAATACGAGGTGATTGTGGTGAGCGATGGAAGCCGGGATAAGACTGTTAATGTAGCCCATAAATATTCTGATAAGTATGGATCTGGCAAAGTTAGAGTTTTGGATCTTATTCAGAACCGAGGGAAAGGTGGAGCTGTCAGATTGGTGAGTGAATATTTACTATTAAGGTAGATGTACCAGTCGCTGACCATATACCAGTAGTTGAACTTTTGAGAATAAAATGGCTCAAAATAAGAAATGCAGATGCTGGATTGCTCTAAATTGTAAAGTTCAGACAAGTTAAGGCATCTGTGGTCGGAATGAGCCACTAACACATAGGTTCCCAAACTTATTTCCCCCGTGGACCCCTAAACCAGAATTTCATTTTTGGTGGACCCCCCAACCCCCGGTTGCCTAATAATGAAGTTTTCTAAACTTTTCAAACACAAATATGAACACAATTCGATAAGTTTTTGTATAGTGTACAGTAATTGTTGAAATATAACTCACTCTGAATTATGATGTTGATTTGATGAAAATATCTATTGACGAACAAGATGTCGATCCCAATATCACAGCCCAGAAACACACAGTCCACAGCAGAACTTGACTCCTCGAAGTTTTAGAACAGAATGATTGTGAAGAGTGTTCCCAAAAATAAGAACAAAGTTTCAATTTTAAACATTTGTTTTGGATTACTATTGAGGAGGCTTTTAACATGCTTATAGCAAAGTATTTTTATCTCCTAATTCTATGGAATGGAGTTGTAAAATTTAGTATAAACGACCCAATCCGAGAAAACCGTTTGTTTTTTTTATCTTGCCTATTTGACAAAAGTCGACGAGATTTATTCAATTGCTGAAGGTTTTCTTTGTTCAGTGTAACGGGCAAGCGATTGCAAATCTTAACCTGAATATACAGATGTTTGTTTTGATTTTATGTGACTATGTAAAATGCAAATTTTTTCAAATTTATTTTGTCAAATATATCCGTGGACCCCCATTTACATCTCGTGGACCCCCTTTTATTTTTCTTCCTGACAAGGACCCCCTGTCAGTCCCTCGCAGACCCCTGGGGGTCCGTACGGACCACTTTGGGAACCCCTGCACTAACACATCACCATATAGCCAATGGGGTGCTAGGCTGGCCATTTGAATACAACACCTAGTGTATTATTTCAAATTTCTTAAGTAATCAATCTTGAAACGGTGTGTACCTTGTTCCTGAACCACCCATTGCTACTTGATTCAACCAAAAGTGGTGTGACAGAAAGCCCTGAGGCAACTCTGACAGAAAGTTCACTATAAAGCCCCCTGTTGAGACATGGTCAACTGCTAGATTTTTCAATTTGTGAGATGGTCAACTACTGAAACAAAAACATGACTTCAAATAATTTAAAACAACTTTTTTTCAACAGGCTCTTTCGTAATTTTTGTTACATAATATTAATTAAGACATATGATCCAATATGAATATACTTGCTTTGCCATCATTTGGTACAATGCTAAACCTTAATCGTTATTTTTGTTGAAATTTTCTCTTAAACGGTCAGCTACTGGTACATTTAGCTTATATGTTAGAATACATTTTTGACTAATTTGATTGAATACATCCATCCTTCATTCGGTACAATGCTAAACCTTATTCGTTATTTTTGTTGAAATTTTCTCTTAATTATTTGCTCAATTTCTAATTCGATAAATGGTCGGTAATACATACTTAAAATGGTCAGTTATGAATACTTAAAATGGTCAGTAAAAAATTATAAATGGTCAGTTAATAATTAATTTTAGTCATTTTTTTTTCAAATATTAGCCCATAGTAAAATCATTCATTTTATTTTAAACAAATAATAATTTTATGTGACTGCCTCTATCTGTATAATATAATTATTAGGTATTTTGTGGTTGCATTTTGCTCCACTAAATTAAAACAAATCGAGGTCATACACGATGTTACCAAGTATTCTTTGAGAACTTCTATTATAATAATTCCAACAATTAAAGACGAAACATTTGAAAACAATCGTAAACTTTACACTATTTAAATAATATTATCTGCTTTCCTGAACCTGAACATAAGAGACCTTGTAATAAATTTGCCCCTTATCCTATTTATAATAGCAATGAAATCGTGTAATGAGATTCATTAGAAAAAACACAGTAAGGTTAGTATTCATACTGATATTTTGATTGGAAAAAATTATAAACTGTTTTTTAACCTCTTAAAAAGTTTATTAAGAAAACTTGAAAAAACATAAAACACCCATTATTTCAGATTATGACTTTTGCAAATAACTGCCTTTATGTTTATGAGGGCCGTCTAGGTAAAGGTGGTTGTTAGTCAAATGCTTCATCATAACAATACAATTTCAGGCAATATTCTAGTCTAGGTTATTCGCATTCATTTTGATTGTTTCATTAAAATAAAAAGGTCCATGCTTTTTTGTATCCATTAGTATCACGTACAACTTTTATGTATATTTACTCATGTGAAATACAATTTTATCAATATTTGTACGTGTTACTGGAAAAATACTTTGAGAGGACGCATGATTCTAATAATGCTCACGTTTTCGCATTTCTTATAGACAATCCTATCACGGAATATTATTTCCTAAACGTATAAATCTTCACTAAAACTAGACTAAAAATACACATTTCTTTTATTCATTTAGCGTCGCCGAAGACCCTTAGCTACGTATTCTTAATCGTATTTTCATTCCCATTGCCATAACAATGTAATATTGAACTTTAATATAATATTTCGGCGCTCAATTTCCTAACAAAAGTCTATATTTAATACGTAATGCGTAAGATATCACAAAATGGCTGTCAAAGATAAATAATACAATGTAAAAATCAAGCGTTCAAATTTCAAAATTGTTTCGTGACATTGTGTCGAAAGATATTGCCAGTTTAATAAAATATCATAGCTGTTTTTCCTTATTCTTTTTACGACTGAAATATTTTTTCTGAAATAAATACCATAATATAATTTAGAATTTCTACTGAATTTGCTTGATGGAATTTCAATATCAAATTTAAACCGTTTGAATTTTTTACTTTTCAATGAGCTTTGTCGCTTCCAATTCATTCACATTTTGTCAGTTCAAGTACATTCGTACACTTGAAATGTCTGAAGATGGCGAAAGGCGAACCCCGGGTCGTTTGTTGGGAGCTACAAAATTCACAAAAAATGGAAAAAATCATAATTCAAACGACTCAAATTTGATTTTCATATTATATTTATTTATTTTCATTAAATACATAAAGACAAACACGGTGAAACAATAGTGATGTATTTTTGTATATACTTTTATACTTTTCTATAATACTTTTAAGGTGTTTTTTTTTATATAACTATAGTACATTGCCATTTTTTACCGAGTTATAATGGGCTTCTACCAAGTAAAAGCCAATTCACTCAATGTATATAAACCAGGGCTGTGGAGTCGGTAAAAAAAAGTTCTACTCCGACATTGACCACTAAACATTGACTCCGACTAAAAAAGTTGAATATCGTCAATTTTTTGGCCTAATTTTCTTATTAATGTGTATTCAATTAAATATCAACCCTACCAATCCAGCCAATGGCCAAATCTGACATATTATATGCAAAAATAAAAAGTTTAAACTTTTTCAAAATTTCCGACTCCGAATACGACTCCGGCCAAATCGCCGCGACGACTCCGACTCGAACTCCTGCCAAAAAGCCCTGACTCCACGACTCCGACTCCGACTCCACAGCCCTGATATAAACAGTTTTACTTTTTATATAAAAACCATTCACTTTTACTGCGCAGCCTATTTTCAAAATAGATATTGATGACTTTTTGATAAAAATTGATACTCGAGTAATTTGAAAAATACTCGAGTTGTACTCGTAATTTATAAATGAGGATTTATTTCCGATTATTTTTATTTAAACAGCTGACAGAAAAACTAGACACTAAGCACTATTTAATTCATTGCTAACTTTTAAGCTGACGTCCACAGCAACAGAGAAAGTTTATTCTACTGCGGGAATATAAAAACGAAACATCGAACCAAATTAAAATTTGAGTCGTTTATTTTTGATAGATAGATAGATTTTTCATAAATTGAAATAAATGTGTTTATTGCATAAAATGAGCCTATTTATTTATCATCTATTTACATATGTACAGCAATTTGATTTTTAATAAAAATGTATTTTGGTACATCTGAAACTACTCGTATACACTCGAGTATTTTAATATTTTACTACTCGATACTCGAGTAGTTGAGATGTCGAGTAATTGGAGTCCCTAATCGCAACCAAGTTCAGTGACATTTTTCTATCGACCACGGACCCGGATATTGGTTACAATTGTTTTATGTAATGAACTAAAATGGACGTTTGAATAAAGAACGATTTTCGAACGAGTAATATTCCGCCATCTAATTTTTTTGCGTTCATACCTAGAAGCTGATTTTTGAGCATGTTAAACTTTCTTCCTGCAAAAATAACAGAGAAAAAGAAAAGCCTTCTCGGAGGGTCGTGTTCGGTCGTTGGGGTGGATTATCCGGAATCGCATCCTGGCAAGGATAAATATGACACGTGCCAGGAAAAGTATTTTTGCAGATGAACACGCCGCGTGTGCTTTTACCGGATGAAATCCCTTTTCTCGCCTGCATTAAATTTATTAACATCACATAGATTACGAACAGACGAGAATTTCAATAAGAAAACTGTATTTTTTAAGGAAAACGTTCTATACGGTGGGAAAAATAACAATGTATTTTAATTCTACAGAAATTATCGTCAATTAAATCGTCAGAACTATGTTTTTTTTATACAGTTGTAGACAGGGTACACAATACATCTTCTTC
This sequence comes from Himalopsyche kuldschensis, assembly GCA_028554975.1. Taxonomy (NCBI): domain Eukaryota; kingdom Metazoa; phylum Arthropoda; class Insecta; order Trichoptera; family Rhyacophilidae; genus Himalopsyche; species Himalopsyche kuldschensis. The sequence goes on from JAHFWI010000012.1 coordinate 8,633,935, forward strand.
TCTGTTTCACCATCTTTGTTTTATATGGTTATAATAAGTTATTATGTAATGTATATTATTATGTATGCAATTTTGACCACAAACTATAGAAACAATTGTTTGTTCGTATTTTGTGCGTTTCCATATCATACCATATGATTGGGATAAAACTTTGTCAACTTATGCTTGCACTTTCGAGAAGGTTAAAGGCATCGTAAAATGAACTTACAGTAGATCTTTTAAATGTTTTTTCATATTTTATGCGCTGGCATACCGTCCATTTTGACAACTTATTGTTTCACTTGCGCAAAGGCTATAGACATAGTACTTTCAGTAGGTGGCGCGTGTGTCGTACCATAGACAATCGGCAAAATACAAACAGCAAACGTGAAACGGCAAATGTCATCGATACCGATCAACGTTAATAAAATTTAAACGTAATTATTTATCTAAAATATTGGGCATCCGAAAGCACTTCAATAAACACGAACACTTTCTTTCTTTGAGTGGCATTGCAACGCTTACCGCGTACCAGCTAGTACAAAATAAAAATCAATCAAGATCTATTTAATATTTTAAAATTGATTTCGTCTCTCACGCTGGCAAAATACATGAAAATCTCGACAGGGAGAAGTTTCATCTCATATAATGTTGTATATTGTGTTATACAGCAGGAAATGGATCGGAAGGAAATTGTATAATTAAAGTTATACATTATACAGCGTGACACGACTTCGCATACGAATCATGCAAACACTTAACAGTCTCGAGAGAAGTGATTATCTTCTACACAGGCAAACTAGCGTAACTACCTTCGTAGTCTACCAGATGGGAATCGAACGACAGTATCGTCGGTTCATTAACATAATACGCAAGCAACGCAATGGCTTATTTCGCAACGTTAACCAGATGGGGACTGCAAAGTTTGTGTTAACATACCAAATACCGGTTTCTTAAGTGAAATTAATTTGTAGCAAAAAAAATCTTATTTTTAGCCCGGTCCATGGTGCAGTGGTCAAGACTTCCGTGACGGACCACCCGGGAAAGTAAGTCCCAGTAAGAGCAGATTTATAGCATTAAGGCATGGGTGTGTGTGATGTTAAAAATCCCTTCTCATCCTTCCGATCCCAAAAAGCGGCGCGAAGGTATAAGTTAACTAAAAGTCTTGAAAAGGAGAGGTTGCGCAACCGAGTAACAAGCATTTCTCGTAGAACAAAAAACATGCTGAGAAAAAAGTCTGTGAGATGTTGGAGTCCCATGTGCTCTATGTTGCGGATATGGTAAAAAAAAATTGCATTTTCTACTTATTTCACAATTAATTATTTAAGAGACTTAACTTATTCCGCTCAATTTCGCTCATCGTGAATGTTTTCAGCTGATAAGAAAATAAATCAATAAAGAGTTATTTTACGATTAAGATGATCACTGTCAATACTTGTATGGAAAGGCATTATAAAGTGTATTTCAATAGGGACGCTCAAAATATGTTACTTTGTCCTGCTGAGTAGATTATTCATTGTTTAGTGGCCAAATTTGAGTCAACCAGTTTGGTAAATAATCGGCCAACACCTACCTGTACGTCATCAAAATACAATATCTGGTGAAAACATTGCTGCTGTGTGTGGAAGTGTACAGGAAACCCCAAGGCAGCTTATTTCTCGTTGTTCACAAGAACTTGGCTTTTCTGCGACTTCAACTTGGCGAATTTTGAATCGGGCCTTATGTCTGCACCCGTATAAAATCCAACTAACCAAGGAACTTCAGGTAAACGACCACAGACAACGCCTGATTGGGTTCTGGAGCAGTTGGAAGTTTACCCAAATTTGTCAAAAAACGTCAACTTTAGCGACATGGCCCATTTTATAATGAATGGATATTGGCAGACATTTGATGCAATATTCCATATTTAATGCCGTAAAATATACTTACAAATGAAATTAAAATTTAGTCGAAATCTCACAAACAACTTGTTTTATTTACATTTCAAAACTAAGCGTCCTTATAAAAAGACCCTTTATTTAAAATATAATAAGGCATCTTTGTACATATTCCACAGTAAATTTATTAATATCAGTATTGGTTTCGTTCACCGCGAACATTTTCAACTCATACCGGCCCCGATCTAAATACTAATTGTGGAATAAGTACAACCAAAGCCTTTTTTTATACAATGCCTTTCCACAAAGCATTGACAGTGATTACCTTAAAAGCAAACAATACATCAATATAATACGGTTATATGTATACTGCCCTTGATTATTTTACAAAAACTATGTATATACTCATTTAATGTAAAGGGTCTTTTTATAAGGACGCTTAGTTTTTAAATGTAAATAAAACAAGTTGTTTGTGAGATTTCAACTAAATTTTAATTTCATTTGTAAGTATATTTTACGGCATTAAATATGGAATACAGCATCAAATGTCTGCCAATATCCATTCATTATAAAATGGGCCATGTCGCTAAAGTTGACTTTTTTGACAAATTTGGGTAAACTTCCAACTGCTCCAGAACCCAATCAGGCGTTGTCTGTGGTCGTTTACCTGAAGTTCCTTGGTTAGTTGGGTTTTATCCGGGTGCAGACATAAGGCCCGGTTCAAAATTCGCCAAGTTGAAGTCGCAGAAAAGCCAAGTTCTTGTGAACAACGAGAAATAAGCTGCCTTGGGTTTTCCTGTACACTTTCACACACAGCAGCAATGTTTTCACCAGATATTGCATTTTGATGAGATGACGTACAGGTAGGTGTTGGCCGATTATTTACCAAACTGGTTGACTCAAATTTGGCCACTAAACAATGAATAATCTACTCAGCAGGACAAAGTAACATATTTTGAGCGTCCCTATTGAAATACCCTTTATTTAAAAGAAAAGGCTTTCTTTAGCCAAGACATATTTATTTCCATTACTACCAAACATATCACATGTTATAAAAAGACACCGTGTTATGCATAACATATTCGACACGACTGGTGATATTTTCACGTTCAGTAATATGAAAAGAAATCATATTTGACACGCTTTGATATACATATAAAGCGATCTGACATCCGTAAAGATTACATTTAAAGCTTGGGTTGTAATACTATCAATACTTCCGGTATGAATGAAAGATTTATTTTCTCAAAAAATATGTATTGAACTAAGCAAATATAACATAGATTGAAATGGATACTTTTTATTTCAGACAATATGTGAATATTTATCTTTTTTAATAATAAGTGTGGGAAAGGATTTTTAACAACAAAAACATCCATGTCTTCGAATAGGATTAATATATCCACTTATTCACTGCACCACGAAACCGGCAATAATCAACGGTAAATGAAATTAAATTGTGGTTGTATTCTTACAAGCAAATAGAATCCAATCACGAATCATAAACTAATCTCACATTTTTAAAAAAATTAACAAATGAGTAAAAATTTACCTTCTTTGTTGACCATCTCTCTCGCATTGTTTTTTTTAATGAATCGGATGGGTGGGAGGAAGTCATATATATTATATTTAAGTAAACAAATAAATTGTGTTTTTTTATGTGAATCTCTTGTTGCTCAGTTACTCGATCTCTCTTTTGAAAGAGTTTTAGGGATATAAGGGATAGGGCTAGGACAGAACTAGTGGTAAATTTTTCGCTCTCGATGCGTCTCTTGTTTACTTTCGAATGATTGTTAGAGAATTTAAGACAACACATACATTCATAATAATTATTTGAAAAAGGATCATGTAAGATCCGACCTGATTATTACCCGACAGGTAATTTATTATAGTCTCTTTTTTTCAGTTGGAATATAGAAAAATACAGTCGAGCATTATCTCAGAATGCCAAACAAAAATAATAAATATATACATCTAAATGAAACATAACGGTTTCAAAACAACATATAAATATTTAATAAAAATAAATTAACTTTTTTTGTACTTATTCCACATAAAATTTATTAGATTAGAACCGGTTTCGCTCATGGCGAGCATTGTCAACTGATAATAAATACAACGAAACAGTGATATTATGATATTTATCCAAGGTTTATGTAAGAATTACAAGATATGACAAACAGTTGGTATTACAAACCAGGGCTGTGGAATCGGAGTCGGAGTCGTGGAGTCGGAACTTTTTGGCCGGAGTCGGTGTCGTCGCAGCGATTTGGCTGGAGTTGTAAATTTTGAACTTTTTATTTTTGCGTACAATATGTAAAATTTGGCAATTGGCGGGAATGGTAGGGTTGATATTAAATGGAAAAAATGACGATATGAAACTTTTTTTAGTCGGAGTCGAACTTTTTTTACCGACTCCACAGTCCTGATTACAACTAAGCAAATAAATTAAAGCAAAATGCAAGAAAATTAGATTATAATTAAAATGTTGAAGACATCCTAGCAATAAAAGCTATTACATCAAAAATCGATTAAATATGAATAATCATTAGCAAAGTAAGAAAAAAACTGTCAAGCATTATCTCAGAATGCTAAACTAAAATAATTCAATGAAACAGAACGGTTTCAAAACTATATATATTATAAATATTTGATGTAATCATTTTAGATCTTTCGCTATTATATATATATATACATATATAACAGTATACAACAGATATCAAATCTCAAGCACGTTCTAGTTTCCGTTATCATCATATCAAATTGTCATCTCGAATTCCGCCAACTTTCCCGTCTCGCATGACTGATCACGGTTTCCGGGCTCGCCGATCTGCGCGAAGGGGTTGGCAGGGGGCAGCGTGGAGGAAATCGCAATTTGTGATTGACGTCGCGACGCCGGCGCTCTTCCTCCGCAGACGACGCTTACCGGGCGTCGCTTTGTTTCCCGGTGACGAGTGTCACCTCTTTTATGTTCGCGCGAATGAAGGAAATAGATGATGGGGAATCCCCATTATCGCTTGACGGATTACCCTAGGTTGGCGCGCAGATCGAAATTCCAAATATAGAATTCTTGAAATGTGTTTGTGATAGACAAAATTCGAATATAGATTCTTATTTTTTTACCACGGTTAGGCTATACGACAATCTAATGCTTTCTGAATATCCAACAGATGAACTGGCTTTTTTATGGAACTTTAATAATGTAGTTATAAATACGACATTGATCAATTAGACGCTAATCACGTACTGTGGGACTGCCCAGAGATGAATGCCGAACAAGCTGAGCTGTTTGCTGCGGTCCGTCCTCATACGGGCCCAATATGCCATGCTGACTTGATCTCAACCAAGGCCAATTTTGAGGCGTTCGATAAATTTGCAACATCATATGGGGAACGGGATACTCTTGATTCCTCTTCAGATTCAAAAACGCGAAGTAGTTTAAACTCCACGGATTCTCAGTATACAGATACATAGGAAACTTAATATTACTTTAACAAAGTGGCTGAGCAAGTCACACTTTCTTTTTTTTCCTTTCTAATTTTTTTTTCTTTAAGCACCTTAGTGCATGGTTAAAAGATCAGTCCCGTCCAGCTCTTTTTCGAGCCAAGTAAGTGAGGAAGTAAACTCGTTTCTTTTCTTGATCGTATAGCGTTACGGAAGGCGGCTGTGAAAATTGGCTGCACACACATAACGGAAGGGTGGTGGGAGAACCAACTTGTTCACCCAAATATATATTAATTAATTATCTTTATTCAATTATCTAAATACGATTAAATTTTGAACGCAAAATCACACACACTGTCTGAATATATTATACATGGTTCCATGACAAAACAGAACATGACTTTAGACTATGATAAAACAGAACAAGACTTTTCAGAACATGACAAAAAACCTAACCTAACCTAACATAACCTAACTTAACCTATTTTATCATATTCTGAAAGTCATGTTCTGTTTTGTCCGGTTACCATTATACATGACACTCAACTGTCTAGTTATATTTATACATCTTTTTCAAATAAAAACACCTTTTCGGCATCTTCAATCGGATGTTTGAATGACAATACATCCATGTATCAAGTACATCCGTGCACTTGGAATGCCTGAAGATAGGCGAAAGTACAAAATTTAAAAAATTCAAATTTGATATTGAAATTCCATCAAGCACCCTCAGTCGAAATACTTAATTATATTTATACATCTTTGTCAAATAAAAACACCTTTTTCAAATTTATTTCGTATGTAAATAAGCATATCTTTTATAACAGAATCTATTTTCGATATTTAAACGTTAGTTTATTGATTTTGCAATGTAAAAGTACTCGTTTGAACTCACTCATGTCGATGTGAAATACTTCATCATACAAAGCAATTATATTTAAGAGTTTAGGTAAGCTCTTCCCAGTGGAATCAAGGTTGCCATGCTGATATTACACTTTGAGCAAGTTCAATTTATATATCATGTTGGGTGTTATCCTCCGCACTACCAGGGTCTTTCCAGGAGTAAAAAAAATGATATCAACATATAATTCTTTGGTTCGAAGCCGACTTGAGAGTAGATCGATTGGTTGGGCACCGAGGGGTGCGAAATGTGTTCTTATGGTGGAGAGGATTCAGAAGAAATTTTTTGAGAATTTTCTAATTGAGGACATATGGGTACTACCCATGGCTTTATCCAACCGATTTTCTCTTGGGCATGCTCACTTTCAACAGTTTGAATGCTCAAAGAGAAATTTACTTGGCATTATATTTCTTTCGGCTTATCCGAGGACAAAATGAGAATTCCACCATTCTTGAGAATGTTAAATTGAATGTTCCTGATAATTTTTTGAGGAATCGTGAACATAGGTTGTTTGTTCTTCCAAGGGGTAGAACCAGTCTGCCAATGAGAATGCCACTGAGAAGAGCTTTAAAAAGTTTAAATTGCATTGCTTCGGATGTCGACATATTTCATATTGACGTGAGTGAGTTCAGACGAATGCTATATTTTATGAATAAAAGTTGATTTTGTCGGAACTCACTCGGTTGACATCTTTAAAATTTCTTATGATATTTTATTAATTTTTTCTCTGTGTTCTTATGGCTGCAATTTGTAATTTTTATTACGTGTATACAAGTAAGTATGTATATGTAAATAAATTTGTCAAATGTATGGCGTATTGGCGTAAGCTGTAATGCCATGATTTGTATTTTTTTTATAAATAAATAAATCATTATCAAATTCATCTAATAACAACTCAACACTTCTTTCTGACATTTTAAAATCTAGTAAAAGTTACAATGCAAATAAATAAAATTGCTACTCTGCTAAGTTTTGAAGTGTGCAAGTATTTTTTTATAAACTTTCCGTACGATACAAAAATATTGTTCCGTAAAATATTTTACAGGAACTGTCAACATATGAAATATTATATTTCCAATAAAACGATAATCAAACGGAAAATTCTTTACATTGTTCTCAACAATATATACTTGCAGTAAAAAAGGAGTATATTTCTGGCACGGCCCGATTCTTTGAATCTGAGATATGCGATATTATATATGTCTATAGGTACAACATAAAATATTAAAATGCAAAGGTAGAGTGCCATATGAACTGATTCGGATACTTGGGAACCTACAAGGATGTTCTCTGACAATTCTTAGTAAAAAACATTGTTTTTGTAATAATATACGTGAAGTACTTTTACACTTTCAAACAATGTCGCTCTGCATATAGTCATCAGTATATATCAGTTTGACTTTAAAAAAATAGCCCTTTCCATTTTTTTTTCCTTGATATCGAAAGGTTTGCGTATTAATTAGTATGGTAAAACGAAATACCGAAAAATATACCACATTATGAAATTTAAAAAGCATTATCATAATCCAATATGTACGGTTTTTGGATGATGGATAATTTAAAATGAATTAAAAATTGTCCATCCTAGTTGGAAAGGTTTGAGCAGGACTCAACATAAGAGTTGCGTGTAACCTATACTATGTTGAGCTTGACTCGACATAATAATTGTAGGAGTTAAAAGGAAGCGGTCTTTACATAAACTCCTATAAATAAATACGAGCTTTAACCTATACATCCCGAACAGTATAGATTTTGTCCCAACAGCTACTGTACCTTAAATATCTATCTTAATACTTGTGATACGATGTCCAAACTTTTGGTATTCTTAAATTATAGTTTTTTACACCTTTTGTAGAAAAAAAATATGAGATTTATTGACTAGTTGCGCCGTAATCGATTAATAAAGAGAAGAAGTCGGAATTTTCCGTCTAATTGTCAATGTTAGCAATTGCTGGGAAGCGCTAACATAAAATTTTACCCCCATAAGCGATAAGAGATCGTGACCATAGTGAGTCATAGATAACATGGACGGGGTGTTTCATATCTGGCAACAATAAAAGGCGATAAGAGATAAGGTATTGTGACTTCGTGCACGGTTATTGGCTTGTTAGTCCGCCATAGCCGTTGGAGTGGAAACGTCGTCGTTTTCATGCGCGACTTAAATATGACAAATTATAGGAAAAATAGGCATTTTTATATGATTTTTTTTTCAGAAAGATGTATTAATATATCTCAAAGCATAATCAATCATTTTTTTATTGCAGTCTATGCCAATAAGGCCAAAACACTGGGGTCATTTTTTAACCCCCTTCGGCCTTAGAGTCATTTTTCAAGGATAGTCATACGAAGGTTAAAATATATGTATGTAAGAAGATGATTGATTTTGAATATATATTCATATGTATAAGACAAAAATCTTTTTTATATGTTATCATTTTTACTAATAGTTTTAACGATTTTTGAGTTAAAAATTCAGGTCATTAAAAATAGAATGTTCCTCGTGAGATTTTTAGTATGCTACAGTATTAATTATTTATTAATGAACATAAAAACCTCAGCTATGATATGTTATCAAGTATTCCATCGAGAATAAGTATTAAGCTCTCAGAGAAAAGAATTTACTTTATGAGTATTCGAACATATTGAGCAGTATATAACTGTAGGATTTTACAGTTACTACGGTATGACAAAGTATTCCTTGGAAACGGTCGACATTATCGTAACCGGGCGTACCTTTTGTTTTACGGTTTCATTTTTTTCCAAGTCGTTGAACCGAGCAGCCATTTTATTTTAAATGGCTCGCCTGCTGTAAAGAAGGACATAAATATTGTCTATGGTGTCGGGAACTGCTAATGGAATGGCTCCATAAGCGCGATAACTTTATGGTGCCATCTTAATGTTTTTATGTTTCAATCGAGTGATGAAAAAGACGATACATCACGTGTTTGCAAAAAAAGAAGATACAGGATTGAATCCAGGATACAATGGACGCCATTTTTTCTATAACATCCTTTCTTATCATTAATTTACTTTACTAAATGGCACAATCAAAAGGTTTTTCAAGTTGCGAGCATTTTCAAGTGATTCATCTGTTCATATGTTAAAAACTACCGCAATTAGCGAAACCGGTACTGATCTCAACAAAACATATACTTTTTTAATGTAATGATAATTATAGATTTAAATTTATATTATAAAACATCAATAAGAATCGACAATTGACACTTTAAAAGACTCCATCACATTCTAATTGTTCAAACCCTTTCATAAGTAACCTAACTTAACGTATCTTAGCCTAAGTAGATACCCAAATCACTTTAGCACAAACCGATATTCTTTTGATGATTATGAGCTTACGAGGCTTTCCATAAAAAAGAGATTTATTTCGATTCAATAATTAGTAATATTTGGGTGGTTGTATTGTCTTTTCTCCTCGATTTTAAACAAATTATACATTACATTTGTTTTCAAAATATAGTCCTGTATTCCCGGTAAGCAATATGGAATGATATTTAAAATAAACTCGTTAAATAGTATATAAATATGAATACCAATATACAAAAGGTTGCAATGGAATAAAAACAAATTTTGCACATTCTTCTCATTTGTTTTACATTTAAACATGAGTTTTTGAGTTCAGTTCTTGATTTCAGTTGAAACTAATTCGTGCACTTGAAATGACTGAAGCTGCTTAAAGTAGAAACTTCAGTGGTGTAGCGACAAACCTTATCGAAAAGTAAAGAATTTAAACGATTCTAATATGACTTCTTGACATAACTATGTATGTATTCACTAAGGTGGTCACTGTCAATACTTAGTGGAAAGGCATAATATATAAAAATAAAAAAAACATGTGTAGTAAATAATATTATATGAGTTACAAAAATAATATTTAGACCAGCACCGGTTTCGCCAGCTAAAAAGCTCACGACGAGATGAAATAAAAGTACGGAAAATGTTTTATTATCTTTTAACTATGTATTCCTTTGAGTGCAGTTATTTATGAATTTGTTTCCCAAATATTTATTAAGCTCGATTCAAAATAATATTTCAAATGCGGGCCTGCCAATGGCCATTGCTTGTCCTCACAATCCCATGGGTAAAATTCCCAAAAACGTTCAGTTTAAGTGGACTTCTTATCTCGAAACTTTCCGGTATTTTGGAAAATTGAATATCCCCATACATACAAACGATTCTAAATATTCAGCGATTAAAAACCTCCGCATATTCTGCCATGCATATAAGAATGCATATTCTATTTTCATTATTTTTAGCAAGGTTTATCAAACATGATATATATTTTAATAGAACGCTGTCCTCGTGCCATTACTTCGAGATTACTAGCCTGGCCAAAGCTGACTAAGGGTGGAAGTTCAATTTTTAATTGTATTGTGTATCTGCCAATTCTGATTGAAAATCAATGAAGTAAAACAAATAAATCTTAAAGTTTAGAACTCATACAGTCGGAGGATTAACAACCCTTAAAATGGTTTTTTTTTTTTCCTCAGACAAATAATATATTTCGTAAATATGTAATACTGTAATAGTAAATATAAATATGTGCATTCTAATAATAGTTATCAGTAGCTGTACGTCTCTTTACTTTTTATAAAGCAAGTCATTAAAAAAATCATTATTTTAGTGCTGTGAAAGGGTTGTGATCAAGTAAATAACCCTTTTTATCAAAATTAAATACATAGCTTTGTTAGTCTTTGTATGATAAGACAAATAGTGACAAGTGTTTCGTCTCTTTGAGAAGCATCTTCAGACTAACCATCGTAAGTTTACTTTAATCCTGCTTATTTGATACACAATTTATGGAATAACAAAGTCACAGCTAAATTTATCGAAACCATGTTCTTTTTTAAAATTCATCAAAAGACCGTGCTTAACCATTAACATAAGTAAAACCGATCTCAACTGTTTTGGAATATTATATTTGTGGGCTTTTTGTGAAAATAAATATTCTTTAAACCATTTTCCATTTTCCATGTCTGTTCTCAATGAATACAATGTGAAATTATCTCGATTGAAACTTTTCTACGAGAACTGCGTGTAACTTAGTTGTTTAACTTCGCCTTTTGGAAAAGAGTAAAGATATAAGAATATGGCTTAGATAAGACGGTTAGCTTATCACTTTCACTACTGTGTACGAAAGGAATTTTTAGACATCATAGACGTCAAGACAAAAAATGAATTTATGAAACAGTCTGAATCAGGATTTGAACACATGAGTTCCGCAACCAAAGCCAGTGACGTTGACATTCGAAAACGAACCCTGCAATATTTGAGCGGGTTCAACATCCAACCCCCTTCACGGCAATTTTCTTTCGTTTGATCTTTTAAAAATCTCAGTTTTCCCATTTCCGTCTTCAATTAATTCTGCTCGTTTGATTGCGATCGCCAAGAAAATATCTTAATCGAATGAACTTTGAGATTTTAAATGAAAATTTCATTTACTTTTAACATTTTCTGCACAGCGTTTTATTTCTAAAGGAAATCTTTATGGCCATTTTTATTTGATTCAGTTTTAAGACTGTTAACGAATATTACAGCATACATTTTACTCTTTGATTTTTAATACCTAAAACGGATAAAACTTCTTAAAATATTCCGATGAAATGTTACTTATTAACTAACATTATCAAACTAATTACAACAATTAGTTAATTTTGAAACGTCATAGTACTTCTTTAGTAGATTCTTTACATTTCTACCAAATTAATTGTTTTATTGAACTGTTTATGTGCTCGATTTATTATTTTCATATTTTTTTTTGAATTGGTAAGCAAACTTTTAATTAAAATCATTTGAAATGCTTTTTTTCATTTATTTGTAAAAATATTACTGCGGAGCAGTTGGTGTAAACTTAAAGCCTGGGTTGAATGTCCATCGTGGCATATACTTGTGGCACGTAGCGCTGTCCTGTTTGAACTACATGTTATCGGTATTCATATCTTCCAGCTACAAGGCCACAAAAAGTTGACGGTTATGGCAATGCCAATCTTGTTTTGGTAGAAGTACGGATCGATGATTACGCCAGACTAAAATCCGAATTAAGCAGTGACTTTCTCAAGATGCATTTGGTGCTGGTGTATCTCGTATGGATTGGCATCGCCCCAAATCAGATAATTTTTCTTGTTCACATAATCCATTCATCCAAAAACGGGCCTCGTCGCTGAAGATGACTTTGGCAACGAACGTTTCTTGAACGGATCAGTGACTTTAATAATAAAATTTGATGATTTTCACTCGTTGTTCAACGCTTTAATCTTCCATGGTGATTTGCCGTACACTGCTAAAATTTACAATACATTTTACAGATCTTTACCTTACTTTGAAAGGGTTCCAACTGACATTTTGGTCTAAAATGACCTTTGGGTGGAAAAGGGTTGTATTAATCGCATTCTATCATATGTGCTAACTTTAGAGTCATTTTTTGTTGAATAATGATGTAAGAAGAGTGCCAGAGTTCAATCTGCACACTTGTTTCATAAATTTATCTGATAAAGCTCTCACATTAACATCAGTATTTCCATCAATAAGATAATGTTTGCCAAAGAAAATGGTGTGACTTATAAAAAACCATGCTTAAAGTAAGTAACATGTAAACATACATATTCGCTTGTTCATTATAAGAAGTGAATATTGTAGATCAGATTGAACCTTTTTAAAGTAATGTTTCGAGATATCACTTTTTCAACATGACTGCTATAACCTCACAAATTTCTAGCGTCCCTATTTAAAAGCTCTATATATACTCCATTCATAGCTTGGCCGATGTATTATCCTTTACTCTGAACGCCTCCTGTCTCAATCTAGTTCATTAAATCTCAATCATGAAACATCTGCATGTACCGCTGCCTGTTTCCTCAAATACTATTTGCATCGTTTGCATAATTTGTGTTCGATTTGCATAAATACTACCGTACCCCGAACTGAAGACTATATCAGGTGATAATTATATTAAATGATGAGATCATCCTTCATTGTCCTGCATTTCTATGCACAATATAGGATAAAAAAAAACTATTTAATACTTTCGATGGTTTTGGTGGTAATTTTGTGGAAGTTCATTTCAATATAAAATTTAAAATAACTAACTGTGACACGTGTTTCGCCTCTTTCAGATGCATCTTCGGACTTACCATCGCAAAGTTTGCTTAAGTAATGAAGAAAGATTGATTCTAACATTTTAAAAGTATGAAATTACAAAATGGAGTTTAGGATTTTTCCTTTTTAAGGGAAGCAAGAAGGGGGTTATATAATCGAAACAAAGCAAACAAATAATCATACTACTAATGACGTTAAACATTACAAACTATTAAACTAATGAGCTGCAATCAATCAGATAGGTTAGTGATTATTCAATTAATTGGATGTAATGTAAGTAATGGCGAGCAACCTGTCCTTTAAAGAATATTATTTAATAAAACTTCTTTTTTGTTAAGAGATTTATTTATTTCTAAAGGAAGAGGCGAAACACGTGTCACAGTTACTATCACGAAACGTGGAATAATCAAAGTTATTTTATATTAAAACTATTTAATGTCTATTACGAATGATAATAATACATGGCATCAGTGGCGGCTGAATCTTTTTTGTACAAAAAAAGATTCAACAATTTTTGCAAGAGTTCTTTCATATTTAAATTTAGTTTTACAAAAAAACAGATTCTATAACATTGACTTTCAATTCAGATGTTAGCAAAAATTTGAGTGCCAGTATTATGAATTTTTTGGCTATCCGTAGTATAAAAATAGTTGAATCTTTTTTGAATGTATTTTCACAAACACTAATTACCAAAGTTTTTTATACACAAAATAAAAATTAATCACTAAGCTTAATTGCTATTAACGTAACCTATATGAATTAGCAAAATTTTGATGAATTAGTTTCAATGAATTTAGTGGGCATGTTTATAATTATCGGGAATTTTGAATGTATTTTCGCAAACACTAATTACTAGATAATAACATAGGAATATCGATAAACCGAGGGTTATATCCGACCTACAATTATAGTATTGATTAATTTCAAGTGTTTGAGTTTATAATTAATGATATTTATTTCAAATGGTATAACAATGGTGAGTTTGGAAGATTAAGTTGTTCGTTTAAAATTGACAAACAGTTAAACTGAGCCCTACTTATCTCTAATATTTCTTGATAAAACAATTTATTTTCGCCAGTATGTAATAAATGAATGCTTATTGAACCATATTGAACGCGTGATTCTCAAAACGTAAATGATTGGCGAGGGTTGACGTATCTTTTTTTAATCGAAAGCGGCTAAATGCTCAGCCATTCTTATATTCAAAGTTCGGAACGTTTTCCCAATGTAGAACTAATGACAGTCACTACACATCAATTTATAAATGCCAGATTTGCTTTTTTTATCATTTTTGCTATCTTTATTATTATTTAATAATTTATCTTGTGAATTCTTACAATAGATAGCTGGTCTAACACTTTTAGAGAGCTATTTCTGAATTTTAAAACTAGCGTTACGTTAATTTATTAATAAAAGCCCTATCTATCTTTAATTTATATAGCTAGAAATAAAATTGTATTATTATTTACAAAAATGGTTCTTGTACGGACAGTTTCAAAAATTGATTTTTTGAAGGCCATGCATGCATCCGATCTTCAAAAATTCCCAAAAAATAAACGTTGAACTTTTGACTTACAACTTTGCAAACACAAAATAAAAAAGATACACAGATACCTTTTGCAGTATAAAATACAATTTAAAAAAATGATAACATTCACTCTTTTAATCTTTTTCATTTCTCTTCTCAATCAAAGATACGTGTGTCGATTAAATAACTTGCTCCTTGCTTCCCGTAAAAAGGAAAAATCCCAAACTCCATTTTGTAATTTTATCATTTTAAAATGTTAGAATCAATATTGCTTCATTGCTTAAGCAAACTTTGCTATAGTAAGTTCGAAGATGCTTCTGAAAGAGGCGAAACACGTGTCACAGTTTTTAGTACAATACGTGGAATAATCAAAGTTATTTTTAATTTGATATTAAAATTAACTTCTACAAAGTTACCGCCGAAACCATCGAAAGTATTGAATTATCCCAACTTAGTAAAAGGCCAGATTAGCCTTCACTTCGATAAATACATCAAATTAATGTATCACATTTAATAACTTATTATTACCATATAAAATCAGGATTGTGGAACAGAGAAGAAGATTTATTGTGTACCCTGTCTACAACATTATATATAGAAAATTAATTGCAGGCTTAAACATACATAGTTCTGACGACGGCGTATTAAAATAATTTCTGTAGAAGTAAAATACATTGTTATTTTTCTCATCGTATTATAATGGAGTTCTACCAAGTAAATGCCAACTCAATCGCCAAAATTATCATTTGGTCATAAAAAACACAAAATAAAAAAGATACACATTAAACCTTTTGCTGTATAAAATTCAATTAAATAAATGATTCAATTCAAACTCTTAATCTCTTTCATTTCTCTTCTCAATCAAAGATACGTATATTGAGAAAAAAGCCGATAATATGTTATCATATTAGCCAATATACAATAATATGTACCACGTTATACCTTATATGCCAAACATCACTGTTCAACTAGTTGGCTCATATCGATGATTGATCGCCTCCTTTCTCGCGTACAGAGAAGAGACACTCGAACTGAGCTAAATTGGCAAAACAACCGATAAACAGCAGAGCATGTGATGACTAGGGCTTCCAAAAACAACAAAAAAATGTAACATCACACTCTTAAGATAGTAAGAAGAAAACTTCTCATAATAAAAGATACTTTTAATATTCTCAAAATCTATCAAACAAAATGGTAGAATTTTAAGATGTTTTTCAAGTTATTATAATGCTAAAAAGTTTTATTTTGTATAAATATTAATTAAGCAATACTTTTCCATTAGAGACTCTAATTCGAGTATCGAGTACTCGATACTCGAGTAATTTGAAAAATACTCGAGTAATACTCGTAATATATAAATGAACATTTATTTCCAAATTTTATTTTGTTTTAAACAACGGGCAGAAAAACTAGATAGCACAATTGAATTGATTGTTAACTTTAAAGCCGAGGTCCACTGCAACAAAGAGATTTTTTCTACTGCTGGAATAAAAAAACCAAACTTCGAACCAAATAAAAATTTGAGACGTTTAATTGTCTATTATTTGAGAAATATATGTTTCATAAATTTAAAAAAACGCATTAATAAAATAAGCATATTTAAATATGTATTATCATTTATATACATACACAAATTTGAATTAATAAAATATATTTTGGTATATCTGAAACTACTCGAGTATACCCGAGTACTCGAGTATTTAAAAAAAATACTACTCGATACTCGAGTAGTTGATATGTCGAGTAATTGGAGTCCCTACTTTCCACCTAGAATATATGACAGTCACAGAACTTAATATTATTATTAAATATTACATATTATGTAATTTTTTTTTATTTAAATTAATTATCTCGATCACTCTTTCACATCTTTTGAACCGGTGCACGTTATAATTACATGCAAATTTGAATCGTTTAAATTTAGCACTTTTCAGTGAGTTTCGTTGCTAACGACCCGGCTTTCGCCTTTAAGCATTTTCGGGCATTTCAAGTGCATAAATGAACTTGAACTTGTTAGTTCAAATACATTCGTAGCCATGAAATGCATGAAGATGACGAAAGACGGCATCTAGGTCAATAGCGACAAACACTCATGGAAAAGCACAAAATTCAAACGATTTAAATTTGATTTCAAAATTCCATCACGCACCTTCAGTAGAAATTCTAAATTATAATGCATGCATTTATGGCAAAGAAAACTCTTTAAAAAATAAAAAAACAAATGAATGTGAATTATTTTCAACTAAAGCAACTCATCAGTTAATATTTTTATGTCATTGGAAGTATAATTGTTTGTTGTATCCATCCATATAAAAAAGTATAAATCCCAACCGCCACTCTGTAATTTAATCATTTTAGCATGTCAATCACTCTTACTGTTTTTTTAAAGCAACCATGCAATTGTAAATCTGATGATGCCTCTGAAAGCGGTGAAATACGTGTCACTAGGTGGAATAATCGTAGATATTTTATGTTATCAATTATGTAATCTAAATATTTTCTATTGTTCTGATGTGACATAAATTATGAGTTTAAAAAATGGCTGACGGATTTATGGTCATTAAGTATAATTTACAAAAACATTTTTACGATACAAAGCTAAACCGGACAGCTTGTGTTATAAATACTAATACAAAAATAACTAGTGTTTATCTTTAAATCGTAATAAATAGAGAAATATTTTAATTAATACTAAACCAAAGCACAGCGTGTGATCTTTTCAATGTGGTGAAAGATTTTAATTGAACGCGGTTATTTATAATTTGACTGAATTGTTAATAAATTAGATATACTATTTTCAAAATTCAAAAGTTTAGGTCAATTAAAATGGAATTAAAATGAACATTTCAGACTGGCATTGACATTTCACACCCCTTTCATATATTGACAGCCCCATTCTCGCCCATTAAAATGTCCAAATTCAAGGAAAAAATCTAATTTGCTGTCAAATAAATGTCAAACAATACCTTCACGTAAATAAAAACATTATTATATTAATAAAAGCCGGGAAAAGTTCAGTAGAAGACTAATTTATTACATTTTGACTAAATGTCTTCGCCGATAAAAAAATCAAACATATTTTCTTTCATATTCGTTTTTATGGCAACTTAATGACCAACAATGCAAAAGGGAATTACGGACCCACAGACATACATACGCCGTTTCGGTTTTATATATGTACTACTCGATACTCGAGTAATTGGAGTCTCTACACACACATTGATAACGAAACAAATTTACCGTCGAAACTTTCGCGAGCGAAATCAATTCGTTTAGTTTGAACGTGCAACAACAATGCAAAAGGGAATTACAGACATACATCCCCCGTTTCGGTTTCATATATAAGATTATCTCTCGTTTTCATAGTGGTATGGTTATGTGCAATTTAATGTTTCTTTTATTTGGTAAAATGTTTGAATCCTCAAAATTTACACTTTTAAACATTTATACGAAGAATTTCTTTGATAGGTTATCCATCCACACGTATCCTGACCGATCCTTAAAACGGAGTGTTGAGAGCGTGATAATTTAACAACGAACCCTTTAATAATCCCATCATCTCTTAATCCAACCCTCAACCACCCCCTCCGATCAATTGAGTTAAAAATTAGTTTTCGTATAACAAAACTGCTTTCAAAATATTATTTATGCAGCCATTTGTATTAGATTAAAAGTATATTCAGATATATTTTTTTTAAAAACAGGTTTTACATTTATTTTTTTCAAAAATGTGGCGGATTTTAATTGTCAGGTCCGTGGTGCAGTGGTCATTGACGTTGGCTTCCGTAACGGTCCCACGGGCTCAAGTCCCAGTTCGAGCAGCATCCTATATTTCAGTCGATTTATCGATTCTGTCCAAAGAAGGTGCTGTCTTAATTCTTACCCACTCAATCCGATCCCTTAAGTAGGGCGTAGCGATAGCAAATAGATAATCACTAGTCCTGGCATTGTCTAAAGTAGTGATGCACAACCGTTTTGTTAGAAACACCATCAATGCTCAGATTCTTCGAGGGCCGCATGATTGAAAGGTGATTGAATAATCATTATTTTCAGTGTCTATGAAATTGAAATTTTTTTCTTTTTATATCGTCCGTGAAAAGTTTGGAAGAAAAAACGGTGATAGATATTTTTCATATTGGGCCACATGAAATGTCATCCTAGGCCACAGGTTGTGCGTCACTGCTTCAAACAAACCGCCCTGCTTTCTTGGGATTTAAGGCTACAAATTAATTATCCAATAAATAAACTTTTATTAGGGGTAATAATTTTAATACGCTATAAAACAAGAGTTAGCATTTTAAGGCCGAAGGACAACTATTTTAGCACTATGCGCTGTACTCCTAAGGCTGGACATAACATTCTATTTCCAATACACGAAGCACTGCGAGTATTCAGTAGTTTACCCGTTTTCCTGGAGATATTAATTTATGATTCTCAACGAAATACAGATGAAACAATTTTACAATAAATAATGATGAAAATCTTCTTATTCGTACCCTTATTATTCGAATATATACATACATATATATATATATGTAATATGTATTAGAATGCACAATACAGATACATATTTTATATTGACGTGAGTGAACTCAGACGATTACTATTTTTTATGAATAAAAGTTGAATTTGTTGGAACTCACTCCGTTGACTTCTTCGAAATTTTTAATATGATTTTATTATTTTTTTCTCTGTTCTGATGAATCCAATGTTTTCATCTTTTTTAATAATTTGTGATTTTTGTTATGTTTTTACAGGTATGTGTATACATATTGACACCGCCTTATGTGGTAGGTCATCAGAACTCTCTCGAACGATCTATTGTTCACCTCAGTCAATGAGTCAGTCGATATCAGGAAATAAATTCATTCTTATAATAATCTATATTGCAATCTATAGCGATGCAATGTAGAAAATTTTCATCTCTTGACGCCCGACAATGCATGTGCTTCATAAAAAGTTCGTAAGGCGATAAATAACCCCTTATCGGCGGGCGCACGTGTTAACGATTTTTGAAACGGCCATTGTTTTTTCTTTCTAAAGTAACTGTTTGTTTTCATACAGCAGTGAGAGATTGGACGGCATTGAGAATGCACGCGCCTAATCCTCTCCCTAAGAATTAAATTCGAGTCAAATTCCTGATATCTTCTTCGCTATCGTAATATTTGTGTGTTGTATAACGTCTGTGTAAACTATAAACAATTGAATAATGGATGCTAACCGCAACCACATAACGCTTTGAGATCGTCTTTTCTTTATAAGAGTACCATGTTTCTCCTACTCCGTCCCCAAAATCCCTCTTCCTGGTCGGAGTACGAAGGAGCCGGAATAAAGGTCTTCTCAATATATATAAATAAATGTATGTAAATTTGTCAAATCCATAGCACATTGGCGGCAGCTGTAATGCCATGATTTGTATTTTCTTGAATAAATAAATAAATAATAAATCAAGTTATCGATTACAGTCAAGTATCTTTGGACTTACCTTAGATAGTACACTTAAGTTTAACAAACACACCGTGATTAAAAAAAGACAAGCTTATGCTACAAAAGTACTTTATGCGCAATGCTAAGAGCAAACTTTCCCTAAAGAGTAAACTTCTTCTTTATACAGCAATAACTCGTCCAATTATGGTATACGCTACACCAGTTTTGACTTTGCGCACCAAAAACATCTGAACACTCATCAGATGGTTCAAAATTTGTCGATTGCTGCAAATATATGATACTCCATGGTACATGCGTGGTTCGCTATTACACAGAGATTTAAGTGTGCCCACTATTTACGAGTTTGTTCGTGAAACCTTCATAAGTCATAAGGCAGTGAACCATCTCTGTTATCCTACGATCTCTTCATGATAAATCGTTATTGATCGTTAACCATTCTTCTCGATGACTTTCCATAGGTAAAAAGAAAAAGTAAGCTGACCTCTTGAACTCAAGTGATCGCGCACTCCTGTCAGCAGCGATGGGAAGGGAATGCAACTTGAATATAAAAACTAAACATTAAAACGAAGGAATGGGAAGAACTTTGACGGTAAAGCGCTTTAGAACTTTAAGTATCAAATAGATATCCAAAATATAGTTGTCTTCAATTTGTGCATTAATCGTAATTTGCTTTCATGCGTCTCATTATGCAATAATAACGAAGAAGATGACAAAAAACTACGTCTTAACATAGATAATAGAAGAATTTTATTAACTACTAGTATTGCTACCCGACGTCGCTCGGACTAAGCGACCAATAATTATTTAATGTTATGTCATTCGACATAATTATATCACAAAATCTAACATCCAAAATAGAGTTCAAATAAAATCACAAACTTTATTTAATTTGATGACAGCCCCATTCTCGCCCATTAAAATGTCCAAATTCAAGGAAAAAATTTAATTTGCTGCACGTAAATAATAAACATTATTATATTAATAAAAGCCGGGAAAAGTTCAGTAGAAGACTAATTTATTACATTTTGACTAAATGTCTTCGCCGATAAAAAATTCAAACATATTTTCTTTCATATTCGTTTTTATGGCAACTTAATGACCAACAATGCAAAAGGGAATTACGGACCCACAGACATACATACGTAGTTTCGGTTTTATATATAAGATTTTGGTTCATATGAAACTACTCGAGTACTCGAGTATTTTGTAAAATGTACTACTCGATACTCGAGTAATTGGAGTCTCTACACACACATTGATAACGAAACAAATTTACCGTCGAAACTTTCGCGAGCGAAATCAATTCGTTTGTTTGAACTTGCAACAACAATGCAAAAGGGAATTACAGACCCACATACATACATACGCCGTTTCGGTTTTATATATAAGATATTACTTTGCTTTATCCGTCTGTCGCTCTCTTCACATAAAGTAACAATCCGTGTATAATAAAAACACATTAGTTCTAGATAGAAATCCATACACTTTTATTGCTGCAATAATTTTAATATCGTCTGAAATTACACGATTCTAAGACGTCCATACATTCGCTCTAATTTCTCTAGCGTTTGGTTCAAATAATAGCATTCGTAGGGGAGCAGGATCCGCCATTGACCTCCCTTTGCGATATTACGGCTCACCCCAGTTCCGGCTATTACCGCACCACAATGAAATCGCTTACCTTATATGGCGCACATATACACTGCCTCGTATAGCATTAATCATATATTCTCAGTATGTGGGAGCAATTCTATGGTGTATGATGCAGAACAAAGGGCTTTGTTCTCATTTCTACATACATTTTCGATTTTCAGAAAACTTGCACGAGAGCCGGATCATGGCCTGGGCTATACGTTTTCATACGTACCTGTGCAGAATGTAATAAGTCATTACATCAGTACACTTATGCCTCGTATAACACGGTTATATGGTACCACAAAAACGTCGTGTAAAACAAATCCGTTTTAGTTTTGAAGTTCATACAAAACTAGGGTTTGCGTTCCTATAAAAAATCGAAGATTTTTGTTTTACTTTTTTTTTTAATTAACAAATATACATTTACATATTTATTGAAAAAACATTAAATAACATAATATATCATTAATTCATCATCGTTATCATTTAGAATTCTATATTTTTTACACTTTTCGAATCTTTTTTGTAATAGGCGATTGTCTTCTTTTAGCGTATAAATCTTTACGTGTTTCCTTATATGGTTCCAAAATATTTTGTAATTCCCTCTTGAATTTCGAACTTTTTCTCATTATTGGATCATTTTCAATAAAAAATAAATCGAATTCAATAGGCAATTCCAAGCCGACATTTATTGTTTTTAATGTGAAACATGTAGCTACTTCGCTGCAACTGTTTTCTAAGTCATTAACTGTGGTAGGTTCATCTAACATTTCGGCTAATTCTTCTTCGTTCAACGTACGATTCTCCAATATTTATTGGATGTCATGAATATCTATGTACATCTATATATATAAAAATGAATGTTTGTCTGTATTTCCGCTATGGACTACTAAACCGCTCGACCGATCGATGTGAAACTTTACAAATTTATTGAGTACACTCCCGCAATGGTTTCTGGCCTACCAACCCTTCCCCCAACTACCCCCCAACCTCCACCCCCCAATCTTTTTTTTATACTTTACGAATTTTTCGAGTTCACTCCTTCGAAGGTTTCTGGCATACCCCCCCCATATGCCCCCTAAACCCCACCCCGCCAAACAACCTCCATCCCCCCAAAAATAGATATCGAATTGAAACGAAAAGCTGCAATGACACAATTTTTTCAAAATGAACGAAATCAATAAATTGACTCAAATTGAATTGAATATTTGTGTAATGTCTTTCCTTTTTTATTTATTTTAGTTGCTGGCGTAGCAACGCGCGCAGGGTACAGCTAGTATGTTATAAAAACCTTCTCCAGCAATACATAATTTTTCCTTTAAACCGTGTTATATAAATTGTGTTGTATAAAAATGTGTCAAAATTTATACATCAGTGCTGTGTAAAACTGTGTGGTATAAAACGATGTTATACGAGGCCCAGGTGTACTATTTTTTAGCTCTTTAGGATTCATATGTTCATGCTTTTATTCAGTTGTATCGTAAATAATCAATACATATCTGCCATTGCAGAAAAAACGTATCTCGTTTTTCTCAATTTTTCAGGAGAGCCTAAAAACATGTTTTAATAATAATTCACAGCTGTTAACTAATTTTACTCCATTGTGGTTTTGGTTTTGGAAATTACTGATGTACCGTCAAATTCGCTGATTTTAAACGAGTAAAGGCAATTTTTATTCTTATGCATCCATTCCATAAATTTATTTGCAAAATAAATACCGTTCATTTTGACAACTTATTGTTGCACTTGCGCAAAGGTTATAGGCATAGTACAATTAAATTTCAGTAGGTGGAGCGTGTAGACAATCGGCAAAAGACAACCAGAAAAATGTCAAACGGAAAATGTCATCGATACCGATCAATGTAAAATGGTTTTTTTTTCTAAAATATTGTGCATCCGAAAGCACTTCAATAAACACAAACACTTTCTTTCTTTGAGTGGTATTGCAACGCTTGCATGGTACCGGCCAGAAGTCAATAAATCGTAAATTCATAAAAAAAAAAAATAGAACAGGTAACTGACATGGTAAAGTGCCTCGATAGTAATTTAATTCTCTTGATACGGTACTGTGAAAATTGCGCTCTTCGTATTTACCTACCAGGAAAATTACTGATTACTATCTGGTTTTCAAAAGGAAATGGACAAATTATTTATAACAACTACTTGTGATTACAGTTTAAAGTAATCTTACAATTCCGGTCAAAAGAGTTGTGAAAATATTCACGATTAACGTATTTCAGAATAATTTGTGTTAATCTATTTGATCATTTATCCG
Organism: Himalopsyche kuldschensis; assembly: GCA_028554975.1. NCBI lineage: Eukaryota > Metazoa > Arthropoda > Insecta > Trichoptera > Rhyacophilidae > Himalopsyche > Himalopsyche kuldschensis. The sequence continues at coordinate 8,658,135 of JAHFWI010000012.1, forward strand.
CACTCTCAGATAACAAACAAACAAAAAACGAAATTTTTAATTGCCTGAAGCCACACAATACAGTTTTCGCGCTTTATTTCTGTTCTTCTTTACGGCTGCGGTGTTTATTACACATAATAAACACACTGAATTAATAATGTTTACGGTTCTATTCAGGCATAACAATAAAGCCTTATTTTCCCAAAGCTCGTATTGTAATTTAATTTCGCTGACCCATACAGGATTATTTACCAATACTTAATTAAGTGCCTATTTAATATCATAATCCATATTGCCAAGCACAATGGACTAGTGGTAAAAGCTCTGTTCCACGGTTTTGATCCGGGGCTCAACTTCCTCGCCCTGTGCTAGAATACGCACGTTGATAACCCAGTGCAAAATAATCTGTTTTTCAATTCTGAGAAGATTGTGTTTGATCTTTTAAAAGGAGTTATAAATAGAATCCATTCATTTGTTTGTTTCTCGGATGTAATTAAAGTCTTGATGCTTTTGAATGAGTCAGAGTCATAAAAAACTTTTCATCTTTTTATTATTATTTAGAATAAGTAAAATGAGTGTTTACATGTATTGTATTTAAAATAATAAGAGAATTGGTTTTCTGTGTCATCGACTGTATCCAGATCTGAGAGACAAAGTTTTTAAATCTTTGTATTTTTCTTGCTAATAAGATAAATTCTGTATAGTGTAAGAGCTTGCTTCATTTCTGATATGAACATACATACACGTTGCACGATAAAAGCAAGAATTGAATTCGACTTTTTAATAATCAGTTTAGTTATTTAGATCAATTTCGGAGTCTTGGTTTCTTTTGATGACTCTGCAGAACTTCCTGTGGAAAACTCTTCTGCCAGCGAAAAATATTATAAAGTATTTCGACTGAGGGTGCTTGAATTCATTCCTTTTGCACGGACTCTGTCAGAACTTGAATGCCTGAAGATGCCGAAAGGCGAAACCCGGGTCGTTCTCTCATGGAAAAAAATTCAAAAAATTCTAATTTGAAAAATATTACGTTCATTAATAAGTTCATCTTTTATTTTCAGCGTCGATAGAAATTGAAACATTGGATTGAGAAATAGGTTTTATCAATGATAATAAAAACTGCACTTTTGGCAAACTATATAAGTTTGTTATAAATTAAAACAATCAAAAAATGTCACTAAAGATTTTTTGACAAAAATACTTGACTAAAAAGCCAAAATCTGACATGAAACTGGGTATATTTCCTCACCAAAAACATCTTAAAACTCTCTGGATTGTGCAGATTAAGTTATTGTGGTAAATAGGTGATGCTCCATGATTCATGCGTGGTTCCCTGTGACACAGAGATTTAAGTTTACCAACTATTCGCGGATTCTAGAAATCAGTTTTACAAGGTAGTATCACTTTAACCTGACGATCTCTTGCCTGCAGAATTATGACGAGAAGGCATCAGAGAATCTTTATAGACCGACAATCATTCTTCTCGATGACCTTCCATAGATATAATCAAACATTAATCTGACCGCTTGAACTGTGGCGATCGTGCCCTCCTGTCAGTAGCGATGGGAAAGGAATGCAACTTGAAAAAACACTAAACTTAGAGTCGAAGCAGACTGAGAGACCTAAATATTATATTTGAAGCTCCATCAAATAGATATCCAAAAAAAAATGATTTTTAATAAGCAATAAGTTTTTCAAATGTTTATTTTTGGAATAAGTTGTAAACCAAATAACGCAAGCTCTACAGAAAGTGAAATGACAATTGTCCTGATTAATAGTCAAAGTCCGTAGTTGAGTATCGAGAGAGGTTAAGCAACTTGAGTAACAAGCAGTTCTGGTAGAAACATTTAAAATATCTTCAATTGCTCCAATTTGGAACAGTTAAAAAGAAGTTTAAAAAAATGGCAACACTCCTGTCTTTCTATATTTATTCTTTATATAGATAGAAATTACAGTATACAAATCACAGACACTTAAAATCCACAAATGAGGAGCTAATTTTCAAAAGTGGATAAATCCAAAATACTTTTTTTCAACTGCCAGTTTTAGACTAATCTTTTGAGACCTTTTTTATTCACATGGAAAAGTTTGAATTATTACATATTATTCGTAATTCCTTAATTTAAAATATATGTTAAAAATTTTGATAGTAAACACAAATTTATGAGGAAAGAGTAATGAAAATATCTGCCACTTGCAGTTTTTCAACAAATGGATTTGTCCACTTTTGAAAATTAGCTTCTCAAATAAGTTAATTAAAAATATTCGCACAAAGGGAGAACAAACACAATTTCACAATTTTTATAAAGAGCTGGCGTTGATTGCGTATTTCGAACGTGGAACATAATGACAGCCAGTTTTTCCAATCAACCTGAAATTCGAAGCGCATCTTGTTTTTGAAACTCTGCAATATCCGGTCATTGATTATAGTACCGGAAATGAACAACGCGATGCTACGTAATAACGCATTCGAACATGTGCACAACTGCCATATCAATACTTTTTTTTGTTGTTTCGTATTTTCCGTCAGTAAATAAAATGATTTACTAATTAATATTATTAAATTCGATATTATCGAAATGGTTAGATTATAAATATTTATTCTTTCTTATTTGCAGGGGATATTTCATTTTTAAAATTGATGCATTTAAGCGACAGTCAATCAATTCCATTTTTTAACCTTGTCCGCTAATATTAACGCTTACAAAAAATATATATATAATATTTAATATTTGTTAGCTTTTTCGGCTTCAGAGCTATGTCTACAGAGACATTAACTTGTCTATTTCCACTCAAACTTTTTTTGTGCGATTTCAAAGTAATGCGGTTTTTTTAATGCAATTTTTTACTTAAAATTTTTTTAAATATATTTTTGGTACTATATTAACGTTATAACGTAATTAACAGCGCAATTTTCACATACTGTGCCTGCAAAATCCAGTGTTTCACCTGATTATTATAATATGACCTTGACACGTGCGTTCTTGTGCATGTTATGTTCCCATATTAAGTCATAGCTTTTTTTGTGATTTTCCACGGAATGCAGCTACCGCACAAAGAAAGGTCAGGTGTTTACTGGTTTAGAAAAGGTAAGAAAAACCTCTCCTCATCCATTCTAACATTCTAATCATTTTAATTAAATAATACAGTATTAATTGTAACAAATCGATTTCACGTAATTCTTGAAATTAAAGCAAATCTAGGATTCTGTTGGGTGGCAAATGACAGTGAACATAAATTACATTGAGTTAACGAATTGCAGTCCTCCGGACTCGTATGCGCGTCCTCGCTGGACAATCGTAGAGGTCCGGGGAAACGTATGTGCGTCCTCGTTGGCGCTGATTTTTTCGGGGTTGATTCTTTACAGGGATCGAACTTATTACCGATCACACCTACAGATGTCACCTTATCGTCTGTCGATGTGATAATTACAGCAAATAGACTAATAATTCAATGACGCAGCAAAAATAGCATCGGAGTTATATCAATTTCACTGAAGTACCGTAAAACGGGGTGAATTGAGACACTTTTTACCCTCCACGACTATGTATTTTCATACCTACGCCACATAATTCAAATATGAATGGCATGAAACTTGTTTCTATTGTCTTATTACACTATCGTTATAAAGACACAGTCAATTTTGTTCGATGTCTCTATTCACATTGAATCGGGGTGAATAGAGACGAGAGAGGGTAAATCGAGATTGGCAGGTGAATAGAGATAAAAATACATATTGGAATATATTGAGACGACCAGGGTTTCTTCCTCAATCTGACAGTAACAGACATCATCCTTGCAAGGCGTTCGGCGACGGGACTTAGGGACAGGATGGGAAGAAAGGTATCTCTTGCAAAGATTTCAATCGGTATTCTCTTGGCCGAAAACTCTATCCTAGAGTCGGCTAGTTTATTTTTCTCAAATCAGAGTACATTTTTGATTACAAAAACAGATATATTGCGTAAGACCAAACGATTATTGCGACTTCCTCCTGTCCGAGACAGGAGGGCGATACGGCTATCGGCTCGGACGGTAACGACTTGAATTAGGGCTGAATTAAGACTGAATGATGACCGACTTTGAAAAACAAAGTCGCTGTTATGTTTTTTTGAGGCAAACCGAACCGCATGGACGCGTTCGCTGTCCATGGATGCGTTCGCTGTGCCAGGGTGCGTTCGCTGTGCAGGGATGCGTTCGAATGTCGGTTTTGCAAATTTTTTTATAACATATTAATGAATTTATTCGCGATAATTAATAGTTTGGTCTTATTACCATTGATCGAGGTGATAATAAGATCGTCCGAGAGAGTTCTGATACCCTACAACATCATGCGGTATCAATATGAACCTTTATTCTATACGAGTCTCTCTTCATTCCGTTTTACGGTACTTATTAACTAAAAAAACATGATTGATTTTAATTTTCGTGCAATAAAAGAGAAATTTATTCAAAGGGTCGAAAAGTAAGGATGCACAGTCATCGAACTTAAACACGTTTGTTTCAATTTCGGCCAATCATTTTGTTGGTTTGGTTTTGTCATTCGAGAGATAGTATTATAGTCATTGTAAAGAATTATATATAAATTATCAAAAATACATTGGATACTTAGTAAAGTTGTGCTAAACTTCAATCCTTGTTTTTGTCTCTATTCACCCCGTTTTACCGGTTCTTAATTTTGCAATTGTTTTCTATAAATCGCTTGGACCGCAGCTTGAATATTTTATTCGGCCCACCAAACGGTGTATGTTGGACATCTCTGAGCTTAACAGTAAACAGCACGATAATTAAATGTAGTACTTTAATTAAATATATTTTATTTAATCTTTTAAAGTAGAAAAAGACAGCTTAAGTATTTCCGTAGCGTTTTTCTCTTTGTGCCGGTGTAGTTTCTTCTTCAATTATACAGAAAAAGCAGGGCTCTGGAGCCGAAGTCGTGGAGTCGGGGTTTTTTGGTCGGAGTCGGAGTTGTACTCGGAGTCAGAAATTTTTAAAAAGTTTGAAATTTTTTATTTTTGCATATAAAATGTCAAATTTGGCTATTGGCCGGATTGGTTGGTTGATATTTAATTGAATACACATAAATAGGAAAATTAGAAAAAAAAGTTACGAAATTAAACTTTTTTTAGTCGGAGTCGTGTTTTTGATCAATGTTGGAGTAGGGGTCGTGGCTTTGGTAAATGCTGGAGTCAGAGTCGGATTCGTACTTTTTTAACGACTCCACATCCCTGAGAAAAAGGATTCTTTTAAAAATGCAATTCGCACAGTACATTTGAAAGTGTGCTGTATAACTTTGACGGTAGCTGAACGGACATTTTTCCCTGTGACATAAAAACATACGACTCAGTGCAAAAATCGGAAAAGTCAGGAGAAGAAAGATTACTCTCTTGCGGAAATATTTCATGACAATTTTATGCCCGAACAGACGCGAAATGCCATCCTTGCTATTTTCCTTTTACTCCAGGTAGACAGACTACGGATAACAAATCACAGAAATAGCTTTGAATCGAATCTATATATCAAGGTGTCGTTGTAAGGCGGGTTGCACACAGCCAATACAATCAGCAAGGGACCATTTTAGTATGCAGTCATATTTCTAATTTAGTACTCGAACACTTATAGCGAAAAAAGTACACTATGATAACAAATTAAACTTTATTGATAGATCAACTTGGTGACATGATACCTAACCTAACCTGGCCGAGCCTAACCTAACCTAACCTTACCTGACTTAAGGGGGTCACCCCGTTTTATTTAGAAAAAACGTTTTTTTTGTTTTTGCATAAGTTGATTCCTAAACACGTATAAAGTATGCTGGTAAAGTATTTTTTTAATATTCGAAGTCGTTGGAAAGTTACTGCAGTTAGACGACACTTGTTTGGGGGCGAGGCATTGGGCCTTTTGTGACGCTTCAGCTTGTTACATGAGGTCTTTCAATACACATTTCAATTAATGAAACAAGCCAACATTAAAGTAAGAGTGTAGCAAGAAGCTACAGAGACTTAAAACAGGAAGAAGAAAGAATTATCTATGGCCCAGACATAGCAGATTAATGAGGGGTAAATATTTTATAGTTTAAATCGTATTTGAACTTTCAAACGCGTTTTTCTTAAGACTGTGTTTTTCTTACTGGTCACCACAATATCTCAAGAACGGTTTGACCGATTTATAACCTACCCAACCTTACCACTTCGAGAACATTATGGGAAGCGACAGGAAAAAATATACATTACAATAAACAGGTCGTCGCTACGATACAATTAAAAAATAGTTGACTGCGATTCTAAGGTAGACCGCAAAGGTTGATAGGTTAGGTAGGTTGACAGCATACTTAAAAGGCACCATTCGCAGTATACTTATCTTTCATGCGAGAAGGCAGTAAGTGACTCTGGCAAACTTTTGAGCAAAGTGACATAATCTGTTTATTGAAGTTTAGTACTGAGAATTTATAAAAAGCGGTGATATTTTTGTGAGTATAAAGTACAAGAGAACTTATAATAAATTTGAAATGAACACTTAGTATATATTTAATTTATATAATCAAAGAATATCTTGTTTTGAAAATCGTTGTGTAGTAAATTAGCTTTTCTAAGTAACTATGCAGAAACTTTTTACTTTTAAGCACTTCCCTATGCCATCCCATCTCGTCCGAATAACTTCAATAAGTAGTTAAATATTCAAACGGTTCAAATCTTATTTCTTTGCTGCTCAAGTACATAGGTTAAAAAAATTACTATTCAAAGCGGTCGACTAAAATTTTCCATGACATGATAGTTTTAGGATGGCGTGTTACAGGTTAAAGATATGACGTCACTTTACTTTTGATACGGGATTGATCTGCTTTTTCTTGAAGCGCTCATTATTAATTGGCTTACACAGTAAATTATTAAATTCTACATTAAAATTGGAACGATTTTGGTTTCGGACATAAAAATACACAAATGAATTACAATATGAATATCACGAGCACGCTGGTACATTTAAATACTCAATTTTATACAACCTTCTCGCAAACATTTTTTAAATGTTTTTTTTACTGTAGTGAATAGTGAACTACTTGAGTAGTACTGTTTCGGTTGCTTGTGTGCAACCCGCCTAACAATATATGGTTATACGTTTATTTAAATCGATTTTGTAAAATACAGACGAATATTGAATGATTCAACATAACGCAGTTGGTCTTAGCTTGCAAAAATGTTTCCCAGAGTCCTGTGATGACGTTCTTTGGCTTCTTTAGCCGACTACTCTTAAATTTTCTCTGGTATACAAATATACAGTGGCGGTTGGTGACAGAGTATTAGGGAGTACAAAAAAAGATTCAACCATTTTTGCAAGTAGTCTTTCCTATTCATTGGATTTTAAAACACTTCTATAACATGAACTTTCAATTCAGATGTTCGCAATACCAACGGAGTGCCAGTCTTATGAATTTTTGGCTGTCCGTAGTACGGAAAAATAATTGAATCTTTATTTGTACTCCCTAATACTCTGTCGCCAGCCGCCACTGCAAATATAGTCATTTTACCATTGAAAAATTCAACCAAAGCCTGTTTTACTATTGGTTCTTTCAATAATATACGTGGATTGATTCCAAACAAACAGAAAAAGTGTGTGCAGCTTTAATGGCAGACACCTAAATCAAAACAGATATAAGTATAATAAAAACAATAATACATTTTTAGTACTTTTTCCACATAAAATTTATTTGATCAGGACCGGTTTCGCTCATGGCGAGCATTGTCAACTGATGATATCAGTGAGATATATGTATGTTAATTTGACGCTGTTAATCCAAAATTGAACGAAAGGCTGGTAATCTAATCATTCAGATACAATTCTTAAACATTTTTTTTAACCCTTTCCATTTCCTTGACATTTATTTTTGTCCTTACACCAACTCCACAATAAATTTGATAAATTGATTAATATCACAGGATTGCATATTTATTAGCATGGTAAAACGAAATGCCTAAAAATATACCACATCATGACATGTTACAAACTTTAAGTAAGGCACACAATCCAATTAATACGCGTTTTGAGAGGATAATTAAAAATTTCCATCCAAGTTTTACAATGTCGAGCAGGGCACATAGAAATTGCGCGTTACCTATTCGATGAATGAGCCAAAGGAACTCTAGAACTAAATCCATGTTTCAACCCAGTATGAACTCTTAATGAAGACACTTCTTTTTTCAGATTTGATAAAGCCATAAATGTAATTATTCTTGAGTTGAACAAACGTGGGAATCTCTGAATTCGTAAATCAATGCATGGAAACAACAATCGTGTATTCGAGCCACTTCTCTTGACATAATACAGGTAGAAATTGATTTTTAAAAGTTCTGTATTCAAATTATCGATTTCGTAAAACTTTATTTTGATGTGTAATGTTTGATTGATTGAGTAGGCATTTATTTGGTAGAACTCCATTAAAATACGGTACGTATTGTAATGTTTGATATAATGAAGTGGTTCAATGACTAATATTTATGCACTAATATAATATAAGCGTTGTTTTCAAAAACAAATTCAAAACGAATTCCAAATTATTCTGTCATCATGCACGTATCTTTATCCGTTTGTTTTTTTAAATTTGAAACGTTTAAAAAAAGAACTAAAATATATTGTTATTTTTTACCGTATTTAAAAAAAGAATATTAAATGACAGCCAATCAGAGACGACTCCGATGACAGCCAATTTGAAACAAATGACACACGCTTTGTTTTCTAAATAAGAAGATTATTGATGTAGTGAGTATGTTTAGATTTGTTTGTTTTTCAATCTTAACTTAATAACGGCGCTTTATTTAAACCCAAACATTTTAGGCTATAGAATATATAATTTAATGGCTTGAACAAACAACAAATCTATTTTATAGAGCTACTTTCACTAAGTAGAAAAAAATTCACGACAAAGGAAAGGTTTTGGCCCATAGTTTATTCCGTGAGAGAAAATCCGTAATTCTCTTGTTCTCGAAAACCCAATGAGTCGATAGTTTATTAAAGTGACCTTTGTTTCCTTTGTTGATCCTTTGCCTCGCAGAGGAAATGAGTGAGCGTAACTTTTACGATTTATGGCGTTTCTCTTTCACTCCGGGAGGAAACCAGAGGGAGGATATATGTATCCCCGAGGACTGGAAAATGGTAAGCTCTGGTACGTAATGGTTTTAAAAGCTGACCTCCATTTAAAATGGAATTTTCACACTGCGGAAAGCCGAGAGCCATTATTCGGTTTGAACGATTATATGCTTCTCGCTAAACAATCGGAATGTCCAAATAAATCAACTACTATTATTTGTAGTTATCATTTATTACTCTCAGAAGCCATTGTAAGAATACAAAGAAATACAGGGAAGAGTTGCTTTTACTTTATTATACTATTTTGCAGGGCTTTTTTTCATTATATTTATTTTCGAATTCAATTAGACGAAACAATGTTTGCGTTTACACAATTACAATTCGTCAAAATGATAAAATATGGTATTGTTATGAGCCGGATGAGATGCGGATGGATTCGAAATTGTCGCTCTCCTGTGGCGACGAGAGAGAAGGGGACTTTTCCGCATTCCCATTGGTCACTCGTGCTCAAGGACTGATATTGGCTAGTAGCGTCTGTTGTTTTTGATTGAATGCGTGTGCCTAGGGATTGACAATGTGCGGAACATATTATTTACTTACTTTTGCAAAAATTTGATGTCATTATTTTCTTTCTGCTTGAAGTGAGTTTCGACACATTTTTTTCAAAAAAAGCCCTGCTATTTTTTATTATTTTTTAGTACATTAGACCTATTATATGCGGTTTTGACAGTTATATTTTAAGACGTATAATTTTTTTGTCCGCTCCCAACTTGGAGCATATGAACTCTTCAGAAAGTTTACCTCAATTTGTTTTTTCCTACGAGAACTGATTGTTTCTCGATGAAAGGACTAAACTACTCCCAACCACCACCCGCCACGGCCTTACATTCGGTATCAGCGATCGCGTCCCGTGGCGTAAACAACGTTAAGCGTATCTGTTCTGTTTGCGAGTATGGAGTTGTCTCGGGAGCATTTGCCCAGGACTTGGAGGCCAAGGCACTCAAGTGTGCATTACTGACTCTAAATAATTAGCAAACCCTATACGTTACTAATTCTAGAAATGCTATTTAATGCTGTCATTAATGCAATCAACAAAGGCCGGTTAAACTATACGAAAAGCCTTGCACCGTATGACGCCGCCAATTTGCTGAATGCCAAATAATTATTTTTATTGGCTACCAAGTCAGCGTGGCCTACTGGCCTGACAGCTGGTCGGACCAACCTGAATAAAACTTCCCGCTCAGAGGACATAAAAGGACAAATCCATAGAATGTGATCAGCATCCATTATATCGCCGCATCTACATGTCGGCCCATCTACCATTCGGCCAAGCCTGAAGAGCTTGGCAGCAAAACCACCATGGCCAGAAACAAACTGGCTGGTCCAATGATTCACAACCAGACCGCTGGTGATTTCCATGCGCCATTTAATAGTAGGAAAGACTTTTACGATGAAACGACTAGTGGTTAGCGAATAGATCTCGCTAAGTGTCGCTTTTTGGGATCGGAAAAGTGGGGTAAGGGATTTTTTACAACACAAATACCCATTGCCTTCGAACAGAATGCGTCAACCTTTGTTTTTTTATTTGTGGTTTTCTTGTTACACAGGATAACGTCGCAAATTTATTAAAAGCTTTAAAATTGCATTTTCTTCTTGGAAAAACACATTTCTGTTCTCTACAGGCTCTTTAACAGAAGTCCATCCCGTGAGAATTCACATCAGTTTAACATAAAGAGATTTTATGAACAGACCGTATTTTTAACTGAATAATATTATTTTAAACAAAAAACTATTTTAATTAACATTTAGTTTGTTTATTGATGATTTCAATTCTTTTTAAACTAACTCAGACTTATATTCAAAAAATAGTATACTGTTATAAACAAGTTTATTCATTTTTAAAACTAATAAGTTAAAGATGTTTTTCAGTATTTTTGAATACAATTAACAAATTTGGATTTTTTTTCATGTTGATTTGTTGGGCGTAAAGTTTGGAAAAAATATTCTTACAATCCAAAGATTAGATGGAGATTCTGAAAATCAGTTAATGAGACCACTGTCAAGCCATCTTCAATTATGTGTCAAACCAAAATTCAAAAATAAAATTATAAATTTAAAAATATATATTCAACTTTATCAATTAACGTATGAGGAGCAAACTATCCATAAAGAGTAAACTTCTCCTATACATGTACAGCAATAACTCGTCTAATTATGGTTAACGCCACACCAGTGTGGGCGTTTGCTCACCAAAAGCATCTGAAGACTCTCCAGGTTGTTCAGAATAAGTCATTGAGCCATGTATGTGATGCTCCATGGTTCGTGCGTGGATCGCTGTTACACAGAGATTTAAGTGTGCCCACTATTAGCGAATTCGTTCGTGAAAACCTGTAAAAAGTTTCATAAGGCTGTGGGCCTCCACGATAACCCAACAATTTCTTGCTTGCAGAACTATGACGAGAAGACATCAGAGAATCGATATAGACCGAGAGCTATTCTACTCGATGACCATCCTTAGGTAGAGACGCAATAGTAAACTGACTTCTCAACTGTAGCTATCGCGCCCTCCTGTCGGCAGCGATGGGAAGGGAATGTCAACAAATAATATTCAAGAGTTTAAAACATTTAGAGACGAAGGAGACTGGAAGAACTTTGGCACTAACACGCCTTTAGAACTTGATGATCCGTCAAATTGATATCCAAAAAAATGTCATTCATAAAAATATACCAAAAATTAGCAAGCACAGGTATCTTTAGCGGTGCTTGAACGCAGTTTTTTATAAACTTCGGGCAAAGTTGAAAACTTAATATTTGATGTGCGTTATATTAACGTGGCCTACCCGACAACCTTACAACTACTTTGTCGCTGAAATTTTCTAAGTGGCAATAAAATATTAAGGAGCAATTTCAAGTGCCTCTATATATTTCAACATTGTACGTACGTCACAGTGGCGTATCGTGTAAACGAGCTTTCAAGTGAATATTAAGTGGATGTTAAACTAAAAAAAGATAAAAAAAAGTTTTCAGAAGTTGTTCAGAAGTAGGCGCAAACTGCGTGATTTATTAAAGTACTTAACATGCTACATCAAGTACATTCTTAAACCGCGTTTGTTCCCTGATTCCAAAAACGTTGTAAGTAAAGGCCAATAAAGCAGATTTTAAGTGACTGGTTCAACGATTTTCCCACTAAATACCTGTGATCAGCGACGGCCATTATGTTAATAGTTCTTTTCAACGATAAATCGAAGCGATATATTCAAATTGTGATAGTTTACTTCATAATGTATATATAATAGTCCTATTGCAATATTTAGAGATGACTTGGCTAGAGCAAAAACGAAACTTTTTACTAGAGTCGAATACATCTTAACTGAAAGAATCTATTGGATCAAGACCGGATCGCTCATGGCGAGCATTATCGACTGATGATGCTCGTCATGAGCGAAACCGGTGAAGTATTGACAGTGAACTCTTTAAAAGTGAAAGAATCTTTTCAAAAGGACACTTTGCTTCCATCAATATGCTTTAGTACCTGCTCGCAATCACACCTGGCCAACATTTGAAAACGCTGCTGTGTGACAGTATACTCTTAGTAAATTCGACACTTTGAAAGCTGTTTCGGCGTCTAGTACAGTTATTTGAATAAAAATTGTTGAACTTAAAATATAATTATTTTTTTTCAGAAGACTTGATGTCATTATCATTATTTTACTCCTATATATATAATATTCTCTGTCTTTTACGCCATTCTGTGTTGAATACTTATTGTGATTTTTATATGTCATGCACTATCTTGCATAATACTGCCTTTGCAAGGAATAAGGCTCGTAAAATTGTTGAAATTGAACTCGTAAAATTTTTGAAATTGAGCTATGAACGCCATTTGTTTAATATTTTTGAAAGCTACGTATGGAGCTCGCTTTATTGCAGTATTATCACTAAAATACTCTAAAAAAAACCATCTGCTACAAGTATAAGCTTTTCTTAGCAAAAGGCAGCAACTCTTTAATTTTTGCATCAACCGCTTTTTATAAATTAATTCTAAACACTGAAACTTCAAAAAACACATTATTTCTTTTTTCTCAAAAAAGCATGTCAGAGTCATTTACTTCATTCTTGCATGGAATGGCAGTGCTTTTGTCAAATGCATCTAGCATTGTCATCACCTCATGTTTTATTTTTTTATATCAAATTTAAATCGTTTGAATGTTGTAATTTTCCATGAGTTTTGTCGCTAACGATCCGGGTTGTGGCCATCAGCATCTTCAGGCATTGCCAGTGCACGAGTGTACTTGAACTGACAAGTTCACAAGGTTGCCTGAATGCCTGACGATGCCGAAATAATGGCAAAACCCAGGTCGTTAGCGACAAAACTCGTAGAAAAGTACAAAATTAAAACGATTAAAGTTCCATCAAACATCTTCAGTCAAAATTCTCATTTATCTAAACAAATAATGCAAAAAAAATACTTTTTTACCATCTTGATTAGTACGAGGTTTTTTTCAGAAAAAATTTGTTAAAAAACTTTGCTATCGCTTGCATCATTATAATATTATTACAGAGTCTCCAAGGTAAATTCGAATTAAATCAATAACCAATGAACAAGCTTCTATATAATATCACACCCTATCAACCAATCTGGTTCTAACAATCTTCAAAAGCGACACAAATAGAAACGGCAAGCTGTCACACTGCAAGGAGATAATGGTGAAAAATGAGAAAACCCTTCCTGCGCCCCTGTATTCTATAGCGAAACTTCGTAAACAGATGATTAATGATTGGTACTTAGGAAAGTTGAAAACCATTACATAAATGTGATCCGCCGAAAGTTTCACAGTTGCGGTGGAAAACAACGGCAAACTAACTTGAAGATGCGTGCTCCGCGCTAACCACTACAAAATGAAAATCGTGTCATTGCTTTCAAAGTACGCAGAGCTCAAAGGGTTAACTATTATCTGTAGTCGATATCTGTTTAAATTTAATTACTTCGAAACAGCCACTTGAATGCTTTAACTGCTTCTTTAATTTATATGCTCGTGTAACTTTTCGAGGTTCTATATTCAGGTTAAAAGTAAGAGGTGGATTGATCATTGTGCTTTAAATTCTCGATTTTCATAGCTTTTACGTAATGATACGTGAGTTAACTGAAGCTTCGTGTTTCACACAAAGCTCGCTATTCAGTATCATCGTAAGAAATGAAATACATTACCACCTCTTGGTGAAAACCAAAAGGTACAAGAAGAATTTTTAATTCATTTATTTATATATTACATGTGTATATTACAAAATCCGGTCCGTGGCGCAGTGGCAACGGCTTTGACTTGCGTGCCGAACCGCCTGGGTTCGATTCCCGGTACGAGCCGATTTTTTCAGCCGATAAATCTGTTCAAAGGCATGGGTGTTTGTGTTGTTGAAAATCCCTTCCCACCTTTCCGATCCCAAAGAGCGACACGTAGTGACAGCGATTAGCTAATCACTAGTCCTGTCCTAGTCCTCGTATCCTTACCATCCCTACTCTCTTGGAAAAAGAGAGGTTGAGCAACCGTGTAACAAGCAGTTCTCGTAGAAAAAACATATGTTGAAATGAACTCTGTGAGGAGTCCATATGCTCCAAGTTGGGAGCGGACTTGGTTAAAAAAAATTACAAAAATAATAGAAATTATTGCTTTTACAATGTGAAAAAAGATTAAAACATTGCAGTCATCAGAAGATAGAAAAAAATACATTGGAAGTTTGGCAAAGAAGTCAACGAGTGAGTTCAATATATAAAAAATATTCTCAACTCACTCATGTAAATGTGAAATATGTTGACATCCGAAGCAATACCGCTTAAAATTGTTAAAGCTATTCCTAGTAGCATCCCCATTGGCAGACTAGTTTCACCCCTTGGAAGAACAAACAATTCATGTTCACTATACTTATCAGGAACATTCAATTTTTCATTCTCAAAATTTAGATAATCTTTCATCTTCGAAAAGGACGTTTTAAAATTACAATACGGTAAGAAAAATAACAATGTATTTTAGTTCTACATAAATTCCTTATGTAGAACTAAAATGCATTGTTATTTTTCTTACCGTATTATAATGGAGTTCTACCAAGTAGATGCCTACTCAATCAATAAACTTTAAATTAACTGGTTTTAATAGGTTCTTCTTCATATGTTTACTGTATCCGCTGCAGTCCAATGTGAACATTGGCCTCCTTAATCAGTCACCTCCACTTTGCTTGATCTTCTTGAACTCCCCATGCTTCCAGCGTCGTACCGGGCTTCCATCGTTACGTTTTTTTATGAAGATGATTTATGACGTTTTAGAGCTTTCTTTACAGGTATATTTAATGAATACTTTTAAATAAGTCGCAACAGATATCAGAATAGTAATACAACCAGTGGAATAAAAAGTATATCAATTTTAATTTCATAGTGATATGTCCGTTGAAATAAAGCTCTAATCCAGTGGTCGGCAACCTACTACCCGCGGGTAATTGAATTACCCACTACGACATTTTGAATTACCCACCAAGAAAATGTGATAATAATTTTTTGTTTTTTTTATAAAACAATGGGAATAAATAATCTAGAATTAGAATACATTAAATTAAAATCTTCAGTTCTATGGACATATAAATTAAAAGATCTTCGACAGCATCTCGAAAACACAGAAAACGATGACATGGATGCAATATCATCATTCTGGGCGACATTACAACAAGAAAATATGCTTAAAGGAAAATTCAACCATTTTGCAGCAGTTCTTTCCTATTCATTGGATTTTAAAACATTTTCCCAAGCATGGACTTTCAATTCAGATGTTCGCAGTACCAACTGTTTCTTCCGTAGTACGGAAAAATAGTTGAATCTTCTTTGTTCGACCGTCACCAGCCGTCATATTTGACATTACAACGAAGAAAATATGCTTAAAAAAATTGTTTATTTAGCATTTTTTATTCTTGTGAGCAAACATTTTCCCATACGTGTATATATTTTATTTTATGAAAATAAATTATGTGTTTTTTTTAACTTTACCCACTTATCAAATGAAATTTTCAAAATTGAAAATTTTTACCCAGTCTCTCAAAAGGTTGCCGACCGCTGCTCTAATCTAATATTGAATGCATTTGAGGACGACCTGTAATAGAGTTTTATCGTTATTTGATTTTGCGGCTAATTTTTGTAGCGGTCTCCGCATTTTCAAAGCTTCGTTCTTCTATAATCCAAGCTAAAAGCACTCGTTTCTGGACCATTTTTAAGCATCGCTCATTTGATGACCAGATGTCTAAATAAAAATATTTACAATAAAGATCTATCGCTCTAATAAAATCAAAATATGAATGTATTATTTTGTCATTTTTTCTTTGTACTTTGCTGTATTTTTTTTTTTTTTGATAATCGGACAACTTTAAAAACAGATGGGTGACACGAACTTAAGTATTTATATCAATCAAAATATTTCAAGCCAATCTGTCATAAAATTAACAGTATTTTTTAATCTAATATAAATTTTCCTGCTGTGGCACAAAACCAAGATCAATCTGATGTTGCAATTAGGAACTCCAATAACTCGTCATTTCAACTACTCGAGTATCGAGTTTATCAAAACTTATGTTGAGATAAACTCCGTGAGGAGTCCATATGCCCCAAGTTGGGATCGGACATGGTACACATAGACAAAATCAGCGAGCTAAGCGGCTGTTAAAAGAGCAATCAAAATATTTTATTTGAAATATGTATTTAAATATGTAAGCAATGGTTGCTAAAAATAACGCAAAATCTTTTTTCCGGTCCAGGCAAGTGGGATCCGATCTTTAGTAGCTTACTCGCCGCAAGCGAGAACGTCATTTGAATTGCAAAACCTGAACACACGAAAGCTTTCAGATACTTTATTTTGACTGCGCTCATTTTTTTTTTTGGTTTTTGCAAAAGCGAAAAAAAGCTACAGTGTGGTGAGGAATTCTGAAATAAACGCAGCCAACCATACATTTATAATACGACCACACATTGTTCCGACAATAGTGAGCGATTGATTATTCAATCGATTATACTCATAGACTGTTGGAACTGCACATGAACCTAGCCTTAATCTTTGCTTTATATATAGGTTACATTTCAAAAAACTTCTAGGCTACAATACCATATTGTTAACTATAACTTGGTTTACCATAATTTTGAAGCTAAAGTTAAAGTACCAGGGCTGTGGAGTCGGAGTCGGAGGCGTCGCGGGGCTTTGGCCGGAGTCGTACTTGGAATCGGAAAGTTTGAACTTTTTATTTTTGCATATTGTATGTAAAATTTGGCTTTTGGCCGGATTGGTAGGGTTGATATTTAATTGAATACACATAAATAGGAAAACTAAGCAAAAAAGAAAGTGACGAAAGTAAACATTTTTAGTCGGAGTCGGAGTCGTGGTTTTGGTAAATGCTGGAGTCGGAGTCGAACTACCATGACAAATCAGAACATGACTTTTCAGAAAATGACTTTTCAGAACACGACTTTTCAGAACATGACATTTCAGAACAATCGGCCTACCTACGGACACCGTCCGAGCGCGCTCGCTTTATAATATTGGGTTTTCACATACATATTTGTCTATAAACAATTTACCAATTATGAATAGGGCTGCCACAACAAGAAAATAACTGTAATTATGAGATCGCCGAAATTAAAATAAATGTTCACTAACTATTGTAGTTACTTCGCGTGCATTTTAAAATTCATTCGTTGGGCTGGCACAAATATGTATGTATATATATGTATGTGGGATCTGGCGGTGGAGTCGGGCAAAATAACGAAGGTTTTAGTTTTATAATACGTCTTTATTTATTAACAGTCTTAACACCGGCTTATTCTGGCGGAAAAAATATCATAACAAAAAAATCTTAAGATTAAAATTAACATTTATATAATATTTTTACACGCTTCTCAAATGTCGTATCGAGATCGACTTGCACAGAATTTTTATTGTAAATTTTAATCTTAAGATTTTTTTTTATGATATTTTTCTTCTATGTTGTTATTATTATTTAATAATTTTCATTATTATTTTTATCTATATAAAAATTCTGATTGTTCTGAAATGTCATGTTCTGAAATGTCATGTTCTGAATTGTCATGTTCTGAAAAGTCATATTCTGAAAAGTCTTGTTCTGAAATGTCATGTTCTGAAATGTCATGTTCTGAAAAGTCTTGTTCTGAAATGTCATGTTCTGAAAAGTCTTGTTCTGAATTGTCAGGTTCTGATTTGTCCGGTTACCCTCATAGACATAGACTGTTAGAATTGCACATATCTGAAGAATCAATTAGTAAAGGCTACATTTCAAAAAACTAGTGTTCTACATACCATATTGTTAACTATAGCTCGACTTACCATAATTTTCAAGCTCTATGAAAAGCAAATACAAATAATCAGTGACGGCTGGTGACGGGGTGCTGGGGGGTGCAAAAGGAAGATTCAACTATTTCTCCGTACTACGGAAGAGAAATTGAATGTTAATTTTTATGTATATCTGTAGCCAGTGGCGGCTGGCGACAGAGAATTAGGGAGTACAAAAAAAGATTCAACTATTTTTCCGTACTACGGACAGCCAAAAATTCATAAGACTGACACTCCGTTGGTATTGCGAACATCTGAATTGAAAGTCCATGCTATAGAAGTGTTTGAAAATCCAATGAATAGGAAAGAACTCTTGCAAAAATAGTTGAATCTTTTTTTGTACACCCTAATACTCTGTCACCAGCCGCCACTGTATATTTTTATACCAGAGAAGATTTAAGAGTAGTCGGCTAAAGAAGCCAAAGAACGTCATCACAGGACTCTGGGAAACATTTTTGCAAGCTAAGACCAACTGCGTTATGTTGAATCATTCAATATTCGTCTGTATTTTACAAAATCGATTTAAATAAACGTATAACCATATATTGTTAGGCGGGTTGCACACAAGCAACCGAAACAGTACTACTCAAGTAGTTCACTAGTCACTACAGTTAAAAAAACATTTTAAAAATATTTGCGAGAAGGTTGTATAAAATTGAGTATTTAAATGTACCAGCGTGCTCGTGATATTCATATTGTAATTCATTTGTGTATTTTTATGTCCGAAACCTAAATCGTTCCAATTTTAATGTAGAATTTAATAATTTACTGAGTAGGCCAATTAATAATGAGCGCTTCAAGAAAAAGCAGATCAATCCCGTATCAAAGAGTAAAGTGACGTCATATCTTTAACCTGTAACACGCCATCCTAAAACTATCATGTCATCGAAAAATCTTAGTCGACCACTTTAAATAGTATTTTTTTTAACCTATGTATTTGAGCAGCAAAGAAATAGGATTTGAACCGTTTGAATATTTAACTACTTATTGAAGTTATTCGGACGAGATGGGATGGCATAGGGAAGTGCTTAAAAGTAAAAAGTTTCTGCATAGTTACTTAGAAAAGCGAGACGAGCATTGTCAACTGATGGTTTCTATTAGCGCCATGATCGCCATGAGCAACTGACGGTTGCTATGAGTGAACCTGGTCCTGATCCAATAAATTGTATGTGGGAAAAAGTACTAAAAATGTGTTATTATAATGCCATTCCACCAAGTTTTGACAGTGAACACCTCAAAAGTACTTATAAATCTTTAAGTTCGAGCTGATTAAAAAAAAATATGAGTCGTACTTTAAGCTGGAGTAAACTGATCATTTTTTTTAAACTTTTTTTTTTGAAAGTCGCTGCATGGTATGCAATGGTTTCATTTACAGTACACAACTGCTCGTATGACAGACTTCAGCATGCGGCTTCGGTCATCCGACCAAATGTGTTTCATTATCGAGAAGTGTTGAAAGTACAGTCAGAAGTTTTGAAACGCTTCCATTGTCATGAAAAACAAATACCGGGGCAGACCTGGTCAAACTGGGACGTATAGTAAGACAGACTAGCTGAAACTCTAATCATTCATAGGGCGTTCTTTAAAGATATACCATTTAGTGTAATTTCATAGTTTTACTATTTCAAAGAATTTGCTTAAGAAAGAGCTTTTGCGTATTGTCATCAACTTGACAGCGAAAAATATTAAATGCCATACTTTCACCATTGATCGTCTTGACCGTTTGTTGTACAAACTTAAGTAATCTCACATTCCAATGTTAATCGCAATTTTTCATTATACTTTACAGAAAAAACTAGATAAAATAGGAATCGTGCACAGTTACCAATTGGGGATAGAGTAAAGACTTTCTTGCTCTCTTAAAATATACATGATATTACTCACAGCTATGTCCAGATCATTTCTCACATCTACAATAGTAATAATATAAATACAATAGGTGGCTTGCAAGTAGGTACTCCAATTACTCGACATCTCAACTCAATTACTCGACATCTACTCGAGTATCGAGTAGTAAAATTTTAAAATACTCGAGTACTCGAGTATACTCGAGTAGTTTCAGATGTGCCAAAATATATTTTATTAATTCAAATTTGTGTCTATAAATAGACATAAATATGTAAGCTTATTTTATTTTATCATTATATTTATTTAAATTTATGAAACATAAATATGCTTATTTTATTAATACGTTTTTTTAAATTTATGAAACATATATTTCAAAAATAATAGAGAATTAAACGTCTCAAATTTAAATTTGGTCAAAATTTTAGTTTTTTAATTCCAGCAGTAGAAAAATCTCTCTGTTGCTGTGGACCTTGGCCTTAAAGTTAACAATCAATTAAATTGTGCTATCTAGTTTTTCTGTACGCTGCTTAAACCAAAATAAAATTTGGAATTAAATCTTCATTTATATATTACGAGTATTTTTCAAACTACTCGAGTATCGAGTACTCGATTCTCGAATTGGAGTCTCTACTTGCAAGTTAATGAAACGCAAATATTAATGGCATCAAATTTCGTTTATTACTTACTTAAATAGTCAGACGCTGCAACCTTTATTAACACTATCTATCCCGGAGCCGTTTTGACGTGATACGTTAACTATGCGTTGAGTCCCGATAACGTGTTTTTTGACGTGATATTCTGTCCCTTCAAATATGATCGTATTACTGCCATCTAGGTAAATCCTTTCGAAACATTTGCAAGTTATTATAATATTAGAGACCTACACCATTTGAAATATGGTATTATCGACTAAAAATTGCTTTGATGATTTGAGTCGGGGATCAAAGTGTTAATACGGCATCAAAGCTTGCTTTGCGAAGAACAATGTAAAACAGAAAACTAAATCGATCACAATATTATTCAAAATTGCAGTTTTCCGCATACAGTTGGAGGTAGGAGTTTTGGTCTTGAACTTAGAATCGAGCTTCTGTAATCTTATATATAAAACCGAAACGGCGTATGTATGTATGTCTGTGGGTCTGTAATTCTTTGGGAATGATATAACATTAAATAATTATTGGTCGCTTAGTCCGAGCGGGTAGCAATACTAGTATATTATATGTGTAATTATAATTTGTTTCTACTTTGAGTTCGTTATTCTTCATCGCTCACAGTTAACTTAGCAAAACTTTGTACAAGTAAATATATACTTCATCAGTTATATTTCAAGAGTTTTCAGTAATAGGAGTAGCTATTAGAGACTCCAATTTGATTATCGAATACTCGATACTCGAGAATACTCGTCCAATTTGAAATCTAGTCGATACTCGAGTATTTCGAAAAATACTCATTGACTTTGCTATACGAGACTTTCTTTTTTTAGTTTTGTTCACGGTCCTTCTGACCCATCTTATCAATGGCGAGTTTATGATGACAAGAAACAAAACAAAATATTGAATAATAAAATAAAAATACTTCGAACCAATTAAAAATTTGAGACGTTTAATTCTCTATTATTTTTGAAATGTATGTTTTGTAAATTAAAATAAATCTATTAATGAAATTAAATAAGCCTATGTATTTATTTATTATGTATTTATATTCTCAAAATTGAATTTATAATATATAATTTGGTACACTACTAGACTATTTTTAAGTTTTATTACTCGATACTCGAGTAGTTGAGATATCGAGTAATTGGAGTCTCTAGTAGCTATCTCAATATCACATATCTATGAAAGAGTTTTCAGATCACAGTAAATAGAAGATTACAAATCAATTGATTGCGACAATATCTAGATATACTTCGCCCAAAGGAGTGGTTCCAAATCTTTTTGGGTTCATTTGAAGGTTATCAGGTGTTTTTTCGCTGACCGTAAGTCGGAAATTTCTCAAAGTCGTCGCTAGCATCACGCGGAGAACCAATTGTGCGAATCTCATCCCTGGAAAACGATAAAAAATTAATATATAATGACATATGATAAGTATTTATAAGCTATTTTAATTTAACTATGCTCTGTATAAAGATCTTTTTAAGCATTGAAATGTAAGGAAAGCGTGAACATAGTTAGTCCTCGACATGCGACCGTGATACGTTCCTGAACTTTGGTCGTAAGTCAAATCGATCGGTTGTCGAATTTTACACAACATATTAATTAAACTACGTCATCCATGTACATAAACTTCCGGTGCGTAGTGCAGTAGTCAGCGTCATTGGCTTCCGTGACGGACTGTCTGGATTTTTTTCCCGATACGAGCAGATTTTTTCATTCGAAAAATCGATTCTGCAGTAGGTGTTTGTGTTGTTAAAAATCCGTTCCCACCTTTCCGATTTCAAAAAGCTAGTCATATCGAGAGGGATTAGCCCTGCTCTTGTCCTCGTATCCTTTCAATCCCTATTCTCCTCGGACAAGAGAGGTTGAGAAAATGAGTAACAATCAGTCCATACCCTCCCAGCTTCTTAATTATTTTCAATTTCATTTCTCAATATATTGCATTTCTCCTTTTTGTTCACATCTACTGCGTTTTCAAGTCATTATGGCACGATTTATTAATGATTCACTTCAGAAACTAAATCCTTTTATTATGTTTTGAATTTTGTACTTTTCCATGAGTTTTGTCGCTAACGACCCGGGTTTCGCCTTTCGGCATCTTCAGGCATTCCAAGTGCACGGATGTACTTAAACTGACGCGTAGTAAACAGTTTGTATCGTTTATATACAAAAATATAAGTAGGTCACTAAGTTAAAAGGTTATTAAAATGTAAATTAGCGAAATTTGAATGAATACAAGTTTCAATGATTTAAGTGGGTTTGTTATAATTACGGGGATTTTTGAACATATTAATGACCAGATGATAACATAAGAATATTAAAAATAAAATCTAGGGTCCTATCCGACCTCTCGTTAATGAGTTGATTGATTTCAAGACTTTATTATTATATTACATTAATGATAGTAAGTGAATTGATATTTAATAATAGCAAGTGCTTGAATTGTAAATAAATGACAATTATTAATAAATGACAATAAATTAAAATTAACAATTATTTAAAAGGGTACAACAATGGCGAACTAGACAAATAAAGTTGCTCGTTCAAAATTGGTAGACCGTTGAGCTGAGCTCGATTTTTAGAGATTAATTCTAATTTGATATTGAAATTCCATCAAGCACCCTCAGTCGAAATACTTACTTATATTATGTCTTATTAAATGTATAAAAAAGTCCAAGCAAAAAGATGCAATTAGAATTTGAAAAAATTGACAGTCGAGAAGTACCTATACTCATGCATAAGTTTAATTATTTGACATAATTTCTATATAAAATATGCAAAAAACATACCTAAACATGTTCTGGGACCTGCACCGAACGGGAAATACGGTACTTCGCCAATGTTGATGTGGTCAAATCTTTCAGGTATTATTTCATCTGGGCTTAAATAGAAATTTTCATCATTTTGTAGGCCCTGCAATATAAACAAATTAATATGTGATGCTTTACTCACCACAAGACAATTGTCGTAACGCTAATTTCAAAAGTCTTTATCAAAAATATATTCTTGAAGATAAATGTTCGAAATTATGTCAATAAAGTAATGTGAATTATAGCTACATTTGGCACTACATATCGCAGCACTACAAGTATTTTTTTCAAAGTTAAAAATCGTAGAACTGTGTCGAACCAGATTGACCGATGAAAATTTAACAAATCTACTGCGATATGCGACGTCAAAATTACAGGTTGACGTTAAAAAATAAAAATAAAACTAATTTCAAATTGGGAGCGCATGAACATATTATTTTATTTTGCAGACTGATTTTATCAGTTTATTCATGGCTAAAACAGAATTCATAGTTAGTGTTACACTGTTATTTCGAGAGAAAAAATAACTGGTTTCTACTATGTATGTCACTTTAACAACATGGCTGCTATTACCTAACAAATATTGATCGTCCTTATAAAAATAACGTATATAATACTAGTATTGCTACCCGGCGTCGCTCGGGACTAAGCGACCAATAATTATTTAATGTTATATCATTCGACATAATTATATCACAAAATCTAACATCCAAAATAGAGTTAAAATAAAATCACAAACTTTATTTAATTTGATGACAGCCCCATTCTCGCCAATTAAAATGTCCAAATTCAAGGAAAAAATCTAATTTGCTGTCAAAGAAATGTCAAATAATACCTTCACGTAAATAATAAACATTATTATATCGATAAAAGCCGGGAAAAGTTCAGTAGAAGACTAATTTATTACATTTTGACTAAATGTCTTCGCCGATAAAAATTCAAACATATTTTCTTTCATATTCGTTTTTATGGCAACTTAATGACCAACAATGCAAAAGGGAATTACAGACCCACAGACATACATACGCCGTTTCGGTTTTATATATAAGATGCCAACACACAACAAGAAATATGACCTTTCTATGCAACAGCAATGAAATTTCTTACTCACTTACCAGCATTGGTATCATTAGTTTAGTTCCCTTCTCAATGATGTGACTAGTTCCAGGAATCAAATAATTTCTTGTGCATATCCGATCAATAAATGGAAACGGGGGATATTTTCTTAAAACTTCTGTAAAATATAATTTCATTAAATTATGTCAGTGTATCCGATCTCAAGCGTTCCAATGCAACTCATAGAAAGAAAGTGTGCTTTAATTCTGTTTATTAAAGTGCTTTTGTAAACACAACACCTTTTGTTTTTATGCGTAGTGCGTTTACGAATAAGAATAAATCAGAAGGTCTTCCAATGCGTGAACAGGCCACATGCTGTCCATGTGAGAAGCATGGATTTTACAAATTTAGTCCGCACACTTGCAGCGATTGTCCCTGTGCTTTCTTGGTGGCCATTGCAAATGCAAGTCGCACTGGAAACTGCAAACGTTTCAATTTGAATGGCATATCTGTGGGAATCAATGGGATGCGTGGCAACAATACATCTTCTTCTTTAAATTGTCCATTTAAAATTGTAGCTTCGATGATACTGTTCATTATCATTTTCACTGAAAGCCTGGTACCATTGCGAATGGTGATAGCTACGCCAATTTTCAATGTTAAAACGTGCGGTGGCATGCCTGGCAAATCGAGTGAATAATTAAACATTTTTTTAAAAACAACTACTCAACTTATTACTCAACTTATTTTTTATTTTATAAAAAATATTTGGCATTACAGCTTGCGCCAATGCGCCAAATATTCTGAGTTGTGAAAGTCACACGAGATTAACTCGATGGTAAATAATGTATCAATTGTGCACAAAATCAACGATAAATAACATAACACCCAGCCCAAGATCTTTTTTTTTCAATTGAAAAAATCTAACCTTGCCGGGGATTGAACCCGGGCCCCCCGATTGCTAGGACAATTCTCTTGCTTCTAGACCACAGGGACCGACACTACGATTTTAAGACATCCGCACAACGAATCACCAAAGTTTAATCGCAATCGGATGAATGGTATCTAAACGCATACGGGACAAACAAAGATTCATTCATTCTTCTGTATAGACACATAAGTGAAATAGCAAATATTTGACTTTGTGAATGATGAAATTGTTATGACAATGCCTTTTTGGACGTTGGTAACTCCAAACTCCTGACAGCATCATAATAAATAGTAACTATCGTCACACCCAGTGACGGCTGGCGACGGGGTGTTGGGGCGTGCAAAGGGAGATTCAACCGTTTTTGCAAGAGTTCTTTCCTATTTATTGGATTTTAAAACACTTCTATAGCATGGACTTTCAATTCAGATGTTCGCAATACCAACTGTTTCTCTTCCGTAGTACGGAAAAATAGTTGAATCTTCCTTTTGCACCACCAACACCCCCGTCACTGGTCACACCACCACTGAATTTAGATGTAAGCATAATTTAATTTTCCATCGCTTTCGCTTAATTTCTTTTATAACTGGTATTGAACCGCTAATCAAATATTGAAGCATCGTTTTCAAGAAACGATGATTGGTGCTTTTTGTGAATTATGGTGGCATTTAATGATTGATTAAGATTTTAATATTCCAATAATAATAAGTGACAATTAATTTGGCATTTATAGTTTTCTCTCTAATGAACGTAATCCCCAATAAATTATTGAAAATAAATACTGCTAAAATCAGCAAAATATTATAAATATAAAAGGACTAATCAGTTAATAATGCTCGCCATGAGCGAAACCGGTCCTGATCTAATAAATTTCATTTGGAGTAAGTACTAAAAATGATATTTTTCATTATTATGCCATTCAACCAAGTATTCACGGGGAACATTTTAAAAGTGATCAATTCATATAATTATCGTGTAATTAAATATTTACTTACACCTTATTTATTTTTATTAAACACACCCGCTGCAACCTAGATTATATGAAATACTAGCCGGTACCCTGAAAGCGTTGCAATGCCACTCAAAGTAAGAAAGTGTTTGTGTTTATTGAAGTGCTTTCGGATGCACAATATTTTAGATAAACAATATCGATTTAATGTCACATTGATCAGTATTGATGACATTTGCCGTTTGACGTTTGCTGTTTGTCTTTTGCCGATTGTCTACACGCCCCGCCTACTGAAAGTTAATTGTACTATGCCCATAACCTTTGCGCAAGTGCAGCGATAAGTTGTCAAAATGAACGGTATGTCAGCGCATAAAATATGAAAAAACATAAGACCTACTATAAGTTGATTTAACTATGCCAAGCATTAAGTTGATAATGTTGTATCGCAATCGGATGAACGGTATGGCAACGCATAAAATACGAAAAAACAAACAAGTTTATTAGATTAATAAAGAAACGGAATTTTTTCTTCTTGGTCAAAGACCTGTGTTAATGACTGGAAAGGAGAAAGGCTTGAAATGAAGAATCACAGAAATCTATAAATCGATCGAAAAATATTCACCTGTTATAAACTTGTTCATATACGTTAACTCGTTGGTGATTTCATATTCGAACACGCCATCGTGTCGGTCAAACACCTCGACCACTTCCTGCCGGAGCTTTTCCTGGATGTCAGGGTTCTTGGAAAACTCATACATACAGAATGTAATTGCGCTCGCAGCTGTCTCAAAGCCTGCCGTGAAAAACATGAACAGCTGACCGGCGAGGTTTTCATTATCGGGCTCTGAAATGGATAGAAGATATTTGTCGGTCCCTGTGGTCTAGTGGCAAGAGCTTTGTCCTAGCGATCTGGGGACCCGAGTTCAATTCTCGGCAAGATTGGATTTTTTCAATTTGAAAAAAGAGATCTTGGGCTGGGTGTATGTTATTTATCGTTGATTTTGTACACAACTGATTTATTATTTATCATCGAGTTAATCTCGTATGACTTTCACAATTAAGAATATTTGGCGCATTGGCGTAAGCTGTAATGCCAAATATTTATTTTTAAAATTAAATTAAATATTAAATATTAGAGTTCTCATACATATGAGACCTTATAAGTTCAATTACATATTGATAATGCTTACAATTAATGAAACTGGTCCTTAGTTTTATAATAATGTAGAATTTGAACAAAAACTTTTGTTTATTTTTTTAGATACAGTAGTTTTCAGCCATGAATCTATCTGAACACATTGAAACTCTTTCTAAGAAAAAAATATTTGCATGGTTATCCCATTCAAATATATTTTCTTGCACATTTTTGTATTCCTGTGTTTTTTATTTTTTTTAAAGAATAAAAAATATTTGGAATTACAGCTTACGCCAATGCTCCAAATATTCTTAATTGTGAAAGTCATACGAGATTAACTCGATGATAAATAATGAATCAGTTGTGCACAAAATCAACGATGAATAACATACACTCAGCCCAAGATCTCTTTTTTCAATTGAAAAAATCTGACCTTGCTGGGAATTGAACCCGGGTCTCCAGATCGCTAGGACAAAGCTCTTGCCACTAGACCACAGAAACCGACGTTCTTTATTTGTTGTTTATATATAGTTTAAAAAAGTATTAATAACTTAGAATAATAAATGAAATGCTACGCAAGAGCACAATACATGAATGAATGCATACAAGTGTAGTAACTTAACTATTAATAATAGAAAATTTAATTTAGCTTTTGGATGAATATATATTTCATTGTTGCATTAAAATCTACTGTCTCTCACCTATAATCTCTCCATCATTTCCTTCCCAGGGTCCCTTGGCTTGAAGTGCCAAGAGGGCGTCAATGTAGTCGCCACGAGGTGAAGAGCCTTCCCTGAGCGCCAGTGCTTTTTGAAGCGCATCCCTCATCAAATCATAGGTCCACTTTGGGAACAGGGAAATCCCCAGTGCGATCATAGCGCCTGGCTTCAAGAAACTCATGTTGTTCCTCATCTCTTGGTTTAAGCTGGACGCAAACAGCTACAAAGAAACAAATAATTTGATTACTAAAAGGATTAACATACAACTATTTTGCATCTCATAAGAATAGAAAAGTGTATGCACAACGCTCATTAAATGATAATAAAATCATCAGATCTGCGGCTAAATAAAAAATAAATAAATAAAATATCAACAGTAAGGAAATATTATTAAATAATATCCTTAATAGGACAGATTGCTCTCCATTTCCAATAGGTTTAACCCAGTGATGCAAAAATGCGGCCCGAAATGGATTTTTTTGCGGCCCAAAATAACAAATATCGAAACAAATTTTTCATTAAATATGATAAAAATTGTATTCGATATGTGAACAAATTATGCAGTAGCAATGGTATATAAAAAAAATCAACCCCTTCTCAGTATCCATCAAAGAGGCCGATTCATCATTGCAACTAGAGTTGATCGATTTGCAGAACAACGATCAATTGAGATCGAAATATCAGATAGGCGATCTGCAGAGTTTTTACAAATATCTCCCCGAAGAGTAGTTTCCTACCCTACGTCAAAAGGCTACGCTTTGTGCAAGTCTTTTTTAAACCACCTACATTTGCATTTTCCATATTAAAACTAAATAAGTCTCAACACAGAAACCGCTTGAACAATGATAATGTCAGTGCTGTACTGAGGATAGCAACCACAAACATTGAACCCGACATCAAAATGCTTGCTGCCAGTATACAGTGTCAGAAATCTCTGAACGGAGAAGGATCGAAGGTGCTGATAAAATTATGTAATTATTAAATTAAAAATAAAATATAAAATTTATATCTCATCTAGTATAATATATCAATATTTTTCTTCAATTTTACCCTTTGCAGCCCGCGAAAAAATTTAAATGGATAAATTGGCCCTTCTCAAAAAAAGCTTGTGCACCGCTGGTTTAACCCTTCCAAATTGATGCATCTGATTGGGATCTCAACCAAGGCCAATTTTGAGGCATTCGATAAATTTGCAACATCATATGGGGAACGGGATAATCTTGATTCCTCTTCAGATTCAACGCGAAGTAGATTAAACTCCACGGATTCTCAGTATACAGATACATAAGATACTTAATATCACTCTAACAAAGTGGCTGAGCAAGTCACATTTTTTATTCTCTTCTATTTCTCTTCTCTTTAAGCACCTTAGTCCATGGCTAAAAGATCAGTCCCGTGCAGCTCTGTCTCGGGCCAAGTAAGTGAGGAGTAAATTCGTTTCTTTTCTTGATCGTATAGCGTTATGGAAGGCGGCTGTGAAAAACGGCTGCACACACATAACGGATGGGTGGTGGGACAACCAACTTGTTCACCCAAATATGATTGGTTATTAATTTGTAATTTTAATGTCATTAGTATTTTAATTATTGATTTTTTTGTTTCTTTCTTTTCTCCCTTTGTTGCTTCCCGGAAAAATCCCAATCTCCATTTTGTAATTTATCATGGTAGAATATAAGAGTCAATATTACTTCGTTATTTAAGGCGAAACACTTGTCACGAATAGAAACACAATACGTGGAATAATCTTCAGAGATATTCTTTTCAAAATAAATTGTTTGCTTTTGTGCGATTAGATATTTAATTTTGGTGTTTTTTGTCATTACTTACCGCATTGTGCAATTTCTTCAAATAATCCTTATCTGGATCGGTCATTGCAATTCCATCGAAACCAAAAACTGCATCCGAAATAATGTCTGATGTGATGCATGATGAAAAGCTTTTAATTTCAATGGAAGAATCTATGAAAAACGACGGTTAATCGATTATAATTAAATAACTTAATATCTTTCTCAATTAATAAACAAAAGAAAATGGCAATAGTTCGCATAGGCAAAGACACCGGATATATTTATTGAATCACATGAGATTAGCACAGTTTTGAGTGAAACTCAAGATCCACGAAAAACATCCCTAATGAGAAAAAGTCTATTTGTGACATTTAATTTTCCGGAACTTTAATTCAAACATCACCTGATTGCTAAGATAATGTTCTAAGTACTGATCACAGAGGCTGGAAATGAAACACTATGTAAAGTTTTGTATGTTTACTGGAACAAATTCCAGGACGCGAAAAGAATTAATAAACAGTAAGCAGTATCAGGAATGTAAAATCGTTTTCATTTTTTTAACGAAAGACTGTCCTTGAAAAATAACTCGTAGGCCGAAGGAGGGTCTAAAAAAGGACTCCGGTGGTATGACCTTATTGGCATAGACTGCATAAAAAAAAGATTGGTTATGCTTTGACGTATCTTTATACATCGTTCTATAAAAAAAAAAATATTAAACTCGATAACTTTCCTAAAATTATTCATATTTTAAGACACGCATGAATAAGACAACCTGATCGTGTTCTTGTTTATTCTAGAATGGCGATATCAAAACTGTGAATGCGACTTCTTATCTACACCATATAATGTAAAAAGTATCCATTTTATGTGGAATGTTTGTAGAAAGAGGCGCGCTTGAGATAATATAACGTTATCGTATCGCGTATGGGCAGTGAAGTTTCAATCCTGGCAATTTGTAGCGACAGTATAAGTGGTTTTCGTAAAATAATAATCCGACTCATTTTCTTTTTTATTTAATTGCGACGTAACTAGTTGATCAAAATCATACTTTTTAAAAATACCAAAAGTTTACACATTGTATCACTAATATTAAGATAGATATTTAATCACTTGTAAGGTGTTCACTGTCAATACTTGGTGGAAAGGCATTATAATAAAAATAATAAAACATTTTTAGTACTTTTTCCACATGAGATTTATTTCATCAGGGCCGGTTTCGCTCATGGCGAGCATTATCAACTGATAAGAAATACAATAAAACAGTGGTATTTATGCAAAAGTTAAGTATGAAAACAAGGTATGACAAACAATTGGTAAATCAACTAAGCAAATAAATTAAAGCAAATTACAAGAAAAATAGACTAAAAATAAAATGTTCAAGACCTCTTAGCAATTGATAATGCTCGCCATGAGCGAACCCGGTCCTGATGAGATTAAATCTCATTTGGAAAAAGTACTAAAAATGTTTTGTTATTTTTTTTTTTATGATATTTAAGATAAATTAGCAGTGGTGGACGACTGTTTCACCCTCAGCCTGGCAAAAGTTAACAAATTTTAAATAAAACAAGATTCATACAAAGCTGCTTAAATTCTTTCTTCCAGTGTCGAAAGAGATTCTCAAAATAATTCAGTTATTCTATCTTGCTCATAAAAATATCTGTCGCCTTTAAAAAAAACATTTTGTATAAAATCACAGAATAAAATAATTATATAACCCGATGATACTTCTGAAATACAAAAACACATCCCAGCTGTACTAATAAAATGAATGATAATATTTACATAGTATCCAACTTATTTCTTTAAATTGAATATCTTAGATTGTATTTACCTGCTCGAACCTTTTTCTCAAACTTTTTAGATACACCAACGATGGCATCAAAGACAGCTTTTTGTTTCTTTGCTGTGAAAATGGGGGATAGTTTAGCCCTTGTGTTTTTCCATTCTTTTCCGTGGATTGCAAAAAGGCTTGAAAGAAAAATGCTTTATCAATATAGGTTGTATTTGACTATCGTTAATTATATTTAACTTTGCTTCTAACATTATACTTTGGATACGGTAAGAAAAATAACAATGTATTTTAATTCTACAGAAATTATTTCATATATAGGGTATTTCAATAGGGACGCTCAAAATATGTTACTTTGTCCTGCTGAGTAGTTTATTCATTGTTTAGTGGCCAAATTTGAGTCAACCAGTTTGGTAAATAATCGGCCAACACCTACCTGTACGTCATCAAAATACAATATCTGGCGAAAACATTGCTGCTGTGTGTGAAAGTGTACAGGAAAACCCAAGGCAGCTTATTTCTCGTTGTTCACAAGAACTTGGCTTTTCTGCGACTTCAACTTGGCGAATTTTGAATCGGGCCTTATGTCTGCACCCGTATAAAATCCAACTAACCGAGGAACTTCAGGTAAACGACCACAGACAACGCCTGATTGGGTTCTGGAGCAGTTGGAAGTTTACCCAAATTTGTCAAAAAAGTCAACTTTAGCGACATGGCCCATTTTATAATGAATGGATATTGGCAGACATTTGATGCCATATTCCATATTTAATGCCGTAAAATATACTTACAAATGAAATTAAAATTTAGTCGAAATCTCACAAACAACTTGTTTTATTTACATTTCAGAACTAAGCGTCCTTATAGAGTTGAATTATAAAAAGACTATTTATTTGTTGATAGCTATTTCGGCTTACGCCCTCGTCAGAACTATGTTTTAAACGTGCAATAGAACAAGCTTATATACCTCACTTAGACAGGGCACACAATACATCTTCTCTGTTCCACCATCTTAATTTTATACGGAAATAATAAGTTATTTAATGTAACAAATTGATTTGATTTATTCATGAAGTGAAAACTTATCTGGGTTTTTACTAAGTAGGAATAAATAAGCTTGTTCTAATGCACGTTTAAAACATAGTTCTAACGAGGGCGTAAGCCGAAATAGCTATCAACAAATACATAAAATAATATCTGTAGAATTAAAATACATTGTTATTTTTCTTACCGTATTATAATGGAGTTCTACCAAGTAAATGCCTACTCAATCAATTATACTTTGGGATGTATATTCATCTAAGCTCATTCACCATTAGAAACACAAAAAAACCTTTCATTCTTTCAAAATATTTTTTGTAACTGCGTTATGCATTAAAAAAAAGATGTGGTTGTTTTCTCGCTTTGTTTTTGTCAAAGTTTTTAAGACTGTAATAAAAATAATTACATTAAAACATCTGCTTAGTGTTGATGAGTTTCAAGTAAAATAATAAGAGAGTGTGAAATAAATAAAACCCAATATTGTTTTCTGCTACTTCCACATTAATAGTAAATATATGTTCTCAAAACAATTGTTTATCATTTAGAATTTCAACTGAAGGTGCTTGATGAAATTTTAATAGTGGAGGCGGAGTCGTGGAGTCGGAGTTTTTTGGCCGGAGTCGTACTCGGAGTCGGAAATTTTGAACTTTTTATTTTTGCATATAGTATGTAAAATTTGGCTATTGGCCGGATTAGTTGGTTGATATATTATTGAATACGCATAAATAGGAAAGGTAGGAAAAAAACGTGACGAAATTAAACTTTTTTTCAGTTGGAGTCGGAGTCGTCATTTTTCTTAACGACTCCACGGCCCTAGAATTTTGTATTTTTCCATGTGTGTACACAAATGAAGTTGACAACCAATTTCATTCATGCACTTGAAATGCCTGAAGATGCCGAAAGGCGAAACCCGGATCGTTAACGACAAAATTTAAAATTGTTTATAATGTCTTATCAAGTCCTTCTCAGTTTGATATTTATTTCAGCTGTTGATAATCCTCGCAATGAATGAAACCGGTCCTGATCTTTATAAAATACGAGTAGAAGTAGTAAAAAACTAGAGTTTTGATTATTTAAAGATAATATGAAGATCATATCCACTTGTCTTTCAGTTCAAACACATTTCATCAAAGTTTTTATGAGCAATCTATCTTTACTCATTTTTTTTTTTTTTTAAATGATAAATTCTCACCTTATTGCCCCCAAGGCATCCGTTTTTTTCGAAATGGTAAACATTCGATCGTTGAAGTATTCAAAATCTTGTTTTAAAATTCGGCTAGCCAAGTCATAATCCCTTACTATCAAACATGGTGAATCTGCCAAAAATATTCCGACGTACGGATGGTCCTTGTATGTCCTGGAACAAAATAACAATAATAGGTGGGATATCGAAAAAAACATTGACTATGTTTCTTTTTTAAAGAGAGAAAATATCTGGCATTACAGCTATGACAATGCGCGTAATATTTTTAACTGTGAAAGTCATACGAGATAAACTCGATGGTAAATAGTGAATCAGTCAAGAACAACTCAACGAAAAATTACCTACACCCAAGATCTATTTTTCAATTGAAAAAATCTGACCTTGCCGGGAATTCAACCCGGACCCACCTGATCGCTAGGGCAAACTCAAAATTCAATCAAAAAACTCTTAAAAAACTAGTATGGTGGAACAGAGAAGAAGATATATTGTGTACCCTGTCTGCAACGGTATACATAAATAAGTAAATGCGTGTTTAAAAATAGTACTGACGATGGCGTAAGCTAACAACTATATGAAATAATTTCCGTAGAATTAAAATACATTGTTAATTTTTTCATCGTACTATTATGGAGTTCTACAAAGTTAATGCCAATTCGATCAACAAAACTCTTGCCACTAGACCACAAGGACATGTTGACTCTCACAAAGAATCTATTTACTATGACTACTAATTATTTGGTCAGTTTTTAATTCGATAAATGGTCAGTTATAAATACTTAAAACGGTCAGTTAAAAATATTAAACGGTCAGTTAAAATAATAAATGTTCAGTTAAAAAATAGTAAATGTCATTTCATGCGCTAATTTTTGATAGAACATGTCATAAATTTGTCTCATAAGACCATATTTAATAAAATTCACAAGCTGTCAAACTAAAACTTGTCATTTATGATAAATAACTGACCATTAAAATTAATTACTAACCGTTTTCAATAAATAAATAACCATTAAAATATATTACTGACCGTTTATAATATTAACTGACCATTTTGATTTTTAACTGAACATTTATTTATTTAACTGACCAAAGCTTGAATTAGTTACTGACCCATTAAATACATGCCATTTACTATTATCAGTGAATACTTTGTGTAATACATCAATTTTTCAAATTACTTTGAATCATAGCCACTCTCAATTTGTATCATGTGTACCCTTAATTGGACAGAGCCATTGACTGAATTGACATACAATTTAATCAATCACTTTTAAGGTGCTTATTGTCAATTCCGGTCGGAAAAGTATCATTTTAATCAACCCAATTTTCTCGTATTACATTCGCTTAAATATATTTTATAAATATCTGGACTTTTTTACGCATAGCGATCATTTTATATATTATATACTAATATATCATCAGTCGAAAATGCTTGCGATGAGCGAAAGCGGTCCAGATCATTCTGAAATAAAGGGTATTTCAATAGGGACGCTCAAAATATGTTACTTTGTCCTGCTGAGTAGATTATTCATTGTTTAGTGGCCAAATTTGAGTCAACCAGTTTGGTAAATAATCGGCCAACACCTACCTGTACGTCATCAAAATACAATCAATATCTGGTGAAAACATTGCTGCTGTGTGTGAAAGTGTACAGGAAAACCCAAGGCAGCTTATTTCTCGTTGTTCACAAGAACTTGGCTTTTC
Source organism: Himalopsyche kuldschensis (assembly GCA_028554975.1). NCBI lineage: Eukaryota > Metazoa > Arthropoda > Insecta > Trichoptera > Rhyacophilidae > Himalopsyche > Himalopsyche kuldschensis. Next base: position 8,694,183 of record JAHFWI010000012.1, read on the forward strand.
TGCGACTTCAACTTGGCGAATTTTGAATCGGGCCTTATGTCTGCACCCGTATAAAATCCAACTAACCGAGGAACTTCAGGTAAACGACCACAGACAACGCCTGATTGGGTTCTGGAGCAGTTGGAAGTTTACCCAAATTTGTCAAAAAAGCGAACTTTAGCGACATGGCCCATTTTATAATGAATGGATATTGGCAGACATTTGATGCTATATTCCATATTTAATGCCGTAAAATATACTTACAAATGAAATTAAAATTTAGTCGAAATCTCACAAACAACTTGTTTTATTTACATTTCAAAACTAAGCGTCCTTATAAAAAGAACCTTTATATTTGGAATTAGTACAAAAAAAATATTGACTAAAAGTAAAATTCTATTATGCTGTAATAAAAGCTTTGTATAAAATGCAATATTTGGTAGGTATTTTGGCATCATGACATCGCAAAAACTCTTTTCTGAGTCATCATTCAATCTCCCTCTATTGATGAACAGTTAAGGAAAATACTTTTAGCTTACTAATCGCTCAGATCACACTATCTTTGACGCATGTACAGAATAACAGTTAGTAAATAGATAAGTGATCAGTTGATAATGCTCACTATGAGCGAAACCGGTCATGATCTTAATAAATTTTATGTGAAATAAGTACTAATTTGTTTTATTATTTTTATTAAATATACATATGTATTTTTTTTTTTTTTAATAGATAAACAAATATTTGCCATTACAGCTTACGCCAATGCGCCAAATATTCTTAATTGTGAAAGTCATACGAGATAAACTCGATGATAAATAATGAATCAGTTGTGCATAAAATCAACGATAAATAACATACACCCATATTTTCGATGGTTTCGGCGGTAACTTTGTGGAAGTTAATTTTAATATAAAATTTAAAATAACTTTGATTATTCCACGTAATATTACTCAAGCAAACTTTGCGATAGTAAGTCTGAAGATGCCTCTGAAAGAGGCGAAACACGTGTCACAGCTAGTTACACAATACGTGGAATAATCAAAGTTATTTTAAATTTTATATTAAAATACACCATCCCAAGATCTCTTTTTTCAATTGAAAAAATATAACCTTGCCGAGAATTGAACTCGGGTCCCCTGATCGCTAGGACAAAGCTCTTGCCACTAGACCACAGGGACCGACATTTAGTATGTAAACATCACAGACAACAATTGATAATGCTTGCGAAAAGCGAAACTGGTCCTGATCGTAATATATCTAATATGGAATAAGTAGAAAAAATGTGACACTATCTTTATCACAGACATTCATGCAATTTGAATACAATTCAATTAAGTGTGTCAGTAATCAATGTTCTGGGATTCGAGCTCGATTTCGAACATTGCAACCCACTTTTTAATTAACTTCTGTCAAGTACATTTCACTTTTCATCATCTCGTTATTCCAAATAACTTTAACAACTTTTCAGTTGACTGTAAATGTACATATGTATTATAAAAGTCTGTAAAATATCACTCACGTATAAATATGTTTGAGAAACTCCCCGATTGAAAATTTCTGCGCAAAAATTGGTCCCAGATTTCCAATGAACGGGGTAGGTTTGACATAAAATATTCCTCGCTTTTTCCAATAGTTGAAATTTCTTGTGACGTAAAGGTAAGCCGTCAGGAAAAGCGATACCAAAAGAATTAAAAATACGAACATTTTCAGCAAAATTTTACTAAACAAATGTTCGCAAATTAACTGACCATTTCACACAGCTGCGGTATGTGAACTGTCAGTCATTAACTTGAGTAATGTATTCTACAGAATGCTTCATAAGTTGTGTTCCGTTGAAAATAAAATACCATATCAAATTTTAAAAAACTTTGTTTATTCCTGGGATTTTGCAACAAGCAGTGACACATGTTTTGTGATAAGGTTAAGATTGATTCTTATTTTATACAATTCAAAATGGAGGTTGAGATTTTTCCTTTTTACATTACACTGGGATGTGGGATAGATACAATCAAACAATAGTACTAATGACTCTATGTAACTCAACTATCTAAAGTAAATAAATTTAATAGGTGTGAGTAGCCTTACCTACTGTTGCTACTGATGCTTTTATTGATTTCTAAAAATATTAAATACATTGTTTTGTTTATTTTTTACGTAATTTTTCTTTTAAATGACATCTTCAAGACTGTACAGGCTTTGACAATAGATAAAGCCAATAGAAGTGGTAAACTTTTACTCTGATATCATTGTATTTTAACACAACGCAAATTGTTAAGTACATAATTAGAATGACTGTAACTTATTGTTGAACAAAATCGACGATTTATTTGATTAAGTATTGTATGTCCTGAAGAAATCAGTTAGTAGTTGTCAGTTACTGCAGTTTTCATTGTGCCCGTGTTATTATCGAATCAGAATATATATATTAAGAAGTATCTTACAACTCGTCCCTTAATCCGTATTTAATCATAGTCTTAAAGTTGAGGTGACTTCGTTGGAAAACCCATGTCTCCAGAATGGATGACATAACCTCCCAGGAGATTTCTCTTCGAATGACAGGAATGGAAAACTTCGCTTATGTGACGTTATTTAATATGATCGAACTGTAAACACAAAGCATCTTCAACGATGTGTCACTGGAAGAAATTCAATCATTTACAAAAAGTGGATCATATTTTCATAAATGCAATTTTTTTGAATATATTCATACGTTTATTTCTTGCGTGCCTGTATACATATATATCAGGAGTAGGGTTTTCAATCCCAGAATTGATTTATTTATCAAGCATAAACAATATAACTTCAAAAAAAAAATCGTTACGTGTACTTGAACGTGTCATCTTTGGGACACCGCATGCTCGTGTAAAATAAATTATTTGCGCTAAGCAATGATGACAGCATCGAATATAAAAATTGTTTTTTAATGAATTTAGAGATCGAAATATATCAAGTAACAAAACTGGAGCTCATTGATGGTGATAAATAATGTTTAAGTGAGTGCAAAATACACACATTTCTTAAAATTAACCCCAAAATTCTGGATACGAATGGATTTGTCATCAATAAAAACGTTTTTTATTTTCATTAATGTGAAATTAAAAAAATGCTCTTCCTTATGCTATGTGCATAGCCAGTAATATTTTTAATAACAATTAGTTATCAGATCGCATTCGAACGAGACCGAGACTCTCGTACATTATATTTCAAGAAAATATGTTCGCTCTTCAATGATGGATAAATAACCTAAATATAATATTCATAAAAAAGATAGTGACATCAATTTTTATAACTATTTCTAATGCTAAATTGTATGGCTAATCTTATATATAAAACCGAAACGGGGGATGTATGTCTGTAATTCCCTTTTGCATTGTTGTTGCAAGTTCAAACAAACGAATTGATTTCGCTCGCGAAAGTTTTGACGGTAAATTTGTTTCGTTCAATGTGTGTGTAGAGACTCCAATTACTCGAGTATCGAGTAGTACATATATAAAACCGAAACGGCGTATATATGTCTGTGGGTATGTAATTCCTTTTTGCATTGTTGGTCATTAAGTTGCCATAAAAACGAATATGAAAGAAAATATGTTTGATTTTTTTATCGGCGAAGACATTTAGTCAAAATGTAATAAAATAGTCTTCTACTGAACTTTTCCCGGCTTTTATTAATATAATAATGTTTTTATTTACGTGAAGGTATTATTTGACATTTCTTTGACAGCAAATTAGAATTTTTCCTTGAATTTGGACATTTTATTGGGCGAGAATGGGGCTGTCAATATATGAAAGGGGCTGTGAAATGTCAATGCCAGTCTGAAATGTTCATTTTAATTCCATTTTAATTGACCTAGACTTTTGAAATTTGAAAAAAGTTGTTTCAACTTGGCCCGTCTGAATTTACGCGGCGAGCTGAACATAACCCCAAACTGGTCCGAGCGAAGCCGGTTTCGAATACTAGTATTTAATAAATATGAAAATTATCGACCATTAAAAAAAAATCCAAATCCCGGGATCGACTTATTGCCACCCTGAAATCACGGGATCCAAATTTTGGCTAGGGATTGGAAACCTAATCAGGAGTGGCCAAGATCGTCGATCGCTGTCGACAGGTCGCCCGCGTGACTATTCCTAGTCGCCCGCCTGTCTGATATGTACACATTTCTGATGCGTGATGAATTAATGACAAAATTAAATATGCAACAGTAATTTCTTGCGAGATTAAGGAAGAAGCCGAAAACGACACCATGTCAAAATACTTGTTGAGAATGAAATCCTAATTATGTTCTCTTATTAACATATTATTTGTGTACTGTTGTTATTGTTTGTATAGCTAATAAAAAATCCTATTGCTTGCGATAGTAAAAGTAAAATAAATGAACATCTACTTTATTTATTTATTTGCTTGCATAAGGTCGCCATTTTTGCAATTATTAAAATTACTTTATATTGAATTGGTATTGATATTACCTATGTTTATTTCAACTTAAATTTACTTTTGGCTTCTTTTTTTGTCGATATCTATTTGACGGAGCTTCAAATTCTAAGGCGCGTCAGCGCCAAAGTTCTTTAAGTCTCCTTCGTCTCTTAGTGTTTTTTTTATTTAATTTGTTCATATTCCCTTTCCATCGCTGCTGACAGGAGGGCGCGATCGCTACAGTTGAAGAGGTCAGCTTACTTTTTCGTCTCCACCTAGAGAGGGTCATCGAGATGAATAGCTCTCGGTCTATATCGATTCTCTGATGCCTTCTCGACATAATTCTGCAGGCAAGAGATTGTTGGGTTACAGTGAGTGCCCACTGCCTTATGAAACTTTTTAGAGGTTTCTCGAACGAACTCAAGAATAGTGGGCACACTTAAATCTCTGTGTAACAGCAATTCACGCATGAACCATGGACCATCACTTTTGGCTTTAAATTACTACTTTTAATGTTAGTAGACCGCCGCCAATAATTTAGAAACCAGGTCGCCCGTGGTGGCTGAAATTTTGGACACCCCTGATGTATATGAATAAATTCCACAATTCGGTGTGAGTATTTTGTCCTTATTTGATTTTTTAATAAAACGAATTGTTAAATAAACGATAAATGTATAATTCAAATACGTATTATTACAATATGATAAGAACAATGACCCAGACCTTTGACCCTTAATTATGATAGTAAATTAAAAACTTACTATAAATGAAGTACTTCTTCCCAATAAAATAAATCAGCAAAATAATATTCTGTTTTTTTTTTCTATCATACAATAATAAATGTGTATTAGAGGTCTGCACGGGCTCGAGTATGGCCCACCGGCCGGGTACCGTGAGCTTGGATTTGGGCTCGGGCCCAGGCACATAACAAATATAGCAAAAATCGGGCTATTTCCGAATGAGCTCACCATTGTCGTAAATCCATATTTAATACAATAATAAACTTCACGTAATCGTATTACAGTCATCTTTTCGACGCCTTGTTCGTTATTTAAAAACCTTTTATTCTCGTATGAACACATCCATTCGATAGAACGACAAGCATTGTTCTTAATTTTATGACTGTTGTCGCCACAATATTATTTTTTAATGATGTCTGCTGTTGAGGAGTTTGTAAAATACGCATGATAAATATCATTATATGATCCCGAATTCAGTATTTCTTAATTGATTGTTTCGATCGGTCGCAATTCGATTTGAATTTAAGCTGATTTTTCTTAAATTTACCGGCAGAAATGGGCTTTTTTTTACACAACAATTTAAAATAGTGGAAACTGGTAACCAGGGAGACTTTGCTGATAACAAATTTGTGTTTTTAAGTCAGTCAGTTATTAAGTAATATTGAAGAAATTTATTTTGCAAAACTGCACACACACGATAATTGGTGAGTCAATTTGAATTATTTTTAATTTATATTAGAATTTAAAAAAATCGGGTTTTTTTTTCGGGAAAGGTTGAAAATGTCGGGCTCGGGCCAGGCCGGGTCGGAGGTTTTCGGGCTCGGGCCGGGTGAAATTTTAAAATTTCGGCCCGTGCAGACCTCTAGTGTGTATGGATTACACAGTCATGAATAGTTGTGTCAATGACGTGATTCCGAAATAGCTATCAACAATTATTACAATATGTATTGTGCTATTTTAGTCCACTTAATATTATATATCAGGAATACTGCAATAATAATAATAAGATAATATATTTCTACCAATCAAATTCCTATTCATAGTGTCAAAATTTTTACGAAGATATCTCTTCTTCTTGGATTCTTTGAATCTGTTTAAATCAGGGCTATGGAGTCACATTTCTGATGCGTGATGTATTAATGACTAAATTAAATATGCAACAGTTAATTTCTTGCGAGATTAAACGGGCATTTTTGTCTAGGATTTCGTTTATCGTTTTCTTTTGCATTTCTTTTCCGCGGAACGCATCTAGCGCACAAAAAAAGGTTTAGGTGCATCTATCTGTGCTACAATATGTATTTAGTTTCACACAAAATTAAATCAATTAAAAAGCAATAATTTTGAACAGTGGCTTTTCAAATATAGTTTTAGGTTGCGGTTGTGGTTGCGGCTTCACCATTCCAATATATATAGGTGCTGTAAAGCCAGAAGGGTGTTCAGATTCACATGTAACTTATATTATTTTGAATATACATATATGCATACTCTTATATTATAACATATATATGATTTTTTTATATCTTTATTTATCCCTCGTATTTTTGTATATCTCTTTTATGAAGAGAAAATGGGTTGAAAGAATACGAGGACTAATGGTTAACTAATCGTTCTTGCTATTGAGACTACCGGGGTTGCCGCAATTCATTCGTCATTGTTTTATGATGGCACGGGCGCCATAGCACGTGTCTCGTCTAGACGTCGTTTTAAGGACCTCAATTACATGATTTTGTTAACTTTATCGTGAATTTATTCGCGTTATTGTAATCGTTTAGGTCATAACTCATTGATTGAGGTGATTATAAGTTCGCCCGAGTTCGCTCTGAGGGTTCGATAACTTTGGGCGGTGACACTATGTGCCCCGCTTTTTTTTAGAATCGGAAATGTGAGAAGGGATTTTTAACAACGCTTACACCCATTGCCTTTGAGCAGAAGCAATTTATCAATCGAAAAATCTGCTCGTCAGAGCAGCTATCTCACTGACGTTTTGGCGTTTTGTTGGGGTAGGTGAAATCTACATTTTTTTGTCTGGATACCGCTGCTGGGGGGCCAGTACCTGCCAGTAGTCGGGTATCAGGGAAGTGCGGTCGTAGGCGATGCGGTCTTCGTCTTTGTTGTCGCTCGGGTCCATCTGGATGGTATCCACACCCGAGAGGATTTTTTTCATGAGCAGCAGCTGTATCCAGAAGAAACAGGGGAAATATCACCTATCCCAAACAAAAATGCAAAACGCCAAAAAGGCCCCACCTTCCTAGGAACCTCCACCGACCTGGAGCTGAGGTCTCCGGCGGCTCAAAAATCCGGCCTAAAACTTCTACGCCCCAACCGCCCAAAGCACCAGACAAAGAAATTTCTCCTGTCGTCCTCCATGGCAAAAAGTACTTACTGTCTCTCACTAGGGATTTAAAAATTGCTGGCATTACTATCGAAAACGCCCAAAGACCTGAAGGACTCTATTCGAATTAAACTCGCTACAGTGGCCGAAAAGCGGTATCCTTCTTGCACTCCCGTATGATGGCCTTCCATCCATCCCTCATCCTAACTTGTCTCTTCTTCTGACCTATGTGATTCCAGCGTTCTTGACAACCGCTGCATACAATCCATAAGATGTAATCTGCAGAACTGAGGAATGCTGACATGTCATGGGAGAAAACTAACCATCCGGCAGGTGACAGGAAATCATGGAGAGGAAATCATGGATATTTAAATAACAAGAAGTTTCTTTTCAAACATTTATTTTGAACTGACAAGTATAATTGAAAATGTACAGTAAAAAAAATAAACAATACATTCTCGGTTAAAAAAATAGTTCATTGTGCTTTGGCATGTAAAACATTATATCAAACTAGAGTTTCTCTCCCATAAAGTGCATTTTAACGAAATTTTTAAAAAAAAAGTGTAAAAAATGAATACATACTCTATTAATGGAATGGCAATATTGGCTTTCATCAGCCAACACTCAAAGTATTTTAATGAATTGTGACCTCTGTTTTGAAAAAAACAGTATCATTTTCAAAATTGTTCATCAACTTACTGACACTTCCAAATAACTAATAGAAAGCTTTACAATTTGCTTTTTATTATCAATCATGTCAAAATTTAACATTCATTCAGAGATTTTAATGTAGAAACTTCCCAAAACAACATAATTTATAATTTTTTTTACAGAAATTGGAGTTGTGTTTTTACTTCTTTACACTCCATCTTAAATCAAGAACTGACTGTAAATATGTCCATCTAATTGATGCTGGTCCATGAAATATTTTTCCAAGTCTTACCGCCGCGGATGTAAAAAGGTTGAAGGAGACTGGTTTAGACTACAGAAAAAAATATGCATGATAATATATGTTAAATCAAAGAAATACTGTGTGTTCATTACTGTTAAAATAAATGAATTGAAATATGTAACGCAACAAAGAAAGCCAGAAACAACTTTATCTTTAAAGGAGATCCTCTATTTAGGCGAATAGACCCGTGGATAGGAATAGAGCAGAACTTCAGCCTGGTATCTTTTATTGCTGAGGCGTGTATTTAATGGGTTAGTATCTAATTTGTGTATTGGTCTAATAATAAATGATCAGTTAATATTATATACGGTCAGTATGAATGTGGTCAGTTATTAAATGAAACAGTCAGTAATTTATGTAAAACGGTCAATATTTGAATTAAATGGTCAGTCATTTAAATTCACTGGCTAGTTTTCATTTGAAAGCTTGTGAAATAGATCAAACATGGTTTACGAATTTTTTTGAAATGTTTGATTACTACCTAACCCAAACCTGACCTTACCAAATCATCTTACTATGAATAATTACAGACCTTTTATAGATATAAACTCTCCCTTTTACAAAAAATTACACCATTTTCCAATAAAATACTGACCAAAATTAATTATTTACTGACAGTTTTATGTATTTATTACTGACCATTTCTTTCATATTTACTGACCGTTTATCGAATTAGAAACTGACCAAATAATTAGTTCACGATTGCTGATATACAACCTGTTAGTAAATGAACAAATTTAAACATACATAGATTACAAGTCATAGATTTAAATTTCTTATTGTTTTTTTCGGTACTATTATTTTGGTTATTATTGCTAAACATACAAACGAAAAATTCCTTGGAATATACCCCACTAATAAATTACTTACAATGGAAATATCCTTGATTAAATTCAAACTTCAATAAAGATGGTTACGTATCACTTTCTATCTTTCAATAAATCTAGTCTAGTAGTTAAATGCATGATAATAGACAACTCATTCAGCCTTTCGCAGTTTCCATGCACCTATTCGATATCTCAGCCAGATAAGTCCGAGATCTCTTCCCATTTGCACCCATGACCATACCGGAGTCACTTTAGATCCATCAATCTCAATCCAGTTGATCGAGTTCTCCGCAATCGGTATTCTAAGATGCTGGGCAATGTACAGCAACTCAACATCGAATGCCCTACAGAAAACAAAGAAAAGCATAAACAATAATAAAATATCTATTTTTTAATGTACGGGTAAATAGAATCTTACAATGGGCAACACTCAACTAAAAAAAGACAAAGTATAATCAACTCTCTATTGATACTAATACTTAAAATAAATAATAATTCCACAATTCCATTCATTTGCAAATGTCTCTCTTTTCGAAATCTTTACCGATTTCCTTTTATCGTTCTTCCAATTGTAAAAAAAACTAATAGCCATATATTTAAGAACAAACAAGATTTGAAAGCTTTAACAGTATTGAGTCAGACTTTGTCAATAAACATCTAATTTCTAATACAGTAGAACCTCGATTATCCGGATTGGTCAAAATAAACAAAAATATTACAAATTTGCTGATATGCACGTGGCGAATTGCGTCACTGTTTACGTACGTACGTGATGGAATGCAGTCTTAATATTTGGTTTGAAAAACAGTTTATTTCAGAAGTGAAAAAATATCAAAATTCCATAGATAAAAGAGGAAAAACTTTATTATTACTAAACAATGAACAGTCTCACCCATCTATTGAATGTTTAAAAGAGATTGATGAAATGTTTACGGTAAAATTTCTTCCATCAAATGTCACATCGATAATACAACCTATGGATCAGGGTGTAATAGAAACATTCAAACGCCTATATAGAATAGAGATGCTTCGACGATTATTGCTAGCAGATGAAAATAATGAAGAAACAGTTATCAGCTCCACAAGAAGATAAATTTAGAAGATTGTTGCTACATGGCAGCAGAAAGTTGGAATTCTTTAGATGTGTCAACTTTGAAAAAATCATGGAACAAATTTTTGAAAAGACCATTAGTAAGTTCTAGTAACGAAGTTGAAAATGATAAGACGAGACATTGCGGAAGCAATGACACAACTTTTAATATGTGCTGAATGCGATGAAGAAGATATAATCGAGTGGTTAAATTGCGATGCAAACGATCCTGGATTCCAAATTTTTAATGATGACGAAATAATTAAAGAAATATCAACCTCAGAGGAACAAGATCAAGAAGACGTAGAAGAGATTTGTGAGGGGGGAGATATTGGTCATACACATTCTGAAGCTTTTCAGTGTCTAGATGTCGCCATAGAGTGGCTTGAAAGTCAAGAAGAGTGGTATTCAAGACAACTTGTGTGTTTTAAAAGTATTCGTGATTTGACAGCATCGAAAAGAAAAGCTAGCTTTAAGCAGAAATCGAGGATTATTATTAAAGCTATGTATTAATCTATAGAAATAAAAATGATTTATACTGAATATACTTGTCTTTTCCTGTCAATTATGATTTTTTCGATTATCCGGATTTGTTCTTATCCGGACTACCTTCATCCCCAATCAGTCCGGATAATCGAGATACTACTTCGTCTACTGTACATACATTTTTGTAATGTTCTAAAATGCTTTAATAACATACTTACATGGAACTTTTTCGTATAACATTAGTGTATTTAGGTATTCTAAAGATGTTTGCATACTTCACTCATTTTTGGAAAAAGTGTGACGTAACATTTTCAAAATACACGATACAATTAACATGATCTCCAATATTTAAAGAAATTTAAAAAATCCACCCATGCACTTAGAATGCCAAAAGGCGAAACTCTAGTTGAAAGAATAGTTGAAATTGTTGTTGTAAAAAATAACAAAAGTAAGTCTCACCATCTTTCCACGTGCATGTTATGAAAACAGATGCGTGCTGCTTGTCTCGTCAGAACCTTAAATCCACATTGCGTGTCTCTAATTCCTCGCACGGCAAACAACCATACAAGAAAGTGGAATCCGTACATTAGTATCGTTCTGCAAAATAATAAGCAAAAGATAAATATTACCATCTTTGCTCGCTTCCAATATTTACAATCTATGTCAAGCTACTGTTAATTATTAATTAATTAAGAAGTTTGTGGTGAGGTTTGAAAACCCATATCTTTGGATACCAATACAATATATTGATGGAAAAATTAATGATATTTTCCATTTTGGAACACTATTCCGTAACAAGGTATGACAAATGTTTAATCACTTTTAAGGTGTTCACTGCGAATACTTGGTGAAATAGCATTATAAAAAAAAAAAATACATTAGAAGTACTTATTCCACATAAAATTTATTGGATCAGGACCGGTTTTAGGATTATACATAGTGACGATATAATGATATTTAGTTAGGTATGCAAATAAAAAACTTTAAATATGCATTACCTGAAAATACTCCTACTGGCTGTAGCATCATCCTGAAGATGGGCCCGAGATCCAATGGCTATTGCTAGCTTTTCTGACAAGACGTCTGGTTTCCTTAAATAATTTTCTCCGCACAATTTCTCAAGGCTGGCCTCCAATTTTGTAAAATCAGAAAACTTCGACGCCCCATCAGCATCAGCAAATAACAACAAGGAGCCTCTTGCACTTTGCATACCCTGTAAAAAAAAAAAAAAAGCATCAAATTCAAAAGCTGTCAACCTAAAATGAATGAATGAAGGATGTATTTAAAATGACTGACCATCGAAGTTTAAATTTTAAATACTAACCGGTTTACAGAAATTACTAACCATTATACATTAATTACTGACCGTTTATTTAATTTACCAACCCATTAAATACACACCTTATTTTAATGCAATGTTATTCAAAAAAAGAAATAGAATGAAATCAAAATGCTCAGCAGAAGTATATTTTCAATTTAGCTGATATTTGTAAATAAAATGGTGTGCATTAATTATTCTTATCACTTAGATTATGTTTATTATAAAGGCAATGTCAAAAGTGGGAGATCCTTCGCCCAGCATTAGATAAGACTAAATCAATGCCAATTTTAACATCTTAGTAAGGTTATTTATAATAGTATAAAAATATTTCAATTAAGGTAAATGTACCAGTAGCTAACCGTTTAAGAGAAAATTTCAACAAAAATAATGATTAAGGTTGAACATTGTACCGAATGAAGGCAAAGCAAGTATATTCATATTGGATCATATGTGTTAATTAATATTATGTTACAAAAATTACAAAAGGGCCTGTGGAAAAAAAGTTGTGTTAAATTAATTTGAAGTAATGTTTTTGTTTCAGTAGTTGACAATCTCACAAATTGAAAAATCTAGTAGTTGACCATGTCTAAACAGGGGGCTTTATAGTGAACTTTCTGTCAGAGTTGCCTCAGGGCTTTCTGTCACACCACTCTTGGTTGAATCAAGTAGCAATAGGTGGTTCAGGAACAAGGTACACACCGTTTCTAGATTGATCACTCAAGAAATTTGAAATAATACACTTTCCTGACTAGGTGTTGTTTTCAAATGGCCACCCTGGCACTACATTGGCTATATGGTGATGTGTTAGTGGCTCATTCCGACCACAGATGCCTGAAATTGTCTTAACTTTACAATTTAGAGCAATCCCGCATCTGCATTTCTTATTTTTGGCCATTTTATTCTCAAAAGGTCAACTACTGGTACATGGTCAGCGACTGGTACATTTACCTTAATAGTAAATATTCACTCACCAATCTGACAGCTCCACCTTTCCCTCGGTTCTGAATAAGATCCAAAACTCTAACTTTGCCAGATCCATACTTATCAGAATATTTATGGGCTACATTAACAGTCTTATCCCGGCTTCCATCGCTCACCACAATCACCTCGTATTGAAAATCTGGCATATCTTTACTTCTGTCTTCCAAAAATCCGAGGCATTCGTCCAGCATTGGCGGCACTAAAAATATCACATTGAATAGTGAATCCAAATAAGGTGTATTGTTACTTGACCTCCACAGACAAATCTTGGGATGGGTCGTGTAGATTAAGTGCATACATTGTTTTGTTCGGATATCATGTGGTGCACGGAGACAACCAAAGTTGAGACTTCAAATAACCACACGAGTGAGTCACATTAATTATTACCCCACCCTACCCAGTGTAACTCGGCCCCTTAGAGACAAACAAACCTTACTCTCTTATCTCAACTTTTAAGGAGAGCCAAAAAACAGGCAACACTGTTAATTAGTTTTACCTATTTTTTAACTGACAAAAATTGTTTTTTTATTATCTTTAATAGCGATGCTTTGGCTTTCTAATTTATTTTTAAATATAAAGTATTAATTTATTCAAATATGTTGTTTTAAGGTTTTTTAAGATAAACAAGAAAGTGATTTTAATACGTACCGTAAAACGGGGTGAATAGAAACAAAAACAAGGATTGAACTCTAGCACAACTTTACTAAGTATCCAATGTATGTTTTACTATGTATATATAACTCTTTACAATGACTGTAATATTATTTCTCGAATAACAAAACCAAACCGACTAAATGATTGGTCAAAATTGAAACAAGCGTGTTTTAGTTTGATGCCTGTGCATCCTTACTTTTAGACCCCTTATAAACTTCTCTTTTATTGCACGAAAGTTAAAATCAATCATGTTTTTTTGGTTAATAATTACCGTAAAACGGAATAAATGGAGACTCGTATAGAATAGAGGTTCATATATTCCAATCATTACAATCTGTATTTTTGTCTCTATTCACCTGCCAAGTCTCGATTTACCCTCTTTCGTCTCTATTCACTCCGATTTAATGTGAATAGAGACATCGAACAAAATTGACTGTGTCTTAATAACGATAGTGAATATTTGAAAAATATTGTCATAAATGTGTAGTAGAACCATAGAAACAAGTTTCAAGCCATTCATATTTGAATTATGTGGCGCAGATATGAAGATTCATAGTCGTGATGGGTAAAAAGTGTGTCTATTCACCCGTTTTACGGTATTGAATTATCTTTGTATTCACGTCTCCTATTTATATGTGTATTTAATAGATAACGTAACATAATATTTGTATTTAGTGGTGGTTCTTTCATATAGGGGTTGAAACTATTAAATAACTTTGTGCTCAATCTATAATACAAATCTATTTCCTGTCATTAATTTTTTGCAGTATAGCATGTCATAATCAAATAGTTTTTTGATCAAGCTAAGAAGAAGTTTCATTCTAAGTTGAATGAAAACGACACCTTAGTAAGCAATCAACATCTTCAATTTGATGAAAAATATAATACTATACTGATTAAACTGATGATATTGAACAAGCTGAATAAATAAAATTATAATAAATACAATCTGGCTGTAAAGCCATCTGAATAAATATTACAAATAAGCAAGAAACATAAAATAACACACAATCGTGTTGCCATGAGAAAACATGTACAACAGTTTTATTTATTATTTTATATAAAAAAACATCCTATAATTTGTTTATAAATAAATCATATATCAATATATTGCAACATATTGATAATTGGTGTTATATAACACTGGTATGGATGTAATTGAATATCGATACAACGTAAAATTGTAACAATGTCAAATAAAATTAAGATTATTGAGCAAATATATAACGATTACTTTTACTTCTGATGACTATGAATGGAGATATTATTGGCAGGAGAAATCTGAAAAAATCACTCACATCTTTCTTCTTCATCATAAGCTGGCACTATGACACTCAGATGTATTGTTGAAGAGTCATTTAGTGATGGGAAGCTCACATCTTTTCCTGATTTAATATCTTTGAAATATTTCTCTTTTTTGTGCCGTATCACATTGGGATACGGTTTTGTAAAGATCATAAGGATCAAGCAGAGCTGAAAAGTTATAAGTAGAACTATTTAATACATATTGTCACATTTAGCTCTGTTTTCTGTCAGTGACACAGCAATAAATTATATTGGGCCCCAATAGCTTCCAACGGTTCGCTATAAGGTGGCTACACCACTGTTTACTGCTAGTTGTTAGGATGATGATTTTTTCAACCCTGGGTGTGCCATGTGTTTCGCTTCGCTGAGAAACATCTTCAGACTCAATTATTAAGCATATTTAAAATTAAATGTGGAGGGAGTTAACTGTCGACAGTGTGGAAGGAGACAGTTAACTACCTACATATTTAAGAAGGTGTGTCCCAAGCAAAGGAATAAAATAAGTCACCCATTTTATTTCATTTATTATCAGCTTCAATAAGATCAGATATATAATATGAAAGTTAAAATTATTTTCATACGACAGAAATGTTGTAAAGCATATTTACCCCGGTTTCAATTAATAATATAAACCGGTCAATAATTATAAAAATAGGTTACTCAATATGTATAACTATAACACTGATAGCTATTCAAATTTACTAGAGAGATAAGTACATGTAAATAAGAAATATGCGTCAAAAAATAGTATAAGTGAAATTTGTTTGTGAAGTTATTTACCAGCATGAATAACGAAATGGTCAAACATCCTCCATATATCACGGCAGTTGTAACTTGTAAATAAAACATTTTAAATTATTGGAATACTGTTCCATAACAGTGAAAATAACCTCAATCAGCGGCTGCCACGTCCGGATGACATTAGATTTGACGTTAATTTCTGAGTATATTCTGATAGTAAATACACAAAGCGACTTTGTTACCATTGACAAGCAATATTATACATGATTATTATTGAATGATATTTCGTTAAATTATAATTTATTCAACTTGTACAAAAAAAAACCTAATTGGAAATTAATTGCCAAGTAAATTAATAAAATAATAAAAAAATTCTGAAGAGACAATTTTAAAGAAAATGTAATAAAATATTTACATACCTATAACATAATAAAATTTTCAAGCTTCTTGATTTAAAAAATTATAGGATTCAAAAGCTGAGATTAAATAAATAGTAGCCAAGAATTCCATTTTATTTTCTAATGGCAGCACCCAGGTATATGTCAAAAAAGCATGTCTACTGTTGAAAACAAACTTATTGTGAAAAATTTAAGTTAACTAAAACTCTGAAGAATGCTTATATCCGAGGTAAAATCTTGGCCCCTTAAATTCAATTCTATTTTATAGTAAAATACTTGATTATTGCACATGTGCTATTAATGGCTCTGCCGAATTCAGAACGATCCTTTAACATAATTTGACATTTTCTATATAACCACGTTCATCATACAAACATCAAGTGTAGTCTGAGTACTGTTAAATAAATTGCATGCAACCTTGCTCGTAAAGTTCAGTGCAATAATCGTTATGCCCCCCGCAATATTTATTTATTTTATACAGCCTTGTATTTGACTGACTAAATTTTCAATCATACTTCATAATATGCTCATTATGTGTGCTTAAATGATTTTTTTTATTTTAGCTACCCGGTGATGAAGATGGAGGTCCAAACTCTCGCACATTTGTCTTCCAAGATGAGGGACACACACTAGGAAATGCTTTGAAATGCATCATTACACGCTAGTAAGATTCCTTTAAATCGAATTATCAATTCAATAATAACTAAATAAAATTCCATACATCATACACAAGTATTTTGATTATATTCATGGAAACTTTATAATTGAAAATACCAGATAATTATAATATACCCACATAATTCATTGAACACTCATTACCACATAAAATTTTCACTTTTTCAAATAGATTACGTTAATAACAATTAAACTTAGTGATCTACTTTTAATTTTGTGTATAAACTATACAAACTTTTTAACTTGAAATGCCAGAAGATGCTGATAGGTTAAACCCGGTCGTTAGCGACAAAACTCATGGAAAAGTGTAAAATTCAAACTCAAATTTGACATTGAAATTCCATCAAGCACCTCGAGTACTTATTCCACACTTTTAGTACGTATTCCACATTGGATGTATTAAGACCAGGACTCACAATGAGCCAAACAGGTCCTGATCCTAATAAATCTAAATTGGAATTAGTACTTAAAATATGTTATTATTTTTATGATCAGATTATGTTCATCTTGCACGGAACATCGTTTACAAATAGCAACACTTGAATTTCGAAATAATAAAACCAGCTAATTATTAAATTGTGTCCCTTTATAACGAGGTTTTAGTGTTAAAAATGTACTTTTGGCCAGTGTACGATTAACAATAAAAAATTCTGATATCTACAACCAATTAATAAAAAAACTTTCCTGTTACAGTCCCGAAGTTCAATTTTGTGGATACACAGTACCGCACCCGGCAGAAACTAAAATGCACTTCAGAATACAAGCCTTCCAAGGGAGTGCAGTTGAGATACTCAAAAAAGGTCTCGAGGATTTGGAGTTTGTCTGTGATCATACAATTAAGTCATTTGAACATGAAATCAATGAGTTCACCAGCTGAGATAATATCTTCTCCATTTTTTACCATGTTATAATTTATACAGTTCTAATTAAAATAAAAACGCACTTCATTTATATTTTACTCTTCCTAACAAACATAATCTTAAGTACTGTTTTACTTCTGATATTTCTTTCGGAACAACCTTCAATTCAATGCGGGGAAAGTCTGGGGCTCATGGCTGTACTCATTTAGAATCGAGTACCACCTCTACAATACATGCATCCTGACAGTCATGATTCACAGTTACTCCTTACAAAAACGTAGGTGAACCGTTTACTGTGCTTCACTTATTTAAATATTCATTAAAATTTTGTTGAACAATTAAAAAACTGTCAGGTTTCGAGCTGTGTAGAATTTCCAAATTTCCGCCCATACAGACCTCTACTCCACACCCAAACAATCCTATGGCAGAGCCTTATTTAGCCAAATCACTTCTATCAACACTCGTCAAAATGTCAATTTGTAAGGCATTATATTTAAATAAATAGAACACGGTATTTTTGTACTACTTTCACATAAATTTTAGAGATCAGGATCGGCTTCCTTCAAAAATATCCATTACGGTTTCGTGATCAGTGAAACTTTGTAATATTAACCCACTCTTGTTTTCAATTAATTTTGAGTAGCTTCAAAGCAAGTATTCTTAAAGGAAAAAGTTCCTTAGAGTTAGAGATCAGGGATGCCCAATTGACTTTAGTGGGCCAAATAATAAATAGTTCATGTCAGATGGGCCACACAAATAATTTGAATTTTCATAATTAACAAATGGCTCACATTCATCAAATCCATGTAATTTTGATTATTTCTGTTTTGACTTTACGATCAGCTCAGCTTTGATAAATATTACTAGCGCCAAATGCACTTTTCTGCACATTGATAATAACCTTAATTTTCGAAATTTATCTTCAAATGATGTATCTTGATAAAAATTTTACATCACAAGATTCAATGATTTTTATGCATTTGACCTTAGATAAGATATATTGTTAGCTGAAAATCTCTAGGGCCACACACAATATTCAATTGGGCTACATGTGTTCAGCAGGCTAAGGCTTGGGCATGCCTGGTTTAAATATTTCCATTATGAAATACGAACCCTTTTAAAAAATATGAATGGTGAATGATAAGTTATTACATTCAAGATGTACTCTTCAATTCAATTAGCAATTTTAGTGTACCTATATGAATGTTTTTCAAGCTGAAGTGGAATGCTAGAAATAATCACACAAATGTCACGATTCTCACTTAAAAAGCCAGCTATTTCTTGAAAACATAACATATTAGTAAGTACATATTAGGAAATTAGTAAAAAAATAAGACAAGTTTTAGGATCTCTGATGCATTTTATTGGATGGTCAACATAATAGTGGAAAGTGATCAAATTTCGTCAACAACTTATGCGTTTTCAGCAAAGCGAAGAACTTTCATGGGCTTGGATAGATACTCTGCGAATTCTTGATAAGGTGTCTTTCCAAGAGGAATGTCCTTCCACAGATCAGGAGTGAGGAAAGCGTAGGTCTTTGCGATGGCTGCATAAGTAGCCTTAGCGAAGTTTCCAAGGGTGGCAGTGGATCCACGGGCTGATGTGTAGCAATCTTCAATACCAGACATCTGGAGAAGCTTCTTGGGTACGGGACCAGATACGATTCCGGTACCACGGGGAGCTGGGATCAACCTTACGGATACAGAGCCGCATTTGCCAGTTACCTTTAAATAAGGGAGACGATAGTTGATTAGAAACATGAATAATAGCAATGAAAAAGAGTTTTAAATAATCTTAGATCAGACGCATAAAGCTGACATCGAGCCTAAGCCCTCCAGTGGAAACCACGAATGAATATAAATTTTTTCTCATCATGAAAAGCAGTTAAAAGCCAGTTTTGGGTGTCTCAATAATAAGTTGCAAGGGCTATTCGGGTGATAAATGCGCTGCCTATTGATGTTGACAACTTCGGCGGTGAACTTGATGCTTTGTTTAAAAATTATGTTTTCTTATGTAAATAATATGTTTCTGTTCTGTTTTTATTTTTGTGTAATATTTTATGTAATCTTTATTAATTTCTCAAATGCATGGCGCATTGGCGCTTGCTGTAATGCCATGTATTTTTAATAGTTTTGTGCCAATAAATAAATAAGTTGTATAATAAACAAAAAGTAAAACTAAAAAGTAAAACTGATATAATAACTTTCTATACTTCCCTCAATTTATTATCTCTACATTATATTTGATATGTAGAAGTCAGAAAAAGTTAACGTAACCCTGCCTTGAGGGTGATATGCAAATACAGCTCACCCAGACAATGGGAGGCCACCTGAATAGTTAGCGGTAATGTCCTGGACATACTGTCGTATCTCAGACACATTGACATGCGGACATATTAAAACCCGCCTATAAATGCTGATCAAAAATTAACCTAACTTAAACAATTCGTATAACTGATATATTTTGAAAACCCTTCAACTGGAGAAATCAAATATCGAAAATATATCTGTCAAACATATTGTTTAGGTTAGGTTTAATAGGTCCGTATGTTAATGCGTATGAGATACAACAGTCGGTCTAGGACATCAGCTTAGCCAAACAAGACCAACCAGCCTCAGATGGCAGTGACTACTATGCTGTAAACATTACAGTGTGAGCAACTGTAAACAGCACCAATCAATGTTACCAGAATGATTATCTTTATTTTCAATCGCATGATTGATAATCATAGCATATGATAGAAAGTAGGTAATCAGCATCATGTTGAAAAGACACCCGCACATGGCAAAAAAAACAGTAGGTTTATACATTGAACAGGATTTAAAATTATTTACCTTGCAGGGTACTGTGTGAGGCTTTCCGATCTTGTTTCCCCAATATCCTCGTCGGACTGGAACAACAGATAGTTTAGCAAGAATGATGGCTCCGCGAATAGCGGTGGCGACTTCCTTGCTGCACTTGACACCGAGACCGATATGTCCCTTGCTGTCTCCGATGGCGACGAAGGCCTTGAAACGGGTACGCTGTCCAGCACGAGTCTGCTTCTGTACGGGCATGATCTTCAAGACTTCGTCTTTTAATTCAGTACCACCGATGAAGGTGTCGATGATCTCAGACTCTTTGATAGGCAGAGAGAACAGATAGATCTCTTCGAGCTTCTTAATCTGTCCATCTCGCACTAAACGTCCCAGCTTGGTGACTGGTACCCATTCCTTCTGGTCCTCCTTACCACGCCCGCGACCACGACCTCTACCGCGTCCACGGCCTCTTGGTCCACCTCGACCTCTATCAGCACCAGCGCCACGAGAGCCGAAGCCTCCTCGAAATCCACCACGTGCTCCAGCGGCACCGGCACCAGCGCCTCCAGCTGCTCCAGCACCTCCAGCGGGTCCAGCGGCAGGAGCTGCGTCCGCCATTCTGTGAAAACAAACAAACAAATGAACTTTCGAACAAATCTTAATTGAATTGGAAACTGCAAAGGATGGGTCAGACGCAAACAGCCGTCACTGAAATAATTCTCCGGTGGAAACCGCGAATGTTTTAAAGACGTTCTCATCATGAAAAGAAATAACGAAAATGGCCACGTGTTAAGCGACGAGCAGAAGCAGTTCATCAGGACAATGGGAGATTAATTAATAATTTGTACACAGTACATCATAAACTAGATTGATGCCTTACTCGAATATGGTAATTGACCTGTTGCTGGAATACTAAATGTTGATAGAATTACGAAGATGAATATAATGGGTACTTACGTAGAACGTGTAGGTAATACACGAAATCCGGAACCGGAATGAAAGAATAATGCGCAGCGAGCTTTATTTATAACATCGGACCGGCTGCGTTCACTCTAATGCTTTCGATTAGGCTGTCTGATATGACTAGTATATAGCCATACAAACTGTATTGTTGCTCCTTTTTTTCAGGACCTACTTAATTAAGCCTACTTATTAAAGCTTAAATTATATTCTTATTTTCCCTTGTCAAACTTTATATTCCATATCAGTTTTCATTTAATTTTTTTTAATACTAATCCAACATTGCAAGTTTCAACCCCTCGCCCCTCTTCATCTGATGTAAATAGTCACATAATAAAAACAACATAACCTAACTGGCCCAGCTGAAAACTGACAGTACAGCGCATTTTAAAAATAATACGATTGCTAAAAATGTTGAAAACTATAGGTAAGAGTAATTTAATAAAAATTCTCTGCAATCAATATGCGTCTTCTTCTTCAAAACCACGAAGTTTTGAAAGCGGCAATAAAGACAAGGTAGTCAAAAAAAGGTCCTTTACTGACGTTATAATAACACTAATATCAAACGAAAAAGATGTGACTGTTACGAGCTTAGCGGAAGCCCAAAGAATGTCAAAAAAGAATGAATTAAAACTGGTGAAGATCTTAGATGTCGATACAAAGACACAGCGCCCTGTATATAAGTAAGTGTTTTTTGTTGTTGACAATGTAAACTCATAAAAACAACAATACTTTATTTTTCTATCTATTAGGTTTTCACAATCATTGCTTAGTTAAAACATTGCAATTTATTAATGTTAAATTCAACAAGATTCCGATATTTTTTTACCGTGCAATCTTCTTTTGAAATAAAACCTTACTGATCCACCACAGCAAATGCTGTAAATTGAAAACTTATTAAGATGACAGCGAGATAGCTTTCAGTAATTATCTGTACCAGGCAGCACGTTGTTATGTCAGTGTTGTCATTGAGAAACGTTAGATCTGCCCGAGTCACATACTGCGGATGCCTCTAAGGATTGTCATATCCCTGTCATCATCTGACCTCTGTGATTCCCGTGTCCTGGAAGACTTTTAGATACTATCTATCGGATGTACCTAGCAGATGAAGTATGTTGGCTTTTCATGGGAAGAATCAAAGCGATTATTATGTGATGGAGAATTCTGAAAATGCTACATGATGGTCATATACTGCACACATCGAGCGAATACGATCCAAAAGACGCAGAAATGACAATTGTCTTATTATTCTCACGAAATATGGAATCTTTCCCACAGGTTGATGACTGGTGCCGACTACTATATTGAAGATCTCAAAAGAAGAGAGGAGAAGAGAGAATTAAGAAATAATGATACTTCGATCAAAGGCGAAAAATTATTACCTATCACTGCTAAGATTGGCGAGAACGATTTACAAACTCGTATAAAGAATGTTACAAAATGGTTATCTAAGCGTTATGAAGTCAGAGTCGTGATAAGCGGTAGTGCTGAAGACACTCCTAAAATGGTTAGGATATCTACATGTCTCCACTATATTTTTGTCTGTCTCAACACTTTTATCCCTTCCAACATTGGTTTCCAGATAGTCTTAAATCTTTAATTCCAAAATATTACACTTGAAATAATATTTCTTATCTTTCCCAGATTGACCGAAAACTAGATGCTTTTATATTTTTACTCTTGTAATAACATATATTTTCATAGAAATTAACTCAACACTCAAAAGGCTAAATCAACTGAGACATTTTAAAAATTTTAACTTCGCTCAGTTTATTAGTTAGTAAACTCCGATAAGTGAAATTGGAGATATATAAAAGCAATTATCTATCAGTAGTTGGCTGTATCACCCCTAACGTTGATGTTTTTTACATAATCCATAACTCACAATAGCCTCATACATGATGAATTATTAATTTACATTAACATTATTTTAGCTATCACGCTATTTTTACATCTGAATAATGTAATCCACCCTTCATACCTTCACAGGAAACCTTGTATACTAAATTTGAAAAAGAGGTTGGAGATGCTGGCAAATTTCTACAAAAAAGATTCAAGGGTTCAGAGATGAAGTTTCAAATTGCTCCAGTTGTACAAAAACATGAAAGCGCTACAACAACCTCCCTGAGTGAACCTCAAAAAAGAGAAATGCACACATGCAGTGGCTCCAGAGGATTGTGACTAGAGAAGAATATCTTGAAATGTTTTACAGGATTAATTAGCTTCTTCCTTTTGGCAAAGTATAGCTATTTGTATTATAGTAAAAGACAGAATCTTAAAAAAGAATCAAGATCAAATCCAAAATTTCCATGACTTAATGCATGATATAGCATGGCTTCCTGACAAGCTTATTTTTTATATCCATCGTAATAAAATATTGTGGAAAAATAAAATTACTAATTTACTGTTGATTTCATTAATTAATTGGTATACTTTTTGAGTTTATCGTTTATATCATTTGCAATGAAACAAAACTTTCAAATTAGTTCAGTGTGAACAAAAAACTTGTGAATAACCTTTAGTGAATTATTAATCTATCAGTTTTGGATGAAGAATAATCAATAAATCAAGTAAGTATGACTTTCAAATTGGATCTACCTCATAGATGTCATTGATTTTGTTCACAATTAAGATTTAATTATTGAATCAAGTTTATGTAGTTGAATTGATGTTAACTTTTATTGCAGACCTGAATATTTTTATTAAACGTAGAAACGCATTTTGAAAATAATACAGATAAATTGCTTTTATTTTATATTGTGATCACTGCAAAAAACATCATTACTTATGATGAACTGTACATATAAAGCAGAAAAATATTCAACATTGTGTAATGTGCTCACTATAAAATAAAATATTCCGATTTTCAAATATAATTTCTTATGTTTGAATTTGAAGAGAATATTTTTATTTTTCCCTTAGATATGATATAGATTATGTTAAGTTTAAAATATTATTTCTTACTTATTAAATTATTTTATCAATACTACTTACAGTGCATTTTTATTTTGGAAATCTGAAGAAAAATCTACAATTCTATTTTTTTGTAACTAAAAAATTACAGCTTAGGGATCCAAGCCAGGCAGATTGTGAGTTAAATATTTACGACAAAGGTTTGCTGGTTCATCCTTTTTGCCTAGTGAATTTGGAGACTTAAACACAATATCATCTTGGCATCCAGTATCTTGACTGGATGCCAAACATTGCCTCATATTAAAATTAAATAGACTTATGGAGTTAATAATAATTTACTGTACCTATATAATGGGAATGTAGGGTCAAAATTAACTCTAAAACGTATGATTCTAGATAAGAACAAAGCAGTGACAAATAATATATTCATTAAATCAGATAAGGTACCTACTCTGGTTCAAAAGTAATATTTTTGGTGTCAGTAAAATCAAAATAATTGCCAGCGCTAAAAATAAAGGTGTCTGAATAATCTAGTAATGCGTATTCAAACCACTATATCAGTGGCTCTCATGTGCAGCCACCAATAGTTTCATAGTAAATATAGGTATTTAAAAAGTATTTTTATAAATTCATTTCTTAACAAAGACTCTTATGAATTATTTCTTATCCGTTGTAGGTATTGTGCATCAAAAAATATTTACTAGAATTAAAACTGATATTAAAAGCATGTAACATGTGGAATTAACTGCGAGAAAAGATTAAATATAACACATGTTTACAATTTTAATTAACAATGCGGCCATAGTAAAATTAGCCAGACTTCACGTTTCCGACTCCACAGCCTTTGATTTAAGTGCTTCCGTGAATGCTGATTTAATGGATGCAGCACCTATTTTTTTCAGAACGAATTCAAGTAGAAAAAAACTTTGTGTAAATATTTTCAAAAAAATCTTGATTAAATGTGTGTTTCTATATCATTATCTGAACATTCCCGACATAAAACATAAACAAGTATTATAAGTTTCCAATCACTGTTGGTTGTTGTTGTAAATATTTCGAAGATTACGATATATTTTGAATTAATATCTTAATTTATTTCCAGATTGATGAGATAAAATATTGATTTGAAAGATTCACCCCCCCGATTGCCTAAGAACTTTGAATTAGTTTGACATACCTCCTTATATCAATAATTTATATCAGTTGGTATATCATACTAATGTAAAACGAATTATTGGACATATTAAATATAGCTGAAGGAAAATTATTTAAAAAAATGAAGATGCAGGAAGAAATAAAAAAAATTGACGCCTGAGAAAATATTTATATTTAGAACGATATTAAATACTGCGAAATTTAGCTGAATAATACAATATTGATTTTACAGCAATACTTATAAGTCATAATTGTAACAAAAATATTAGGAGAAAAATATTAATATTTTCTCTCTGGTGGTAACCATAGACAAAATACTAAAGTCGTAACACCTCCCCTCAAGTGTCAATCCAAATATGTCATGAATAACTATATAGATTGACAAGTCCATAGACTATAAGCGTCGAATATTTTGCTCTATCCGCTAAACCGAAAGCTATGCCCCCATCACTTCCCCCCTGCGCCTACCCGTATACTTCAGTACTTGAAATAAAAATAAATAAAGGTTAAATAACAAGACATTCTGACATTCAACTAAATTTACATTATATGGAAAATGGTTGCAACAAATTATACACTATTATAAAAAGGACCATTGTAGAGGATTATGAATAATAATAAATCAAATAGAAATTCAAAGGCTTCTTTATGTAAAAGTTATATCTGGATGTTTCCTCCGATACCTAAGACAAGAGAAAACAACATGAATAATGGAATATAATCAATGTTATAGTCGAGGCACTGGCAGAATGATGTTTGAATAAAAGTATTATTATTTATGAGCCATCAACTTAATGCTGCTGTCATCACCTTTGATTGCCAGGGAAGCACTTAAACCAATTCTATATCCAGCTGATGGAATATGTGCAGCCTCATTGAATTTTAATTATACATTTGAAGTGTGTGTAATCTAATTTAAAGTAACATGCACATGATATTAACGTTAATATCGTAAAGAAATTGTCAGGAACACACCTTTGAGATCCCCGGAATCCGTCTATCTGCTAGCTGTCAGTTTTTTTTTGCATGACTTTGGGGTTATGTATTTGGTTATATTGCGTATTTTCGAATGAAATTCGCGACGGGAGAAGAAACAGGTCATTTCGGGAATATTTACCTCGACACCGCATTAAATAGCACTATAATATTTATTATAGTTTGTTTAGCACTCAGGAAACGCCACAATATGGTGGCAATAAGAACTTTTAACGGCGAAAGAATGGCGGTAAACAAGCCAATTAAAGTACTGCCACAACAAAAACCAAAACTCTATTTTAAATCCGTCACTGCGTATGGACAGACTGATTTGACTTTTAAGCGGCCAAAATGGCGGCTGACCATCAACTGATCATGCTGAGGGCAGCACCATCTAGTAGGGAAACCCGAGCAACATCAATTACGTTCCCCCTCCTTTAAGTTACGACCCGGTGAAATATGTGTAGATTTGTCGCTTATTGAGACGTGTGTAGAATTACACGTGTAGATTTAAAATTATTAAAAAAAGATCTTTTACTCCCAGTGAACAATATGGTACGATAATTCGACGTTTATTTTTTCTGTTAACTATCTCTCTAAAAAACTTATGAAAAACTTGCAAACTTTTCTGATGCAATGGTTAAGCCGGCAATTTTATTTAGTTTATTAACGAAATTATTAGATATATGCACTACTAACAGTACTATTGTTGTTCCGTATCCCACTTAATATTTAGTTTGTCAATACATCCATGCCCATCTGTCGATATTGCTGGAAAGCATGACACGAAGCTTAAATTATTCACATATTGCAAGTTGCATTTGAAAATCACAGCATAAATAGTAATTTCGTAGTTAATTTACTGGATATCTCAAACTTACCAATTTATTATAATTACTGAACACTACGGTTCTATTTATTGTATTTCATGGTTTACATATGTAGATTACATGCACAGCTTGTTATTATGTATTATTACGGTGGAAGTTAAAGGAGTATATTGAACGAACATACGTCTAGAATTAGACTTAGCTTCGACTGGTTTTGTTTGAATTAAACAATGTAATGCTGCATATTATATATATAAACGAATAGAAAATAAGATTTCAAATTAAATATCTCCACTCCCAATATGTAGCTATCAGTTGACATCTTACGGGAACGAGTTGTTATTTAGTCACACAACCACTCTTTTTATAGAGAGAGTAAAGACAAATACACCCGATCCTCTTTTTTTGCACGGGGTATACGTTCCAAAGAATACTGTGCAAAAAACAGACAAAAATATTTTTAAAAGTTAAACAAGTAATAATTTTACATTTAATTTCAGTTTTGGCACAGAGAAATATTTTCATTTATTGTTGCTACTTGAAAATAAACGTGCCCATTTACTGCTATTTTTAACTATATGGCTTTTTTTAAACCGTGACGAAGCAAAAAAAAAATCGGTTTTTTTTTTTAAATCCTGTCATTTCGCAACTGTGCAAAAAGTCCATTCAAAAAGAGGAGTCAAGTAAATTTTCTCAGTATGCCCTATTGTATAATCGGGAGGTTGATAGGGAATGTAGATACACATGCCTCTGTTCATAAAATCACATTAAAAGTAATGACATTTCTTTTGTTGGATTACTTATAGGCAGCCCTTGACCGGAAAGGGACATTCAAGGTCGAATATTTGCAATGCATTGAGAAAGAAGTCCAGGCAAGATGGGAAAAAGAAAAGATATACGAAGAAGATGCTCCGGTAACTGTAGACAATACAAAGAAAGAAAAGTTCCTATGCACTTTTCCATTTCCTTATATGAACGGACGCCTGCATTTGGGACACACATTTTCCTTATCAAAGTGTGAGGTAAGCTGCAGTGTATTTTTACATTCTATTACATATGGAAGTAACAAGCAATGAATTCTGTACAAAATTAGTTACTGAAAATACATACCAATGTGGAATGTACCAAAGAAGACCAATTTTAAAATAATGTGTTGTTTATTTTACAAGAAAACAATTTTTATAAGAAAGAGTTTTATTAAGAAACAAACTATTTATTTTACAATTAATTTAATTAATTTTTTTTTTTTTTACTACAATAATAAAATACATATAAATCTACAATATTAACAAAAGTATTTTACTGTAAATTTATGAATAGGTTGAATAATATCTTACTTTCTGTAATATGCTCCACTGGAATCTAATTATGATATAATAATTATCATGTCAAAAAAAAATCAAGATGCATGCAGATTTCATTAATATTCTTGACCTTTAAAGTCATATCAACGAGTTCATCAATCAAAAGTTTCTTCACCTTCTTATCTTATTGAATTCTTGCTTCATTCAAGTCTTCATTTGACAGATGCTCTAAAGTTTAACTTTTAAATTATACAAAAGTAAAATCACTAAAGTGGAGGATTATATGTATTATGTATTATAACATTTGATTACACTGTCACTTTTAATGTTAACAGCTTATTTATAGATAAATAGAGAATTTATGAGTGTCTCTTAACCAGTGGTTTGCTGACCACTAGTGCTTCGTGATATTAAGAATATATACTGCGTATTACTTTTATTGGTAGTTTTCTGACATTTTTTTGTTACCATGTCCGTTGTCAATGTGGAATATATGAACACATAATGGAGCTTATCTCAGCAGAAATATTTCCACAAGAATTGCATGTTTCTTTACAAATAAAATTTTCAGAGATAATAAGGATGGTGCTAAGACAAAACCTTGACTAATGTTGGCCACTCAGCCACAATTTAATATAAAAAAATACTACTTATCTGTGGTCACTGCCTGTTAAAAAAGATGACTAATATCATATTTGACTATTTTTTCAGTTTGCCATGAGGTACAATCGTCTCAAAGGAAAGAAATGTCTCTTCCCATTTGGATTTCACTGCACCGGCATGCCAATCAAAGCCTGCGCTGACAAGCTGAAGAGAGAAATAGAGACGTACGGTTGTCCTCCGGTGTTCCCTGAAGAGGATGATACCACTCAAGTCGTCGAAAGAGACGATGTTGTGATGAAAGACAAAAGTAAAGGGAAAAAGAGTAAAGCTGTGGCCAAGGCGGGGACTGCCAAATACCAATGGCAAATCATGCAAAGCCTAGGCTTATCCGACGATGAAATCAAACCATTCGCCGACGCCGCACATTGGTTGGACTACTTTCCTCCGTTAGCCGTCAAGGATCTTCTCAGTATCGGAGTACACGTAAGACTCTTCAATATTTAAAAAAGAAATACGCATCTCATTTGATAGTGATAATAATTCAATAAAAACTCCTTGAATTTTAATGATATTATAGACATAGGGTGCTCAATGAAACTGAGTCATATTTATTATATGCTTGTATATTTTGCCAGAAAATCCACTGTTTTACCTTTTGGCATGTCACCGTCACACTAAGAAATGTTTTATATTTCAAATCTTGACTAAACGTAGTTTATGTTCTTTATTTAAATTTATTTATTAACACTTTGTTTACGGGCCTTTCCAATTACCATACTAATAATGCACAAATTTAAATGCGTAAACAATGGATTATTACGAATTATCATCAGGGTATTTTAGAAAATATTCACATAAATTTTAAAAACAACATCTTTTCAGCATGTAATCTTTAAAACCATTTGATATTCAAAAGTGTCTGGTTTTTATGACAATTTAAAACATATTTTAAAATGCTGGATAAAATTAACACAATTTTATAGATAAACAGAAAAATCACTGTGTTCTATTGTCTATCTAGGGATTAGACTGTCATTATTTAATGTTATTAAATTTTAAGAACATGTGCTACTTTTTGAGTTGATCAATTTAAAATTTTTATAGGTGGATTGGAGACGCACCTTCATCACCACAGATGCAAATCCGTTCTTCGATTCCTTTGTGCGTTGGCAATTCCTTCACTTGAAAAATCGAAACAAAGTGCAGTATGGTAAAAGATATACTGTATATTCACCGCTCGACGGACAACCTTGTATGGACCACGACAGAAGCTCGGGAGAGGGAGTGGGTCCGCAGGAATATACGCTTGTTAAAATGCAACTCGTCAAACCGTATCCCAAACAGCTAAGGTAACTTAAGAATTTCGACTGAAGGTGCTTGATGTAATTACAATATCAAATTTGAGTCGCTACAATTTTGTACTTTTCCATGAGTTTTGTTGCTAACAATCCGGGTTTCGCCTTCTAGCACTTACTCGAGTTTGTAATTAATGATACAATTAGTTAAAAAATCAATCAATTCAAGAATAATAGTTCGGATAAAACCCACTAATTATTTATTGATATTTCTATGTTATTATCTGGTAATTAGTATTTCCGAAACAACATTAAAATCCCCGATAATTATTATTTACCTACAATTCATTGAAACTCATTTACATCAAATTTTCGCTAATTCATATAGAATTGCAATTTAACTTATATATAAACGATACAAACTGTTTATTACGCGTCAGTTCAAGTAAATTTGTGCACTTGAAATGCCTGAAGATGGCGAAAGACAAACCTGGGTTGTAGCAACAAAACTCATGGAAAAGTACAAAATTAAATCAAATCAAATTTAGCTAAAGTCACGATCTTAAGGCATCAAAGAGTTCCTATTTTTTTTTATTTACTGATACCGTCTTCTTAAAGCTGATGACCATTCATCAATACGGGAAAAGTTGTATAAGATCAACAACACTCTTGTAGTCCTCTTTTTTTCCTAACAAGTGTTTCATTGTTGCTTCCTATTTCAGTGCCGCTGGCAGTAAAGATGTTTTCTTAGTCGCTGCTACGCTACGTCCTGAAACAATGTACGGACAGACTAACTGTTGGGTCAGACCTGATATGTCATACATAGCATTCAACACTTCTAAAGATGGCGTGTACATCTGCACTGCAAGATCCGCTCGAAATATGTCGTATCAAGGATTCACAGCCGTCGAAGGAAAGGTTGATGTCATTGCAAAACTAACTGGCCAAGATATTTTAGGACTTCCTTTGAAATCCCCTCTGACTTCACATTCTATCATTTACACTCTTCCTATGTTGACAATAAAAGAAGACAAAGGAACCGGCGTTGTTACCAGCGTGCCATCGGATTCTCCTGACGATTACGCCGCTCTCGTAGATTTGAAAAAGAAGCAGCCGTTCAGAGAAAAGTACGGTATCAAAGATGAAATGGTTTTACCTTTTGATCCGATTCCGATTATCGACGTACCGGAGTTTGGAAATCTCTCCGCTGTCGCAGCTTACGATATGCTTAAAATTCAAAGCCAAAACGATAAAGATAAACTGCTGGAAGCCAAGGAGATGGTCTACTTGAAAGGGTTTTACGATGGTGTAATGCTAGTCGGCGAATTCAAAGGCAAGAAAATCCAAGACGTCAAGAAAGATCTGCAAAAGAAGCTCATTGATAGCTCGGAAGCTGTGATATATTACGAACCCGAAAAGCTAATCATGTCACGTTCGAATGACGAGTGCGTTGTAGCGCTCTGCGATCAATGGTATTTAGATTACGGTGAAGCAGTATGGAAAGTTCAAGCTGAAAAAGCGTTGGCAAATATGAATACGTATCACGATGAGGTGAGAAGGAACTTCACCGCAGCGTTGAATTGGCTTCACGAGCATGCGTGCTCGAGAACTTACGGCCTAGGTTTGTATATTTAAAATTAAATTACAATTTAAAAATACCATCCTTCAGCTTTTTTTATAAACTAAACACGGATATTTCTAAAAAGATGTCTAGTATAATTGCTCCATGAAATATTCCTTATTAGAACATTTGAAAGCTATCAATGGCTACAAGTCAACATAAAAGGGATGTAATTTTTTATTTTTTTTAACTGTGCCCGCTCCCAAATTGAACCATATGTACTACCCACAGAGTTTATTTCAACCTATATTTTTCTACGAGAAATGCTTATTACTCAGTTGCTCAACCTCTCCTTTTTTGAAGAGAGTAGGGATTGAAAGGATACGAGGATTAGAACAGGACTAGTGGTTAGCTAATCGCTCTTTCCATGCGTCGCTTTTAGGGATCCGAAAAGTGGGTAGGCATTTTTGACAACACAAACTACCATTGCCTTTTTTGTTTCATTGAATTTATCGACTGAATAAATCAATTAAAACCTGGAATTGAACCTGGGCCGTCCGTCACGTCACATCATCCATTTCCATCTGGACACAATTGCTTAGTGACCTTCTATAATCATTAACCTTCGAGATACCATACCAACTAATTATGCCAGTGTCTAAAACTGTATTAAAATTTAAAAAAATGTTTGTTTTTTTATTACTTGATTGAAGTGCTTTTTCTAATCAGTAATTTAAAACCATAATCAATGATTTTGTTTTAGGTACTAAGCTACCATGGGATGAGCAATGGCTCATAGAATCCTTGTCAGATTCCACAATTTACATGGCGTATTACACCGTCGCCCATCTCCTGCAGGGTAATTCATTCAGAGGTGACAAGCCTAACACTTTCAATATCACGGCTGACCAAATGACATCCGACGTCTGGGATTATATTTTCTTCAACGATGTTGCCTACCCGTCGAAAACGAAGATTAAAAAAGAGGCTTTGACTATTATGAAGCGAGAATTCAACTTTTGGTTAGTAAAACCATTCCACTCTGACTAGATAAAAAATGAAAACTGACAACAGGCTTAACCTTTCATTTATCCACAAAATAACATCCAAACCGATTTTTATGGTGATTTATTGCATACAAATTTATTTCTTGATATATTTTCACTGGCCAGATCAGTGAAAATATATTTTAACTAATGAGAATATATTTTCCCTGATAATATACTTTTGATGTAACATATATATGTATATGTATGTATAAAAAGTTCAAACTCTATCAAAAGTTTTTATCGACTCCGACTCTACAGCCCTAGTTTAAATAAATACAATTTTACTTTAATTTTACATGACCCGACAACAATCGTTTATGTTCAGTGTATTTGTAGCAGTTTAACTTGAAGATTAATGTGATTTCTTCCAGGTATCCTGTGGACCTTCGGGTGTCCGGTAAAGACTTGATCCAGAACCATTTGACCTATTATATCTACAATCACTGCGCCATCTGGCCAAAGCAGGAGAATATGTGGCCGCAGTCCATCCGAGCTAACGGACATCTGCTGCTTAACTCTACCAAAATGTCAAAATCTGAAGGAAACTTTTTGACGCTGAGCGACGCGGTCAAGAAGTTTAGCGCCGACGGCATGAGGCTCTGTTTGGCTGACTCCGGGGACACGGTCGAAGATGCTAACTTCATTGAAAGCATGGCCGATGCCGGCATCTTGAGGCTGTATACGTTTATTGAATGGGTTAAAGAAACATTGGCAGCAAAGGAAAGTCTACGGAAAGGTTTGTTTTGCCATTCTTTAAACTTTTAAATAATACCTTTTTTGAAATTGGAGAGATCAACATAAAATCGTATGTACAATTCTATATGAAACTAACAAAAGAAACGAGAAAAATAAAGTCTCACCATAACCTACATATAAGGTATCACTTCTCAGTGGAAAGGCATTATTTAAATAAATAAAACATAAATAGATCATAATTTATTTGGAATAAGTAACAGTGGCGGATTGAGCACTTTGGGGTCCTTAGTGCAACACAATTTTAGAGGTCTTCTTTTTTGCTTGACACAAAAAGCATCGCATAATTTATTCAAGATAAGATTTAATTTTTTGGTTGTTTCTCCAAATTGAGATTTCCCTTTTGTGATCGAGGGTATTGCTGAACAATATACGGTATTCCCTGCAGTTCACTAGAAACAATTCAGAATGAGTACCTAGCACAACCGCATAATGTACTTAATGATTTATGAAGCATCAAACATTCAATATTAATACATTTGAAAATACATTTTTCAGTTTGACGTCATAATATATTTTACATCAAATATTTTTCCTTTTTCAAAAAATATTATGTGGACTATAAATATGTGATATTTTTGAGGCCCCCAAGACTTGGGTAGAAGTAATATATAATTAATTTATTGTTAAGTTATTCAAAACTGATTCATTATGTATCATCGAGTTTATCTCGTATGATTTTCACAATTAGAAACATTTGGTGCATTGGCTGTAGTGCCAAATAGAACAATATACAATCTAGCACATGTATGGATTGAAGAATATTTGGATTGTCTACAAGTATAAAAATGGTATCCTAGTGTTTAAATTAGATGAATTGTAAATAATGAATAATCAATTTGAATACTTTAGGAAACGCAAGCACTTTCCATGACAAAGTGTTCATCAGTGAAATCAACATGAAAATCCAAGAGACGGAGGAGAACTATCAGAAGATGTTATTCAAAGAGGCGCTGAGAACAGGATTCTTTGAATTTCAAGCGGCGAGAGACAAATACAGAGAGCTATGCGGTTCTGATGGCATGAATCTCGATGTTATTCTGAGGTTTATCAAGACGCAAGCTCTTCTGATGTCTCCTATTTGTCCACACGTTGCTGAACACGTTTGGGCACTGCTCGGAAATGTAATAAATATTTATAATAGATAATGTCCCGTGAAATTCTCTGAAAGGTTCACATTTCATTTATTTATCTGGACGTTAATGTTAGAAGTGTTATGTCAGATTTTGGCCTTTTGGACTTACTACTAAGATACTCCCTATGTCATTCGATTTACAACTGATGAAACATTTTTGACAGCTAATTTGTATGTCAAAATAATATTGCAGTATACTTTGCACCAAACAATGTCTATGTTCAGATTGATGAGTCAGAAGTTGAGATCTAGTAGTGTAAGAAGTGTTTTCATTCACTTAGCAAGTTATAGTGCGAAAAATCACCACTGTACAAGACTACATAAATACCATAAATTTCAATAGACTTTCAGACACATTGCCAAATATTTTTAATAATAAACAATTGCCTATTGAATGATATATTTGACGAAGGCACTTCTATCATATTAGGTAAAGTATAGTTACCAAAATATGTAAATTGGACAATATGACTAATTACATTGACTGCTATATTTATGCAGCAGAATATCTAGGTTGCTAAAACAAAACAGCTTTATATGTACATTGGATGCTGAGAACACGCCTAGTGTGTCCATTTTCATACTAAAAAACAGTTTCAGCATTGAAAGCGTTAATTGCTTCCCGAACAATCTATTTTATGATTTCAGTCATTAAAAAATTTATATCATGCTAACTTCATTTCACTCTTCTATAGTGAAATAATGTACAAAAAATTCTCGTCCCATATTTATTGTGCTAATATTTATCAGTTAAAAATAAAATATTCAATTTCTCTTTCAGAAAAATAGCATTCTTCGTGAGCTTTGGCCCACTGCTGGCGCCATCAGCGAATTGGAAATCAAAGCGAGCTGCTATTTGATGGAAGCAGCACATTCATTCAGGATATTTTTGAAAAACCATTTAGCTGTGAAGAAACCAAAGGGGAAAGGTGAAACAGCCATCATTCCTGAAAAGCCTGACAAAGCAATTATTTGGGTTGCTAAGACTTTCCCTCC
Source organism: Himalopsyche kuldschensis (assembly GCA_028554975.1). Lineage (NCBI taxonomy): Eukaryota > Metazoa > Arthropoda > Insecta > Trichoptera > Rhyacophilidae > Himalopsyche > Himalopsyche kuldschensis. The sequence goes on from JAHFWI010000012.1 coordinate 8,730,265, forward strand.
ATGGCAGAGTGCAGTTCTCACTACTATGAAGAAAATGTGTGATGTAAGATTATTTGTCTCAGAGAAGAACCGCATACCGTCACAATCATATTATATTAAACTGATGGCATTTAATGTGTGTGTTGTTATTTTCGTAGGTGAATAAAGTATTGCCAGAAAATAAATTATTATCCGTAGAGTTCGGGAAAATGGAAGAATTGAAAAAGTACATGAAACGAGTGATGCCGTTTGTCCAAGCGACCAGGGACCAGATCGATAAAATCGGAATACAGGCTCTATCTCTTACCATGGAGTTTGATGAAGCACAAATACTCAAGGATAACTTTTCATACTTGGCTAACACACTCGATGTAAGTATTTTTTAATTTATCCCCGCTTCCTGTCACCACTGTTGGTATCCTGAAAAAACTGTCAATAGATGTCTCAATCCAACCTAACCTAACATCTTCTTCAAGTTATTTTTCACTGATTTAATAGTAACCTAAAGGTGCCTTCTTTGAAATTTCTAAATATCACTAAATACATATGATTGGTTTACAGTTGGATGAAGTGGAAGTGAAATATACTGACGAATCACAAGAAAAGAGCAGGGAGGATTGCTGTCCAGGTCAACCGCATATTTCATTCTTTGTTTCACCCGGTGTGAAACTGGAATGCATCAACCCAACACCGATGAGTGGTCTCTTCACTAAAGAAATTTTGGTCACTGCCGGTGACACTGTTGGAAAAGTCATTTCAAAGTTGACCAAAGACATGAAAGCTCTGAAAGGTATTATGAAGTCTTTATTTATCTCTTGAGTTTTATTATTAATTGACACCAGGTCAATGATTGAGCGGATACTAGAAACGGGGTGTAGTGATAGAGACTAGTTAACCAATAGTACTGTCAGCCCTACCTTTCTAAACCAGTGGCTCTCATCAGCGGCCACCGGAGGATTTTGCTGCGGTCACCAACAGCTTTATACTAAATATTGATAATTAAAAAAAAACATTTTTACAAGGTGATTCATCAAAAAGATACTGAAAATGAAATGTGTAGTATGCATTGTATTGTGCATTTAGAAGTTTAAGTTTGCAAACTCTTATTAAATCTATGGAAGATTAATTAGATCTATTTGAAAAAACTATAACAGAATCAAAACATAAATTTTGTGCAGCCACCAGACATTTCTGTAGAAACTAACTCATGTTTGATCAACTGATTAACAAGGATTTGTCATAGAAAGTCATATGTTGAGACTAGCAGTCTATATTCTCCACATTCAGGGCAAACTTGACTAAAAAAGTAATCAAATGAATTGGGCAGTGTTCACATGCTGGAATTCCAGTATGGATGCTTACGTAAATTGATTGGTATATGTAGTCTTAAATTCAACTGTTCCTAAAAACTATAGCATAGCAACATCAATTGTCATGTCAATATACATATTAAACTCCAATGGCTGCATTCTTTTATTTGTTAACCATTTGATTGATAAAGATTAGTATAACATAAAAAAACACTATTCTACAAACCACATCAGTTATTATGGTATAATTGAGGACAATCTAGCAGTACAATTTGAGTCTTTATACAATCATTTAATTCTCAGGCATTTAATATCAGTGTTCAAAAGAATATTTCACCAAAATGAAGCATCAGTTTTTTGAATTCAAAATTGTCAGTTTTATAATCGGTTTATTGTTCTTTTATACTTTAATACCGAGTTATACAACAGTATGTAATTAAAGATGCAGATTCGTGTCTTCTTATAAATTGTCATTTATTATTTTCAGATTCGAACCAAGTGAAGCTTTGGAGGTATTCAGATCCTGTAATGGGGCCTCGGAAATTACCCTCTTTTGACACTCCTTTGAAGGACATGGTCAGCTTAGATGTAAAAACTCTTTTTACAGTTGATGTAGAGAAGAGTACAATAACTATTAATGAAAGTGGAAAAAATATCCACTTGGGTTCAAAAATTGTTTACACGTATGCCTTGTAATAGTTTGAATGATTTTTTTTATTGTTTTTTGAAGAATGAGAAATATTTATTACAGTTTATATAATTCCTGTGGTCATGGAACTTTGCAGTTCTGCAGAAGCTCGGCTGAGCTACTTAAATACAATACTGTATTTAATGTTACATAAAATGGTACAAACTCATCTACGTCTTCATATCTATATGTCTTCTAGAAGTTCGCATCAATCATACTATTTATTTTAGTTATAACATATAACTGACACACATTGTATTTCTCATGTCATTATTTATTGCTTTTCATTTGGTGAATAAAATGTCTATTGAAATATTTAAATCACAATCCTTTTCATTTCAAATAAACCACCCAAACCAAAATGTTACCAAAGTGTGAAATACTGATGTCTAGAAGATTTTTATTCTTCTGCCAATCTCTGAGCATAAGGCATGCGTCCTGTAGCTACGCTGAGTGAACCCTATGGTCGGTCACCAGGAGCCTTCCAGTATAATGGCATCCATCTGATTGGAAAACACTCCATTCAAGCTCTCTTGATGTGCCCGCAAGACTTATAAAGGGTCTTTTTATAAGGATGCTTAGTTTTGAAATGTAAATAAAACAAGTTGTTTGTGAGATTTCGACTAAATTTTAATTTCATTTGTAAGTATATTTTACGGCATTAAATATGGAATATAGCATCAAATGTCTGCCAATATCCATTCATTATAAAATGGGCCATGTCACTAAAGTTGACTTTTTTGACAAATTTGGGTAAACTTCCGACTGCTCCAGAACCCAATCAGGCGTTGTCTGTGGTCGTTTACCTGAAGTTCCTTGGTTAGTTGGATTTAATACGGGTGCAGACATAAGGCCCGATTCAAAATTCGCCAAGTTGAAGTCGCAGAAAAGCCAAGTTCTTGTGAACAACGAGAAATAAGCCGCCTTGGGTTTTCCTGTACACTTTCACACACAGCAGCAATGTTTTCACCAGATATTGTATTTTGATGACGTACAGGTAGGTGTTGGTCGATTATTTACCAAACTGGTTGACTCAAATTTGGCCACTAAACTTTGAATAATCTACTCAGCAGGACAAAGTAACATATTTTGAGCGTCCCTATTGAAATACCCTTTATATGGCATTGACAGCAATGTAGATCTCGAGAACTGCGAACACATTGATATTCTTGATATCTCCTAATAAGCACAGTACTGCTGATAAATTTTGATAGTCGGCTTCTGTGGTCTAGCGTTAAGTGATTAACCTTAGGAATTTGATGGGTTCGAGTTCAAGTTCCAACAAGATCAATATCTGAATTGGCACTTAGTAGTACTCCATTATAACAGTGAAAAAAAAGCAATGTATTTTAGTTCTACAAAAATTATACAATACATACCTAGTTGATAGCTATTTCGGCTTAACTATGTTTGAACTTCTACCTTACTAAGCTACATATACTGACTAGAAGAGGTACACAATTTTTCGTCTCATCTATTCTAAAATCCTAATTTTATATTGAAATAATATGGTTTTATATTTTATGTCCCATTATAATATGGTAAGAAAAATAACAATGTATTTTAGTTCTACATAAACTATTTTATGTAATAGCAAATCTGGGATTTTTATTCCTTGAAATGAAAGCCAATCTGGGTTTATTGATTGGTAATGAACGTAAATTAATTTGATTTATGTAAAATTGCATTAGTCTTCTTTAATGGTCTGAGTAACGGTGATGGATTAATGTTTGATCAACATCAAATAAAGATATTTCTAATGTCACTTTTGTGATGTCTTTTCTACATGAGCCTAGTGATTTTAAAATTTATAAAATCTGACGCCTTGGCTGTTGTTATGCCTAGTATTAATTTATATTTCATGTGTGATGCAATATATTTGTTTGCAACTCGCAGTACACCAAAAGAAGTAATCCTGACAATTTTACTGTAAAAATGTACATATTTTTAATAAACCTGTTCAAACAGTTTCAAATGTTCGGTTGAACAACCTGCTGTTATTTTTTACAAGTGACAAATTTCGACACACTTGTGGATACAATGACCAATAGATTGTGTAGACATAAATAAGAAAAAAAATTATTGACCAAATTCTGTTCTTTATATTTCCTGTCCCATCAATAAATGCCAAGTGTCAATCATACTGACTTTTCCAAAGATCACTACATCATCATTTTAATATCCAAAAATAATGGGAAAGGTAGGGTAAGAAATAAATATCTGAGGTGTAAAAAAACTTATATTTATTTGACTTAAGTATCAACAAAACTTATCTCACAATAAAATACATACATTGAAGAGGTCAACGAAACAATTAAAATGAGAACACAAAGACAGAAACTGTTATATATTTTGTAATATTGGAACAATTTCAGTTTCATATTTGATAAAAGGAAAATAAGAATACTTGATCCCACACAACAAATGAATTCATGAATTACTTGATATAATCTCACAAATGCACACTAACACAATGTGACTATAGGCAACATTGCAATGTTTTTAGTTTTATTTGATGTGCCAGACCATACTAAAAAAACAACAAAAGAATATCAACAATCAACAAAAAAATATCAATAATATAGGAACATTTGTCATATTATAATAAAATGAGACATTCAGATCTTATTCTAGAATAAAGATAATTGAAATGCACTTTTCTTCATCGGTTTTGTATTCCATAAACACATTCACCTTGGGTTAATCTAGATGTAAATTGATGTGCTCTAAGATACCGAAATGGTGAATAATTCAGTGCTGAGAGCTGAAGGCACGAGGAATCAATGCCAATTAAATTAAGCTGAAATTGCCATGGATGAGATAACGCGACTAGCGCGATATATTCATGCAAATGGTGTGTTGAGTAGAAGAAATATAAATTGAAAAACAGAGATTTTTAATGATACTCTCTGGTTTTGAATAAAGTTTTCTTTCCCAATGAAGACTTGAATCACATATTATCTGAGTGTAACTTATCTAATTTCACAATGAGTACACTGGAATATTTAAGAAAATAATGTATTAATTAATATATGAGTAAAGAGATTACAGCATGGAATGATAAAAACAAATAGAATGCAACCTCCCTAATCCATACGAATAAATGAACAAAGAAAATCGGATGCGACAGAATGGTAGTCTTGCATTCATTTATGGTTTGAATCAAAGAAATATTTTAAGAATTTTTTCGTTAATTTTAAATTAAAGACTAAGGAATAGTGTGATGGGACAATGATCACTTCCGTACACTTCATTTCGGATAACATTTTCACAAACTTTGGGCAGCAGGCGTTCCGATACAATCGCATAGTCTAGTCTCCTGAAAAAAGCACAAATTATCATTTTTACAGGCCTCTTCTTCGATGGCAATAGTATTTTTCTTTTGATCAGTTTGTAAAAGTTAGCTGATGAAAGCACTGCTTGACCAAATTGAACCTTAATTGAAGGAACCGCAGCAAAATTATTCAGCACAACAAAAATTTCAATCTACACTATTGTTCATATAAATTTCTTGAAAGGAGGACCAATTTTTAATTGATTCACTCATCTGTCTCGAAGGATTCAGAGAAACGTGATTGCATCCACTGGGAATTTTGCAGGCCCCAAAATGCCCCATTCTTGAACACCATAAAATATGGATTTCATTCGATGTCTCAGTTTATTAATAACAGATGGAATAATAGTCATTAACTATTAGATACATGAGTTGCTTCTGAGGGAAAATGTTGAATCGGAGCCAAATAATTTAATCCAAATAACATAGCTCCAGTCTTGGACCTATGCTTAACAAATTCACTGCTAATGAGTAAAATTGATGTTGCCTTAAGAATCCGATCAAAGATTTGTTCTGATGAGAGCTAAGAGCATACAATACAACCTGTTTTGTGAACTGGAATTGCAACAGACGTGACGACACTATATTTGCACCATACACGTGATGTAGTAGATAACGCACTATGTGTGTTGTCAACACTAAACGTGTTTAACAAATAGGGCGTCTCAATAGTTGTAGTTTTTAGTTACAAAATTATCAGGCCTGTGGCTGAAGACATCAGTGTTCACAGGTTGAAATCTCATTAGTTTAATAAATTGATTTTTGCTATCAAGGCATGGCTGGTATGTGACGCCGAAAATCCTTTCCAACCCTTTGTCCCTCCCATCCTCTTATGACTTTAGTTAGTAAATTTTGAATCATAAAAATACTTACCATCCAACATTCTTTGCTCGGCAGTTGCTCATGTAGGTCCAGAATGTATATGCTGCCGTTTGGTCTGGATATAGATTTCTGAATGTGTCAATGAAACCATTACCGAGGAATTCAGTCATTCCGTCTCGTTCTTCTTTGGTGAAGCCAGCATTTTTCTTATTTGTCTTTGGATTAGCCAAATCTAGATGTAAATAAATTTATACTGTTAAATAAATCGGTACCAAAATGGATTCAAACAAAACTGTGTACTCTTTATTAGTTTCCAAATACAATGGAACCTGCTAGTGGAAGTGTGTTATATAAAAATTCCTTCCTACCCACTCAATCCTATAAGCTGACTTAGTGAGAGGGACTAACTACCCACTGGTCCTGTTCAAGCCTTATCTCTTCTATCAATAATCTCATTGAACTGAAGAGAGGTTGAGCAACAGAGCTCAACGAACAGTTTTCATAGAAAAAATATGTTTAGATACCTCCTACATGTTGCAAATTGGAAGTGGACATGGATTTATATATACGTTGTAATTTCAAAGACTAGCCAAACATTTAATCACTGAATGAATAGGATTGTTTAAAATTTTGAATTAACCAAATGTATTATCAACTTACCTATCTCCAAGTGTGAAACATTCATATCTCCGCAAACAATTACAGGTTTCTTGGCATCTAAAGCCTTGACATGCTCCAGAAAAACTTTATTCCACTGCAACCTCTTTGGTAAGGTAACAAGGCCCCTGCCAGAATTGGGCACATATGTGCAAATCAGGTAAAACAGCTCGTATTCAGCTGTTATGATTCTCCCTTCAGTATCTAATTCTTTATCACCAAGTCCGTATTCAACAGAAACAGCCATTTTCTTTGTGTAGATACCTACGCCAGCGTAACCGTCCTTGTCACCGTTCTTCCAGTACGGATGATACCCGGGAACCGACGAAACCTCTGCCGGTAGTTTTTCCTGTGAACATTTTGTTTCTTGTAAACAGAGTATGTCAGGCTTTTCATGCTCTATAAACTCTAGCCCGCCCTTGTTCATCCATGCCCTAATACCGTCCACGTTCCAACTGGATATTTTGAAATTCCACAGTTTACCAGACGGAGATTTCTTCGAGCAGCCAAAGTCTATTTTGTCAAAGTCTGTAGACGACTTGTTGGCGAGGGGCTTGGCTTTTTTTTTTGCAGGTTCAGCTTTCTCTGCAATACATACAACACTTTTATGTATAAGTATGCCACGGCTGATTTTTTTCAATTTTAATAAATACCCAGTATTACCATTTACAGAACTTTAAGACGGTTGGATTCATTTTTTTTGCACATTTAAGAAGTTCTTAAAATAGAAATCAATAATAAGTCAAAGCCTTCAGAATTCAACCTTTTAGAAGCAGTCTATTAATTGAACCAGTATATTCAGTGGTTTTCCTTTCTATTTTTGAAAATCCGGCTTTTATAAGTATCACCACTTTCTCAACTGAAATCAACTCCTATTCTATGATTCATTCTCAGGATCTCTCTTTCGAAATAAGAAAAAATATTGATTCACAAAATATGAGTAGTTCTGCTCCCAGTGTTATACTTTAAGAAATAATAAAGAGAGTAGGTATACCTCTCAAAATAATAGTTAAACATGTTCAGTTAGCAGTGAGCTAGGGGTATATTGATGTTGCATTATAGTGTATTCATAAAACGTACAAGATTACTTCTATTAATAGATAAATAGACAATGTACAGTTGTTTAGCGAAGCAGGATTCTAGCAACAGGAGATAATGTGCCTAACATGATTTATAATATGCACAGCACTGAACATGTCAAGATATTATTAAACTCACCCAAGCAGGCATATATATGCATTTGTCTTAACTCCTAAAGATTAAACATCTAGAAAACAATCTACAGGTTGATGTTATGCCCCCACCAAGCAAGCCGACACACAGGCAAAGTGAACCTATTATAGTATTTTCTATTTTAAGTCCACAATTCTTAAGTCAGTATCACAACTATTGGGTGGTTTGGGGTCAGACAAGGATGCCTTAGCACCGGAACTCTTCAACTTCATCCTGAGGTGTGGCAGCTGCCCCTAACCTGAAGCAATGCAACCTCGAGTTATCTGTTATGGGTATTCAGAGAACAATGGACAGGCTGTGGAGAAAGTTGTATCGCATTAGTCTTAAAAACAATGTACTCTGCAGCAGCGCCTGTCAAAACCCAGACTACCCACTGACAAGCATGAGGCAAGACATCGAGAGTTGAGAACGAATTAAAGTAGTTAGGGGTATACATCATAGGAGATGACAATCCACGACAACCTATAATCTAGTTCGGGAAGCCATGAGTAACCTTCAATTCAATGCATGAATCTTACCCCCGAGTGCTGATTCAGTTGTAACTGACGACACTAATAAAAATACAGAGTAACCATATACTGCGCTACAAAAACAGATGCTTGCCTCAAATACTATAGGTACAGCAGTTTAGTTTCATGCCTGATTGAGCACCTGATTTTCAGACGAACAAACCAGCCCATTATGTCCAAAATAAAATGTGCTGCTAATGCATCAGGGGAGCCTCAATGCTGCATGTCTCTTCTAGCAACCGGATGGATTCCGTTGCCCTGAAAGGGAGCAAGGAGACTCACAGGGAACAGAGACCCTTGAAGGTATTATGTGGCGACCATATGCTCCGAAAAGGGAGCGAATTTTGATTTACAACATCTTTCTCAAGTTGACTGGCATCTAACAGTTGTGCAGTGTAAATTCCAAAGAAAATAGAACATGCATTCCTTAAATGTTACAAGTTTGTTCTGTTACTTACCATATCACGTACATTACTTAATCCTAGTCAGGGTTTACCCTACCTTTTCTGCCAACTAAAATTATGGTAACCAAAACTTTTATTGTTAAGTTTTTCATTGAATAAATCATTACAATCTCTGTATAATTGAACCAGTCAAATTGTTATGATAAAATAGCCTATACTTAGACATGACTGTGTTACATGTCCCAATTTAATTTTGAAATAAGAATGCATTTACTTGGAGGCAACGGTTAATTTGAGTTATAAGCATGTTTTTAAGAGAGCATTGAACTATTGAGCTGTAAATGGTTATCGTCTTTAGTATGGGCAAGTCTTCATGATGAGCGAAAACAGTTTAATCAAATATCCTAATTCTTTTTGATAGTACTAAAAGGATAGCATGTACATTGCAAGAGTAAATTGAGTGGATCAAACCTCTATTACATTACTTCATATGCAGATTTACTGTTAATACTGTTAAGAAGTCCAATAGGTAAATAAGCATTTTGAAGCCGGATGCAAGAACAAATAACTCTATTTTGCAAAAAATCTGTTGTTTAAAAATGTGACCTTTTGCTTATTTTAACAATGCAATCAATTCGGTTCAAAACTTAACAATGTTATATATTGAACACTGCTCATATTCAGAAGTAATTATACTGAATATTCTTCAAGCATTTGATTTTGTTGTTAATGTGTTAAGATGTGTGATATATGAATATGGGATAAATGAAGTTTAAGTATAAATCAAAAATAAGAGACAAGATGAGTGAGTGAATCAATGAGAACTTTATTTGAGAATCAAACACAAAATAATCATTATTGAGGTTGTTCTTAAGTTAGTCATGTTATAAAATACTGATAATCAAATGGAAACATTGTGTATGGATCACATACAATACGAAATGAAACAGAAGGAAATATGAATTAAACATTAATAAACCACACGCACTATTTTAGTCTCTGAATACTGAATTTACTTTTTAGAATTACCTTCATTCTTATTTCCTCTCTTGCTGGTTTTTTTCTCGGCTGGTGCGGATTTTGCGGGTTCTTTCTTGGCGGCTCGACCTCGTTTGGCGGGTTTTGTTTCGGGTTCTTCATCGCCGCTGTTGCTCGCAACACTTTCGGCGGGAGATTCATCAGAAGCCGTGTCCGGTTTGGGGTCTTCTTTCTTGGCGACTTCTTCTTTTTTGGCAGCCGGTTTTCGGCCGCGTTTCGCGGGCTTAGGAACTACTTCAGTCTCTTCGGTTTCATCATCTTCTTCCATAGGATCTTCCTTGACTTCTTCAGGGACATCCTTCTCGTCGTCGGAATCTTTCTTTGAAGCTTTGGTTTTCTTTTCGGGGGCGGCTTTGGCTTTCCTGCCGCGTTTGGCAGGGATTTTGGGCTTCGTCGCCGTTTTCCACGGATTCTGTGTTAGATTCTGAGTCAGCTTGAGCATCTCCGTTGCCGGTTTCTTTAATGCCGCGTTTGCTTCCATTCTTATCAACTTTGGTATCTTCGTGTCCGTTCTTAGCATCGATTTCATCATCGATCACTGGGATTTCTTTGGCGGCCACCTTCCCTCCTTTTTTCTTTGTCGTGACCTCGGCGGCGGGCACCTCGACTGCTACTTCCTGTAACAAAAACACACCGCATGTAATAAAATGCATATAAAACGCCAACAAACCACACGGAATAGAAGAAAATAGCGTTAATAATAACTTTACCTTTGCCTTTCCACGTTTAGGAGCCATATTATGAAGTTGAATTCTTTGTGTCAACACGCTGTTACTAACGATATTTTGGAAAGTGTCTGAAATTGGACACTTAAACAACGGCGTCGGTATTATTAAGGAGCAAATCGGTTGCGATAAGCGAATACTGGTTACTAAACTGTTAATCCGGCACGAAATGCGAAAGTAAGGTCTATCAATTAAAAAGCCGGCACTAACACGACGCAGTGACAATGGCCCTCGAGAAAACAAGCTAGGCGGGAAAACATGTATAGACATAGAGTGTGGGGTATGAAGTTAGCGGCAGTAGACCATAAACACATTTGACGAACGTAAACTTATCAAAGTCTATGGAAAGAGTTTTTTGTGAAATTTAAAAAGTGCAACAATTAAAAACAAATTAATTTTTCTTAAATCACAAATTGCAAAAAATTTTACCTGACAACAAAAGAACCTCCAAAACTAAAATAACAATTTCACTATAAATTTATATTTTCAAATCATTATGTACAAAATTATATAAGAAATATTTTAAAATATACTGAAACTAAGTTTGGCTTGAAAGAGACACGACTATTTTCCAAGCTAACGAGCAAAAGTGAACTTTATTAATTAACACCTTTCATCAAAAACTGTTTTAACAAGTTGAAGTCCGGAGGACTCGTATGCGCGTCCTTCCTCGACAAACGCAGCGGTTCGTGGGACTCGTTTGTGCGTCTTTGTTGGCGCTGATGTTGCGTCGTTTGCGGGGAGTTGATTCACTTTACGGATCGAACGTATTACCGAACCCACTGACAGGAGTCACTTTATCGCCTGTAGATATGAAAATTACAGCAAATACGGGAATTTAAATAAATAATAAATCATAACTTACTTAAATTGTACTCGAGTTCAAATGGAGTTATTATTATTTTTCGAATTTGGAATTAGAAAAGGCTAGTATTCACTTTCGCTGCTTGATCAATATTTTTCTATCTATGCTGTATTTAATCCATGTCCACTCCCAACATGGAGCACATGGACCCCTCATGGAGTATAAAACCAAAAATCATTTTTTTAATATGCATACCATAGTTTGAGAATTTTTGAACATTTAATTTTGTATGTCGGGTTAATCTTTCTAAACCCAACAAAAAAAAAATGTGCAAGAGGAAATTTTACTTTTATATTTTAAAAAACTTTATCAGAACTATACTTGTTCAATAATATCTGAATAATCTCCATGCACTGTCATCTCAAAATTTGTCAGATTCTCCCTAGATGCCGAAAGCGGAAACCAATGGCATGTGTGCATGACAAAAAAATAATGCAAATGAATATAATGAATTTATGTAATTTATGTAGGCATTGAATATTTGTTAATTATGTGTAAAAGAAAAGGAAGGACACAGGACTAACAACTTCATTTTCATTTTTATCAACATTTATTGCAATAACTTGTACTTACAACTTGTCTTCTACATAAGTGAAGACCTTTAAAATACAATATAATTTATAACTCATAAAAATTAACAGTACTTATAATCTGAAAAGGTGTTTCTTGCTGATATTTACAATGTTTTTTACTAAACAAATGTCATGTTTACGAAACAATAAAAATACATTTCACTCAATAATTTTAAAAATACATTTGCACAGATACATACCTACATAAATTCTTAAATAAGCTATTTTTTAATTTTCTATAGGTACATATTTACAAATACTGTACAACTATTTTTGAATGTTAACTTTCATAATATGTATGATTTTAATAAACATATCTATAATATTTGATATTCACATAAAATTATTATTTTCAAAATTTAGTAACTTTGAATATTAAATAAAAGCTCTATTTTTCATTGAATATGAGATAACACAGAGTGGAAATTTTCATATATTCAGTTTTGTTAACATAATCTAACATCTATAGCTAGGTTCTAAAATTAATTTGATTTAAAATCTGGGAACATAACACATTTTAGAAATATATTGAATAATTAAATTAATAGAATCCTAAAATGTTTTAATTGAAATATAATCTATAAAAAGATATACTTAACATACTTTTCAAATTAACTAAACTGCTATTAAAAATTATATTCATCATTCATAAACCATAGAAAAGTATTTAAATAGTTATGAGTTATATTTATTTAGGCAGTTTCTATGTTTCAACGAATTTATTGTATTTTAGTATAACTATATCGATGATATACAAAGGAATATATTTTTTTTTAATAAAATAAAATTGATGAACTTTGTTATTCCATGTATTGCTACCAGGTCTGTGGAGTCGTTAAAAAAACACGACTCCGACTCTAGCATTGACCAAAAGTACATTCCGACACCGCCTCTTGACTATAGAAATAATAACTTTTTTTTCCTACCTTTCCTACTTATGTGTGTTAATCTCAACTTAAAATATCAACCAACCAATCTGGTCAATAGCCAAACTTTACATTTTAAATGCAAAAATAAAATGTTCAAACTTTTCAAAAGTTTTTCACGACTCTGACTTCAGCCAAAACCCAGTGACTTCACGACTACAACTTCGATTCCACAGCCCTGATTGTGACAAATAGTGATAGATGTTTTGCTTCTTTTACAAGCATCTTCAGACTAACTATTGAAAGATTACTTTAGAAATGGAGTCACTAAAGTAGCCTTACGATAGTAAGACAAATGAATTTTCTCAAATTTACCACCAAATCCATCTAAAGTAAGTTTTATGTGATTAACGAATTGTATTGTGGGAACAATATACATCAGCGTAAATCAACATATCCGTCTTCAAAAAACACAGCTAAATATCAATTTTTTGACATTGTATAAACATCTTATGTGAATACAACAACTTTTTTTAAATAATCATTATCCGTATAAGAAATAGCTGATGAAAGTTGGTTTATTGAAATTCTCGTGTTTCAAATTTTAATGAAATAAATAGTTTGATTTATACTGATTTTAATTGCAATTATACAGCAATAAATAAGGCCTTGAATAATAATTATTTAGATTGTAACAATAATGCATAAATCACTTTTAAGGTGTTCACTGTCAATATTTGGTGGAAATGAATTACATTAAAAATATTTTGTAATGATGGGTAGCGTTATTTCTCAGTGTTAAATAAAATAATCTATGAAATAGAATAAAACTATGAAACTAAATTGGTTCCAAATAAAAACATCAATTTTGAGGTGTTACTGTAAATTTTCGTGGAAAGATATTATTTTTATCTAAAAATGATATGCTCAAATTATGATTAAAAGATACATAAAACAATGATTGATGCACAAGTTAGTATATTTCAGCTGAAATCAATTTAGTTTATTTTTAGGATTTCGGTTCTGAATTTTCAATAAAAGTTTCTATGTCATGCTATGTAGATATTAACTTATATGAAATGGTTTGACACTCGTTTTCTTTTGGGCTTTTCTTTTACAATATGACAATGTTTCAGAAATCAAAAATTGGGAAACTGATTTGTTTAGTGTTATAGATGACTTTAACAAGAGTCCAATGCAAGATTTCCCAAATATTTTTTTACAGGTTACCTTCTTATTTTTAAGAGAAGATAATTAGGTTTTTTATAGTGTTAAAAAAGTGATAAAAATAGTAATTATTTTAAAACTTAATTAAATAAAGAAATTCTCAATGTCATTAATGATTTTGGGTCCTTGAATTGCAAATCTTCTTGAAAGATGAATTTTTATAATTACCTGTTGTGAGTTCAAGCCTGTTCCTGAAGTTTGACTTTGCTGCAGCATAGTAAAAATATCCTACTCACACAAATATGGTGCACAAAAGTATAAAAAATAATAGCTTTTTTGAACACACTGGAGTACTCTTCAATCATTGGCGTTTCTTTGTATATTTCACTGAAGTCACCGTTTCACCTCTTTGTTTTGAACTACTTTCACAAACCTATATATGTTATGTAAATATAAAATTCTTATCATTTTTCTCAAACCAATTGTTATTATACCTTGTCTTGTCTTTCTCAATTTGATATAAATACCCCTGTTTGCTTTTATATTTCATCAGTTGAAAATGCTACTAATGGGCAAAACCGGTCCTGATATTTGCATAATATTTGTGGAGGTAGTACAAGAGAAATTGTGTTTTATTTCCGTAAAATTAGATTTGAATTTACAATGTTCTATTATGCCCATATAATTTCAATCTCTTTCCGAAAGACAATATAAGATAATAATTTAGCCCGACAACATAATTATTAAATTGGGAAGAAATATGATGTCTTTCTTTTATTTTAGATTGTTAAAATTATAGAAATGAAAAGAAAGAACTTATTAAGACAATATTTTGAGTCTGCATTTTTTGAAAATTACTTAATGCTTTTGTTAGTCACTCACAAACTCATGTCTGCCTTACACCATTGCCAAGATGCTTTGGCTACCTATTAGGCATCTACTAGCATATAAGTCAGTTCATTTTGTGTTGTTGTATGTAACTTTGCATATATTTATGCTTATTTTTGTGTGCTGGCCACTTAAAATTCCATAAAAACTCCTGCGTATATTCTTGCACGAAAGCGATTGTTTTTATACAGCCCGATACCATTACCAATTTAAACAAAAATAAATAAACAAACCTTGCGAAATCATATTGTTGACAATGAATTCATCATTTGACAT
Source organism: Himalopsyche kuldschensis (assembly GCA_028554975.1). Lineage (NCBI taxonomy): Eukaryota > Metazoa > Arthropoda > Insecta > Trichoptera > Rhyacophilidae > Himalopsyche > Himalopsyche kuldschensis. The sequence goes on from JAHFWI010000012.1 coordinate 8,745,598, forward strand.
TTTTACACTCATTGAAGGACTGTTCAAAATATGTGCAATTATTGATCATGTTAAAAAAATAATGAATAGCTGGTTTCAATTTTGTTCTAAATTCAAATTTATATTTATGATAAGAAAAGAAAGTTTTAAAGTAAATAGAAGATGAAATTCAGGGGTGCACTTTCAGTCGAATGTGTGTATTATTTCCTAAGAACTTAAAATAATAATGAAGCATAAAATATACGCCATTATTTACTAATATTTTCGAATAATTAACCTTGTACTTACTATAAAACTGCCCGTTTCAGAAACGTTAACATTATTTAGAATTTCTGAATCCAGATATGAATTATTTATGATAAGCGGATTTTCATAAATAATTAGTTTTGGACCATTAAATCAGCTAAGACAAAAGTACGAAGAACACATGTCTACAATATAAGCTTACAGAGTACATACATTTTTCAATAGAAATACAGTTTTATTTATTTACATTGAATACTTTATTATTGGATTTTTTAATAGTAACATAATTTTTATAATCAATACAGATTTACTTCTATCGTGGATCAGACATAATAAAGTTATATTACGGTCATTATGTAGCCAAACTATCATAAATAATATCAACTGTTTTAAAGACATCAATAACATTGTAAATTTAACATTGAATATCAATAATAATTTGGCTTATAAGAATGCTCTAAGGCCTATCCATAAATGTTCTCAAAATGTCACACTTTTACCATTATGCGATATTTTTTTAAAGAAAATGATCAAATTAATTTTTAAAAAAAGAAACAAAAAAACACCACCTTTGTTACAAATCTTTACAGTTGGTTTGATCCCTACCTCTATGCATGTTTTTTTTTAAAAAACCCTTCTTTTCAGACATGAAAAAAAATTCTCCGGTTCAGCAACAACTCAATTTTGGCAACCCTAACTTCGTCCTTAGAGTGTGACATCATAATATGGTACAATGAAAACAAAACTTTATAGAAAAAAAGATTGATTTTAATTTACAACATCAACAATCAGAAGTAAAAAAACTTAATAAAATATTCAATAAGCGATAAACAATGCTAATCTAAATCAATATTCAAGTCGGCTTTAAACTATGGTAACCTAAAAAATTAAAGCACTTAATAAATTCCTAATATAAATATCAAACTGCTGTTACTGTCTAAAATTTAAAATGGTTTACATAAAATGCTCTGCTCAAAATACACCTAAACCTTGTTTTTGTGCAAAAAAGCTATGAATTAATATAGAAGCATAACAAGGACACGAGGACGTGTCAAGGTCACATTGTAATAAACAGGTGAAACACTGGATTTTGCATATACAGTATGTCAACAACGCGTTGTTAATTACGCTATTACGTATGTACGTTTATATAGTCGTAAAATGTATTTAAAAAAATTAAAAATTGCATTGAAAATATACCGCATAACTTTGAAATCGCACAAAAATAGGTTTGAGTGTACAATGTAGATTTCTTCTTTGCTTATCTGTCATGGATTAAATGAAAATATAATAAAGAATTAATAATATTGTAAGAGTCAATTCTAACTGTTAAGGCAGGAGGGTATTTTTTAAGCATAGTTTCCAAAAACATTTTAGATAGGTATATATCTCAATGTATTCAGTTGGACACTGATGTGAGATTACATTAAACATTTAGCCTAAATACTCAATGAACATTACTTCACTGTGTTTCTTTTTTCAAATAATGACAGGAGACAATGATACTGTCATTATTGGCAAACTTCATTCTCTATTTAACGTTAGGTTTAAAGAACCTGAGTGGATTTATTTGTGAATCTATTTACAACAGAGTGATTTTACCCCTAAGTTTGACTTTCAAATCAGATGAATATGTTACAATATACAGGGAAGCCATAAAAATGGAATAATATTATAATGAATACATGGTACCTCACATTATATATTGTGTACATATGACATATTTAAAAAGATAATTGATTTAATATTGAAAGTTGTGTAATAGTTTTAAATTAAAAGATAACAATACTTTCGATGGATTCGGCGGTAGCTTTGTGGAAATTCATTTCAATATAGAACTAAAAAAAAAACATTGATTATTCCACGTATTATGTTACTAATTGTGACACGTGTTTCGCCTGTTTCAGAGACATCTTCGAACTTACTATTGCAATACAATGCGTAATTAAGAATTCTGAATTAAGTAGAGCAAACTGATTTTTCTTGAAGTATATTCTTTTTGACCCGGTACAGCCTTAATTTTGATTTACCGACTGATTGTGAGAAACAAATAAATGGCCAAACATTTCAGTGTCAAGAAAAAATTGACCTCCAAAGTTCAATAGATGTTGAGTTGACATTGATTTAAAAATGATGTGTCTTTTAAGTATTTGGTAAGAACACTGAAAAGTGGGAATAGTGTTGCCTTTGCGCTGTCTAACCTATTCCGGTTGTAAGACCTGTCCACAAAAACAAAATGACACATTTTTATGACACTGGTTAATTTTTAATGAAATGAGGGTTAGAATATGTGACTCAATTTAGCTGATGGGTTATAAGATTGTTTATGGAACTGAAATAAAAGGTCAACATTGTTATAATAATTATTAAAATCATTAAAAGACTACACTAATAACAATTGAAGGATAAGCTTGGGATTTCAACTGTTTTTTGATCTGTCAAAGAAAGATTTTTTTAAATTGAGTTAACTGATATTTTACAGATATCAGTGAAATAATCTCAAAGGTATTTAAACACAATAATTATAGCCATTCTTGATTACTTACCATTTCGTACTAATATTATGCTTTGGAAAGTTTTACCCTGATTATCAGTGAGAAAATGCTCACAGGTCTTAAAAAGAAAGTGAACTTACATTGGTAAGGCTGAATACTGGAGGAGGATGTGTCAACTAATTATATTCCTATACAAATGATCTGTCATAACTATATTTATTATTACAATTTACAATAAAATATAATTCTATTCATTATAATATAATGCTATATATGTAATCTTTTTATACTTGATTTTTATTGTATTTTACAATCGTTCTCTCTCCACCTCTATTTCTTCCTTAGGATGTGCACAAACAAATTTAAATCGTCCAAAATTGGCATGTTTTGGTAGACTCTTTGAATCTGTCAGGAACTTTTATTTATCAAGTATAGGTGTCCATATTTATTGTGGAGTGACTCAACAGAAGCTATTTATTATAATGGCACTCAACCATCCCTTTCTTAGGATTTTTAAACTTATTTAAATGAATTTTCATCACCTGTGAATTGTCTTTTCTACGTATGAATGCAGCGTTGAATAAATATTTATTTATTATTATTTTTAATGCATAATTGATATAAGTTTTAAAATAAGGGATTGACATGTTGATGATTTAAAGAAGAAAACTGCTCTTATTTGGTCAGCTAGTTCCTGACATCTGTGATTCTCTTATATAATAATGCCTTCTCTTTTGGGACATTTAAAACGGTTGCGATTTAAACATGTGTTTAACTGACACAAAATAACTAGAATTTTTCTCACTATTCCATTCATCGACAGCCACATAACCAATTCATATAATATATATTTTATATCTACAAACATTCTCCTATTTTTTTATATATGTTAGACATTTTCCTAGAAATAAAACATTTATCGTACACCTAAAAAATTACAGCCAACATTTTACAAACAGTAGTTAATTACAATGATAATTCCTACGGCTATATGTCATCGGTAAAAAAATATCTATATGTGCGCTATAGCAAATGCGATATGTGTACCCTCATATACCTCGCAGATGTAGTAAATTATTTTTTATACAATAACAGTCACGTTAAAAACAGTACCTAAACTACTTCGATGCACTAATTTGATTAAAAAAGTGTCTCTTGGGACCGCGAGCACCGCTCCGGGTTGAGGGGCGAGGGACTCTGCGGGGTGAAGTCCCCGCACGAGAGTCCCGAGGATCCGGCTCCGGACCCCGGCGTCCGCGGCCTGCAGCCCAGCTCCACGTCTTGCGATCGCGAATGGCTCATCGCGTCGGAAGTCTTCGAACCCATCAACGCGTCTTTTGGGTGAAAGGGCAGCGGAAACATTTTCTTTGACAGGTCGGGTTCCTCGGAAATGGCAGAGGAACCCATGCGGCCCGTCGCTCCCATCGTTCCGCTGATGGTGGCGCAGCTCTGTCTGCCGATCACAGTCGGGTGGGAGAGTCGACGGAGAGCTCTTCTCGTGATGGGTTTACTCAGGAATGACTGGTGCTTTCTCACCAGCGGTGATCGTGAACCGTGAGAGAGCAGCGTGGCTGACATCGAAAGCGGAGGGGACGACGCTACCGGAATAGATTTTCCAACAATGTGTCTCGAACGACGGCGCGGACGAAGCTCTCGCGTTTCCTCGGACGGATGGCCCCTGTTTCTGTATGTCACGCTTTCGTCGCTGTCCGTAGAAAACTGTTCTATTTCGTCATCGGTGTCCAAGCAGTCGTCTTCATCCATAAATACTGAATCGGAGCCGACCGAGTGGAGGTCACAGTCTTGGTAGTCAACGCTCAGGGAAACGCCGCAGCTGCCGATAGATGCGAGGGGCGCCACCCGTCTCGAGTTTCCGTTTCCTGCGGAGGAACCTAGGCGACCGTCAGAGCGTTTCCTCGATGCGGGGTTGAAGTCGAGAATGGTATGTTCACTGACGCATGGCGAAAGTTCCGGAGTGGCCTGTATAACCTGTATGTCGATCGGATTGCAGATATCGCTGGGGCCAGCATCGTGTAAAGTGTAGCGACGTCCGCCGCGCCCTCGGGGAGGTCTCGGAGCCCGGGGCGTCGGCGGCAACGTCGGTAGTGCGCACACGATTGAAGATCCCCTGCGCTCTAAATAGGAACTTCCCGAACTCGAACAGGTGACGCTGCTGTACCTTCTGGACCCCCCTGGGACCGCTAAGAATCGGTTCACGTATTCCGACGGTGCGGTGCAGGACGAATCGTCGACGGCATCAGTCATCTCCGCATCATCTTCGTAAAATGGGGGCCCGCAGTCAAAACCCAGTGCGGAAGCGGGAAGGCTGTCTCCGCGAGCCTTAGTCAAGCGACGGGGTGGCGCAAGCAGACTACTGTAACCTCCGCCGACAGAGGAGAACCGAGGGACGCGGGATCGCGGGGGCCAGGGCGGCCAGGGCGACGGTCCGCTGAGGGAGAATCGGGCACTGAGAGCCGCCTCCAATGCATAAGCGAGCTGTCTCTCCTCTTCTTCAGCTTCTTCCTCTGCCACCGCGGCGGCGGCAATCTCAGCGATCTTAGGATCGTTAAGCGCCTTTACGGACTTGCTCCTGCTTTTGTACACGACGAGAAAGACCATGAGGCCGAAGAACCCGCCGAGTGTGGCAGCGATGCGGATGCCCGTCATGACATCGTACGTGGCGTAGAACTCTATCCGCAGCTGCTCGCGCTCATCCGGCCCCTCCGTGCTGTTGTGGCCGGCCTCCATCGCTCCTCACGTGCGCATTCCTGTAATGTGAAATAATTCACTTTGGTTATCATAAATTTGAATAAAAGACGAGAGATTGACATTTTTAAATATTGCTATTATCATGGTATATGGATCGTGACAGAATGCCCTGACATTACCTCGAACTACCATTTCAAACAAGTTGGTTTTTCCACTACCACCCGTTGTGTATATGTAGCCAATGTTTCATGGCCGCCTTTCACAACGCTATCGACTTATAAAAAGGAATTTACCTCTCATATTCATGACCCGAGCAGATCTGCACGGGACTGATTTTGAACCATGCACTAGTGTGCTTGAAAATCTATGAATGAAGCTTTTATGCATCTCGATACATTTTTGAATACTATGGAAGAATGCGATCCCAAAATCCATCATTTTGTATCACATTCACTCCCCCAATAACACTACTTTAAATTACACGGTCCCAACTTTAGTATAAATAGAGGTTTTACTGTACGTGGAAAAATCAAAGTTATTTTATATTCAATAATTATATATAGATTTTTCTATGTTTTTAAAGTAACTGTTTATCGTATATATTTGAATCGGAATAACCATTCCTACACACGTATCGGCAAGGGATTACCCTTCTCTAAAATAATAGTTTAACCAGTTTCAAAAATGAACCTTTCGACAGATGAACACGTAGCTAGCTTTTTCTCAGCTATATCTCTAGATATACATGATATATATGTTGACCCCAGTGCTCTGGCGTAGGTATATTCGTTTTTTGTGGTAAATTTTCCTTACCAGCATGTGAAATATCTCTCAGGGGTGTAGTTCTGGTGAGAATATTACCACATCTTACATAGACGTGGCTATATCTACAAAATTCAGAGTAGTAATATATTACTACTATGTAAAAGAAAGCCGTCTTTTTTAGCGTCGTCTGAGCTCAGTGCAAAGCTTGTAGGTCTACTAATACCAGGGCTACGGAGTCGTTAAAAAAAATACGACTCCGACTCCAGCATTTACCAAAAACACGACTCCGACTAAAAATAGGTTTAATTTCGTCACGTTTTTTTCCTACCTTTCCTATTAATGTGTATTTAATTATATACCAACCAACCAATCTGGCTAATAGCAAAATTTTACATATTATATGCAAAAATAAAATGTTCAAACTTTTCAAAATTTCCGACTACGGCCAAAATGCCGCAACGACTCCGACTCCACAGCCCAGACAAATACACCTAAACCCTTTTTTTGTGCGGTAGATGCATTCCGCTGAAAATCTCACAAAAAAAAGCTATGACTTAATATGGGAATATAACATGTACAAGGACGCACGTTTCAAGGTCACATTGTAATAAACATTTGAAACACTGGATTTTGCACGTACAGTATGTGAACAACATGCTGCCAATTACGTGAAGACATATGTACGTTAAAATAGTCCCAAAAATATATTTAACAAAATAAAAAATAGCATTATAAAAAACCGCATAACTTTGAAATCGCACAAAAAAAGTCGCACAAAAAGATTAGAATAAGAAGATACATATATTTTTTTGTAAACTAGTAAATACACGACAGTAACGTATCTACAATATAACAGCAAAAAACCTTCGGTAAAATTTGATAATTTGTAAGAACAACATGTTCAGGTAATACATGGTTATAGGCATAGTACAAATAACTTTCAGTAGGTGGCTCGTGTAGAAAATCGGCAAAATACAAACAGCAAATGTCAAACGGCAAATGTCATCGATACCGATCAATGTTAGTGAAATTAAATCGAAATTATTTATCAAAAATATTGTGCATCCGAAAGCACTTCAATAAACACAAACACTTTCTTTCCGTGAGTGGCATTGCAACGCTTGCTTTTTTTTTACATCCCTCTACTTTCAAACATTCAACTTTCGCACACATTTTCAGAAACCAATTACGTGCGAAAGTAGAGGTGCGCCTTTACACCATATCTTTTAAATACTATTTATTTCGAATTGTTCACTGATTATTTCCCAAAGATGAAAAAGAGGAAGAGGAATGAGAATCCACGCTAAGGTAGCTTCCTTACTGTTAACTACTCATCCCTGAATGGGAATCGATCGTTTTTCTTTTAAAAGTAGAGAGGAAATTCTGTATTTTACTCCGTCCTTGTGCAATAAACTGTTTTATCGAGTGTACACAAAAGAAAATCTTTTTCAGAGCATAATCTCTAATTTCGCAGTAATATTAAAAAAAAGTCTTTTTCAATTTTCCCCCGCAATCTTTTAAGGTTATTACTTTGTATATTTGTCTCCATTTATTTGTCTGTCTATCTTTAACCTATTAATAATTTAAGTTGAAAACTGTCATGTATGTATATATATTACAGATAAATCTTTTTTTTAAATTACTTAATTTATAGTTTCTTTAATAATACGGCTTTATAATAATAAAGTCCCATGTCCAAGATCTCTTTTTCAATTCAACAAACCTTGCCGGAACTTGTTCCCGGGCCCTCGTGATCAATTGGGACCGGGTTATTTCGAAGCCGTGAAAAAAGGGTAATCCACTTCAATCAAAATTTTCGCACTTTTGACTCATAATCCAAGATGGACGCCGACAAAGTATTCCCTATTAGTTAATTGCTGATGTATATTTCTACGTGTTGGAACAAGTAATATTTCTAACCTAACCCAACCTTAACAAATCAAAACCTAACCTTGCTCAAACCTGAACAAAAATAAAATAAAAAATTGCTTTTATATGTTTCATAAAATTAAATAATTTTTCGGTGGCCATCTTGGATTATGTGTCAAAAGTGCGAAAATTTTGATTGAAACGCTCGTCTTGTAGATTACCAAAAAAAGTATCGGGTGTATAAATATTTTGAAATTCTAATAAAAAAGAAACCAACTGATTTTGTGTAATTATGAAGTACATCCGCGTTCTTAAATGTATTTTTCCAAGACTATTTATATAAATTAACAAGTTATTTGTCCGTCGGAATAGTAAAAGCAGATCTATCTCAGCGTAAAGAGCTTACACTATTTAGGGGTCTGGAATTTTCGACGCACAAAAAGATGCTAACAAAATTCAGAAAGCAAATGAATTATTCAGATCTTGTCGAAACGTTGCTCTATAAGTGTATAACACGAGTGTTGTAGGGAAGGGTTGTGTTTTTTGTGGCACTTACCCAATATCTATGAATTATTATCATGTAAGTAATTTCTTCTCCATGAGTGCTATTATTAAACATGCCGTTTTTTTCTGATACTTTCGGATATATAACTCTGCAGCGATTCATTTTTACTATAAAATGAATTTTCATTTTTCACTAATCACTCGAACGGTGTCCTGAACTGTCGATTCTTGTTCGAAAGATATTTCATGTGTGAAAAATACCCGGTCCGTGGTGGAGTGGTAAACGCCGCTGGCTTCTGTGACGGACCGGCCAGGCTCGAGTCCCGATACGGGCAACTGAGTAGCAAGCAGTTCTCGTCGAAAAAGCATGTTGAGATCAATTCAAGTTGGGAGCGCACATGGTAAAAAAAACACTATGTGTAGAAGAAGTTTCGCTCATTGCGAGCATTAGAGAGCAGAGAAACCGGTTTTTACCTTTACAAAATATGTATGGAAGAAGTACAAAATCGTCCTATTTATTTAAATATAATGCCTGTCCATTACGTCAATTGATCATTTAAATCAGTGCTTCCCAAACTTTTTCATGCACCAGCCCCTAAAATCTGCGGACCTTCCCCTGAACCAATTTTTTTTTTTGTCACCCCTAATTTGGGAATCTATGATTTAAAGGAATAAAATGCAATTTATTTTTATTGATTACACATTCTGAGCAATACATATTATCTTATATATAAATTTAATTTGATGACAGCCCTATTCTCGCCCATTAAAATGTCCAAATTCAAGGAAAAAATCTAATTTGCTGTCAAAGAAATGTCAAATAATACCTTCACGTAAATAATAAACATTATTATATTAATAATAGCCGGGAAAAAGTTGGTAGAAGACTAATTTATTACATTTTGACTAAATGTCTTCGCCGATAAAAATTCAAACATATTTTCTTTCATATTCGTTTTTATGGCAACTTGCAACAACAATGCAAAAAGGGAATTACAGACCCACATACATACATACGCCGTTTCGGTTTTATATATAAGATTACATTAACGGATGAAATCCGAGAAAGTTCCTCGACCCCAGTTATAAATAAATCAAATATTCCCGCCAAACGTCAACAGTTGATCAAATATTTTATACAACCGGAAAGCGATAAAAGTCCGCCATGATTTTACGTTGAATAAATAAGTAGGCATATATATCAATTTCGAATTATCGGTGTCAGACTAACAGAGAGTTTATTGCGTTTATTTATAGAAGGGAAATATTAGTAGTATTGTGGCGCCGTCGAATGGCAATAAAATTAGCCATGGTACATAACTCGAACGCCGATAAATTTAATTCGGAATTCATAGATTATTATGAAATCATACCAGCAAGTGAACCCATTTATCGTTGATTTATTTTGGGAATTAACCAGTGACGGCTCGTCCATACGCACTGCGGAACTGCAGCACCGCCAAGCAAATTTAGAAAAATGTTATATTATAATACTAGTATTGCTACCCGGCGTCGCTCGGACTAAGCGACCAATAATTATTTAATGTTATATCATTCGACATAATTATATCACAAAATCTAACATCCAAAATAGAGTTAAAATAAAATCACAAACTTTATTTAATTTGATGACAGCCAAAATGTCCAAATTCAAGGAAAAAATCTAATTTGCTGTCAAAGAAATGTCAAATAATACCTTCACGTAAATAATAAACATTATTATTAATAATAAAAGCCGGGAAAAGTTCTGTAGAAGACTAATTTATTACATTTTGACTAAATGTCTTCGCCGATAAAAATTCAAACATATTTTCTTTTATATTCGTTTTTATGGCAACTTGCAACAATAATGCAAAAGGGAATTACAGACCCACATACATACATACGCCGTTTCGGTTTTATATATAAGATACCGTAAAACGGGGTGAATAGAGACACATTTACCCTTCACGACTATGTGTCTTTATACCTGCACAACATAATTCAAAGATTAATGGCTTGACACTTGTTTCTATGGTTCTACTACACATTCATGACAATATGTTTCAAATATTCACTATCTTTATTAAGATACAGTTAATTTTGTTCGATCTTTATTCACATTGAATCGGGGTGAATAAAGACGAAAGAGGGTAAATAGAGACTTAGCAGGTGAATAGAGACACAAAAATACAGATTGTAATGATTGGAATATATGAACTTCTATTCTATATGAGTCTCTATCCATTCCGTTTTACGGTACTTATTAACTTAAAATACATGATTTATTTTAATTTTCGTGCAATAAAAGAGAAGTTTATAAAAGGGTCAAAAGTAAGGATGCACACGCATCCGAACTTAAACACGTTTGTTTCAATTTTGGCCAGTCATTTAGTTGGTTTGGTTTTGTTATTTGAGAAAAATTATAGTCATTGTAAAGAATTATATAAAAACAGTAAAAAATACATTGGATCTACTTAGGAAAGTTGTGCAAAAGTTCAATCCTTGTTGTTGTCTCTATTCACCCCGCAGTCTCTATTCACCCCGTTTTTACGGTACTTAAATTTATGTATATCTTATATCAATATTCAATTGTCGGTCCCTGTGGTCTAGTGGTAAGAGCTTTGTCCTAGCGATCAGGGGGCCCGGGTTCAATTAGCAGCAAGGTCAGATTTTTTCGATTGAAAAAAGATATCTTGGGTTGGGTGTATGTTATTTATCGTTGATTTTGTGCACAACTGATTCATTATTTATCATCGAGTTAATCTCGTATGACTTTCACAATTAAGAATATTTGGCGCATTGGCGTAAGCTGTAATTCCAAATATATTTTTTTATTTAAAAAAATATATATATACATATATATACATTATGTATGCGTCTATTAATCTTTCCCGCGCATTGATACATCCAATAATTATCATAACCCACGGTACTAATATCATGAAGTGACGGATCTTAACGGGCAGTACCGTTTTCGATGGAATATGCTCTAGTGGGTGATTTAAGGGATGCGGGGAGGGGAGTTCGCAAACACAAGCTTGCGTTGGTTCTGTCTATCCAGCAGTGTTGCATCTACACGGGTGTGAGTTTTATTTCTTCTCATTTGTTTCTTATTAGAAAGTGTTTTACTTAAGAAAAGAAATGCACAACTATAATGATTTATAAAATTCATGTGATATTTCATTTGAATAATTTGTATTAATAGTAAAATACATATAGTCCAAATGAACATTTTTTATTTTTAATCAACTGCAGCACTCTCAGATAACTTATCCACGAGCCGCCACTGGAATTAACCTATGGCATCATGGACAGACAGTAAACATTTTAATTTGGCACTGCCACTAACAGTATATTGTCTATGGCTTCTATGACTGCCGACATCAAACGGGAGTTATCTATGTGCGAATCGTTTGCTGAGAATAATTGGTTTTTGCTATCTTTTCAGAATTGCTTATATCAGGCATGCACAAGGCTTGGCCCACGGGCCACATGTGGCCCAATTGAAGGTTTTGTGTGGCTCTTTCCAAAATTTCACCATTCCATATGTTTTGCATTTTCTTATTGGTAAGTAAATTTTAAAAATCTATTCCTAAATTTGTAACGAAATATAATTAAATACGAGAAATTTATCAAAAGTATATTATCCTTGAAGATAAATTTCCGAAATTAAGGTAATTAGCGAGTGTCGAAACACGTTGACTACTCATTTAAAATGTGTGTTTTTTTCCAATTATATAATAACTCTTTGGATACAAACTATTTACTACGCGTCAGCTCAAGTTTATTCGCACACTTCTAATGCCTGAAGTTGCCGAAAGTTAAAACCCATGTTGTAAGCCTCAAAGCTCATGGAGAGACAAAATATTCAAACGACTCAATTTTATTATTATTGTTGTTTAAAGTATTTATGTTTGGCCCACGAGAGACGTGCATTATTTCACTTGGCCCAGCAAGTGATTTGAGTTGGGCCTCCCTGGTTTATATAGTTGAAAGAATGATTACGGGGCTCTTTTCTGTAGATTTATATGTCCAAAAACGAAGAAAATACGATTTATGACATATATTATATTTCACTACACAACCGAGGTCTTTCTTGTTAATTTTGATCGCTTAAACACTATGCAAGAAGAAAATTTTGAAATAAGAATAATCCTGTGTAAGCATGGCGGATAACAGTGAAAATCCCTGTTTTACCGATTTATAGTTTCTCGATAAAAAAATGGCGCCTCAGTTTATGACAGTGTATTCGATTATGACCATAAAAACAAACGAAAATTTATCTCTCTGATGACAGTACCACTTCACCCAAGTCTCAAACGTCATTCTAAAAATCCATTTATCGACCATTTTCTTCGCCCACATTGTTTTCCGTTTGAATTGGGCTCGATGTGTTCGTTTTTGAATCGGTATGATGTTTTTTTTTATAAATGCTCTGACGGCTAATTTTAAAATTCGAACAACAAAAGAAGCATCTGTAAAACATACGTTGTAAAAATTCTCCAACAAGAATGAGAATGAATTTGTTTGGAAAACATTTTTTGTCGATCGCCAGAGTTTACGGTATCGGCGATCGACTTGAGGGTGACCATTAATTATCAAAAGAGAAATATGATTGTATTACGTATACATTTTTAATAATATACATATGTAGTTGTTTTACTTAAACTATTTTATTTTTAACATTTTTTCATCTTTTTTTACATTGCAAAAGAATAAAAATTTCTTTTGTTCGATATACTATTTCATTTCATGTATTTCATTTTTTTGTTAATCCTTTTCCCACAAAAAACGCATTGCTCGTGTTGAATCTACGTCATTAAAAACAGATTGTATTATATATATATATATATATTTACCATGTCCGCTCATAACTTGAAACATATGGACTCCTCACAAATTGTATCTCAACATGTTTTTTCGGCGATTTAACTGCTTGTTACCCAGTTGCTCAACCTTTCTTTTTGGAAGAGAGTAGAGATTGAAAGGATACGAGGACTAGAACAGGGCAAGTGATTAATGATACTAAGCCGCCGCCGCTTTGTGGAAACGGAAGGGTGGAGGGTGTTTTTGACAACACAAACACCCATTTTTTTCTAACAGAATCGATTTGATTGAAAAGAACCCGGCTGGTCCGTCACGGAAGCGAACGACGTTGACCACTGCACATTTATTATATTATTTGAACATGAACAAGTTTCATGGTGCAAATACAGATACGGCTGTACAATGTCATATAAGATTAGAAGACTCTGTCAGTGAGCCGTATCTTAAATTCAAATCTTCCAGTCGGTCAGATCTCAAAATTGGATAACGGGAGAATTGAACATTCAAGGATGGAACAAGTTTTTCGAACAAACCGCGCTGCCGGCCTGAGAGTTATTTTGTTTTTGAATATTTTGTATTTTAATCCAAATCTGTCCCCACTGTATAGCATGTCAACATATGTTGATTTTTTACGAAAGTATGGTTGTTATTCCGTCGCTCAACATGGTTTTTTTCGAGATTGTTAACATATAAAATGCATGAAGATACCAAAAGGTGAAACCCGGCTCGTTAGCGACGAAACTCATGTAAAAGCTTTTGCGATTTCAAACGGTATAGCTTCGGAGTTTCGGATGTCAACATATTTTTTACATTGAATGAGTTCTAAATTTTTAAATATTTTATTTTTTATATATTTTCGTTGATTTTGTCGGAACTCACTCAGTTGACTTCTTTGCCAATTTCCAATGTAATTTTTTCTCCCTTATAAATCTGTAAGCCATATAGTTTTTTCTTCCAATGCCTTAATACTTTTTCGCATTGCAAAAGCAACAAACTTATAATTAGTGATTTATTTATTTATATATATACATATATATTACAGTGAAACTGTATTCTCAGTGAAAATGTATCAAGCAATAGATTTGTATGACAACATGATTTCACCGGTCACGATCATTGAAATTATTGGCCCAAGTCGATGATTTACCGGCCTAAAATTTTGGTTTGTTTCTATGAAACAAAATCAGCAAGTAGTCCCTTTCATAAAAAGAGAACCAAAGAAAAACACAAGACAAACACTGGGCTGAAGATAGGGCGGTCAATTCAATTTCAATGACAGCTTGGAGATGAATATATTTTCACTTAGAATACAGTTTCACTGTAACATATATAAATAAATAAACTAAACAAAAACTACTTGTTCCATGAAGACTCCAGTAAATTAAACATCACATAATCTCATGCCTTAGAGCAGCGGTCATCAAACTACGGCCCGTGGGCTGGATCCGGCCCCCTAAAAATTATCATCCGACCCCCTAAAAATTTTGAATTTTTGTATAAATAATTTATAAAGAAAATATTAATTTACAAAGAAATTTTTTTAAGATTTTATTGTGATTTTACAATACGACATGGGCTTCAATTTATCAATTGGGATCAGCATAAAGTAAGCATAATGATTATATAATCATATAAATTAATATTCTAACTGGATTCCAACACGAATTTACTTGTCGACCGGCCCGCCATGTTTTTAAAAATTTCAATCCGGCCCGTTTCTAAAAAAGTCTGGTGACCCCTGCCTTAGAGTATGTAAAAATTCTTGAATAAAAATAGCCGACCTAAATAAGTATATAGCCATAAATATATGATAAACTAAACGTTTGTTAAAAATTCCTAGATCTTTGTTTGAAACCATTGAAATACTGATATTACGAATTGTATATTTTGTTCAGCTAAAATGGTTTGTATATATTATTCTTTTTGCTCCACCAACGCACGGTCGCCCCAGCAGACACACATCGACTGGTTGAGGGGTCATAAATAAATGATGGTAAAGTTTTTCCAAGATTTAATGGTCTAAATCTGACATTGGTTATTTCGTAAATAAATATACTCTCGTAAAGTGAACGTTAAATTGTTCAGCCCATCACTATTTCATCGAAAACTATTGATGCTATCTATGACTGAATAAGTTCGCAGATGGCGTCTGAAAATTACATTCCGACTTACTATCGCTTGAATGTTTTGGGTAATGGAATCAAGATAAAACTTTGTAAATGTTGGCGTGTTATGTAGAAGGAAATTTCACATAGGTATTTCAGTGTTTACGACAATAATTACTTACGTATAATATCACTTTTAAACTGTTGCCAGCTACGACTTTTTTTAAAAAATTAAAAAAGGACAATACCTTAAAACTACTTACGTTACTTAAGGGCTTAGATATTTTTGATCCCTTATGAAAGCAATCCCATGTTAATTACCATACCGCATGGCTTTTAGAGCGTATTTATCAACTGTCGATAAGGGTTGTAACCAGTGACGGCTGGTGACGGGGTGCTGGGGGGTGCAAAAGGAAGATTCAACTATTTTTCCGTACTACGGAAGAGAAACAGTTGGTATTGCGAACATCTGAATTGAAAGTCCATGCTATAGAAGTGTTTTAAAATCCAATGAATAGGAAAGAACTCTTGCAAAAATGGTTGAATCTTCCATTGCACCCCCCAACACCCTGTCACCAGCCGTCGCTGGTTGTAACACATAGTTTATGTCAATTTTGCACCCCGATTGGCTATCATAAAATATTTTTTTGTTGAATTTTTCTTATGATTGTATGAATAATTAATATTTATTCAATTCGGTTGAAACATATATACATGCAAAATAATATTAACGTAAATATTGTGAATATTTTATCAAAAGTTTTGACAGCCCTGATAACCTCTATACACTTTTTGTTGAATATCTTTTAAGAAAACTATTAAAAAGTTTATATTCATGTTGTGAGCCTTAAGAGATCTCGGATACATATTCGGTGTGATAATTTGAGAAATATTATTTTTTGACACCTTAAAAGTAGTTACCCGCTGGTGTGTCGTTGGCTTTAGAACGGTTAAAGTATTCACTGTCAATACTTTGTTTGTAAGAATTAATATGGGCTCGTTAATTTATTTTCAGAACCTTCATGATCTTTGGACACATTACACATTTCGGACATTAAGAATAAAATTTCCTGTTAATTATTTATTTTACTATGATTTATTTGCCTATTTTTTATACTAATTATGTGTCATTCCTTGCTAGTCTTGCTTAACTTTAGTAAAAATGCCGCTATACCTTTGCATTTCTTATCAGTTGATAAAACTTCTGATGAATTAAACTGGTAATGACCTCAATAATTTCAATGTGGAATTAGTACATACTAAAAATGTTATATTATTTTTATTATATGTTATATGTTAGGTGTGAATATTTACGCACCTGCATGTTTTTATGAGCAGTTTCAATTAAGTATTTTGTTAGGTACAACTAATTACTTCCCATCCACTCACTGACTTGTGCCACTGATACTGAATGTGTACCCGACATCTCAGAACAGGGCATTCACTTCTTATATGATAAAATTGTTATGGTATTAACAAAAAGTCATGAAGATACTAATTGAACATTATCTAGTCGATGGTTCTCCTGTCATTCATTTGTATTACCGTGGACTGAAAACAAATGAATCGCTACTCGATTCGAATATTTCAAATTGAATTCTGTAGGTGTCATTTGTTTTTTTTACTCTGCAGATTTTCCAAAAGCAGTTTTCGATCGTTTATTATAATATAATATCATGTCTGTGGGCCCTAATGCTAGAAATGCATGTGTCAAATACATCAATTGTTTGTTATTAAAAATATTTGGAAATGTGTTTCTGAAAGTTTATTAAAATTTATGGTATCTATGCAATCTAGTACAGTGGTGATTTTTCACACTAAAACTTCAAAGTGAACATAGACACTTCTAACTCTAATCAATCTCAATGATCATCTATAATATCTATGTGAATATAAATTGAATGATAGCGAATCTATAATTTGTCGTCTATAAGAAAAACCAGTCACGCTGAATTCGGTAATGGAATTTAGAAATGAAATAGATGACATTAATTGTAACTATTGGTGTAGCTGAATAACTACTTTGTAACCTTCTGTAAAACTCTGTTATCCTATGTTTAGTTAAGCGAATTTAGGTATAATATAGAAACTACTAGAACTAGAAACCGAGAAAGATCCAGAATAGTTTCACCCATTCGCGATAATTTTATGTATTTCATTTAAAATATAACGGAATGCTATCGGCCCGGGACACAAATAGATTTTACGTACTAATTCTTAGTATTCTGTTGAAAATAATATTGAATATTTATTAAGAGGTGAATTTACAATTCGGCCTACCCATCCTGTACATCCATCTTCACGTACGAAGTATTTAGCTTGTGAAATATGCAAACTTTAAAGTTGTAAACAAATTCCAATAAAATAGTATATTTAGATTTTCGGAGATTTCGAAGGAAAGGAATTTCGCAGAAATTAATAAATGCGAAAAGGATGTGATGGGATCTTCTTCTTTGTGATACGGTGAGAAAAATAACAATGTATTTAATTCTGCAGAAATTATTTTATATATTTGTTGATAGCTATTTCGGCTTACGACCTCGTCAGAACTATGTTTCAAACGTGCATTAAGTCATGTTTATATACAGTTGTAGACAGGGTACACAATGCATCTTCTTCTCTGTTCCACCATCTTAGTTTTGTAAATGTGTCACAATTCTTCATTGTTTATTAGATTTTATATATATATATATAAATGATATTAACACTGCCTCTACAGGTATACATTTCAGATTATTTTTATTGCACAAATGTTGTTAGATAATATCATAAAATCTTTAAAAAAAGCGTGTTATTAAATGGAGTAGGGAAATTATCAAAAATATTTTCCCATCGAGGTATTGTAATACAGTGATAATGCAAACTACATACATTTCTATACACTTTTTTCTAACAACCAATAAGGGTAGAGTTTCCAATCCCGCGCCAAAATTGTGATCCCGGAATTTTGTCATTGTAATTAGTAGCTCCCGGGACTGGTTCCGGAATTTGGGATATTTTAAAAATAATTAATTACACTATCTTTATGAAAATTATATGTTTATTTAATATCACATTAAAATGAGGACACTTTAATGAAATTGATAACGGTTTTATTGATGACAAATCCATTACCATCCAGGATTTTGTGATCAATTTTAGAATTGTATCTATTTGGCACTTTTTAAAAAATATTTATTGAGCTTCAGTTTTGTTACCTGATATTTTTCGTCCTCTAAATTCACTTCGAAACAATATTTTATATTCGATGGTCATTTCCACGAACATCCGGTGTTCCAAAAGTGACACGAGCAAATACACGTAATATTACGTTTTTTTAAATAATAAATTGTTTATGCTTACAAATAAATCAATCCCGGGATTTCAGGATCCGGGATCCCGAGATTGGAAACCCTAAACTTGGGAACTCTGATAGGCCCTGTGTATATGGATATCAGAAAAGGGTCACGGGTTATTGATATCTATTTGTTTATAGAATATTTTTAGATCTATTTTCTAATTTATAAATGAATAATCAGATGGTAAACATATCGTTTTTTACATACAATTCCTTCATCAGGAGGAGTGTTAATAGAGTTACACAATACTAATACGTTTATAAGTCTCCGAGGACTCTAAATGGTAAGACAGATAAGCAGACCGCCGACCATTTAGGGTTAAAAGTTGTATGAGTTTTGCTTCAAGACCCTATTCGGAGTTGTTGTTGACTCCCTGTAGGACTAGATCACGTAAGTATTCTGCCAGTGCACGACTAGACACTTCAACCTTCGCCAACCATTTACTTTTTGAGATTAACGCGCTTAATATATATTCAGGTATTGATTTACAAGGGCATATATAAATTGTTTTATCAAGAAATATTAGAAATAAATAGGGCTCAGGTCAATAGTTTACAAGATTTAAACGAAAAACTTAATCTTCCAAACTCGCCATTGTAATACCCAGGGCTGTGGAGTCGGGGTTTTTTGGCCGGAGTCGTACTGGGAGTCGGATATTTTGAAAAGTTTGAACTTTATATTTATGCATATAATATGTCATATTTGGATATTGGTCGGATTAGTTGGTTGATATATAATTGAATACACATACATACATAGGAATGGTAGGAATAAAACGTGACGAAATTAAACTTTTTTTAGTTGGAGTCGGAGTTTTTGGTAAATGCTGGAGTCGAAGTCGTAATTTTTTTTAACGAGTCCACAGCCCTTTAAATAATTATCATTTATTAACAATTCAAACACTTATTATCATTAATCATTAATTTAATTATTAGCATTAGTTAAACACTTAAAAAAATGGTTGTCTGTAAAGTCGGTTTACGGACGATAGTTTAAGGGGTTATATACAGTTAGACGGCCGAAAAAAAGTGAATTTTCTAGAATTTTTTCTGAGAAAACTTTTAAATTTATTGATCCAAAAATTTATACACATATTATGGTATCTTTTAACTGTATTTTAAGACTTAGTACTAGTAAAAATATTTATTTGAAAAAGAGCTACAGCTGATCTCCAGGAGCTCCTCTCAAAAAAGACGTTTTGCGGTGACCACTATATCTTGGAACTGAATCGTCTGAAATTAAAAAACTAAACAGATTTCGTTAAAATAATGTTAAATCTAGTAATTAATCGAAGGAATAAGCAAAATATTTTTTTTTGGCAAAATGGCGGTTTTTAAAAAAAAAAAAATCGATTCTTCACCGAAATTTCGGCCTTAAATTGTTTATAAAAAAAAAAATATTTATCGGAGAGAAAAAATCTTCGATTAATTACTAAAAAATATATTTAAGAAGGTCGTGTTAAAATTTGAGACTAATCGGTTTAGCCGTTTTTGAGTAATGTTGGTCACCGACTTTGAAAACACCATTTTGAGAAAAACGCGTTTAAAGTTTGGAATGCATTTTACATGGGATAAAAAAACTCTGAAACGCCTTTTCAAATTTGCTTGTAACTTTGACAATATTCACCGGAACGATATGAAATTTTCTGTGTGTATTCTTAAATATATGTACATTAAGAAAATAAAATAAAAAAAAAATCGATTTTTTGAAAATTCTAACTGTATATAACCCCTTAACGTCAGAACGTCATAAGAAAACATTGATGAAATGATTGCATACTTTTGAATAAAATGGAATCATTTTTATTGAATTATCATTATTTTGTATGGATACGAAGAAGGAGTGAAATGAAATCTACAATTTTTTATTGATATATTTTATTCGCACCTTTATTGCCGCAATTGTTGTTGTAATATAAACAATGAAAACCACATTAACATTTCACTTCACTTTATAAACAGTTGTAAACAGATCACGTGTAGGTACTGTAGGTGTATAAGTTGTGTGCTGCCGCTGTCTCTTTTCTACTCAGACGCATCGACCAATCGAGTGGAAGAGAGATAGATGCGGCACAATCCGAACAGTAGGCCGATCGTGCCTCTCTAACGCTTATCCGCGTTCTCGCTCGCACGCTTGCCTTCGGCGTAAAGCGACAAACGGGACAATGAGTCATGTTTTTTCGTGCGTGCAGCGGGCGTTCATCGATTTATAAGACGTTGTCACGTCAAAAAACATATTGTGTATTCAAAAGTACTTCAATAAGCATTATTAAAACACAAACACTTTCTTTTTTTGATTGGCATTGCAACGCAAGCCAGGTAATCTCTAGTAAAAAATAAAAATCTTTGTTTCGATGGGTTAACCCCTCTCCATCCATGCAAATAATCTGTCGTATTCCACCATGGGGCGCTTTCACGAGCGCCGGCAAGCAATCGTCATAAAAGGTCCCTATTTTAAGCAAAAAGTATTTTTTTAAATGTGTATTTGCTCATAAATATATCCTTGCTATCATTTAAACCTTTAATTTATTTTAAAATGACGGATTAAGCGCAGAAAATCATCTGGAATGAATTGCGATCATTATGTGCTTGATATTTGAATCCAGCATCTCAATTGCAATGTCTCAGACTGTCTGCATTGACGACGTCCGCCGTTGACGCCCTACCGCATATGGCAACCTAGACCATCATAATTATTTGTTGACCGACGGGGATGCGCCGAGACGTAATATTACCAGTACTATACAGCTGTTTGGATAGTCCATAATAATATATTTGTATTATTCTGGCTGTCGCTATATTTATTGCGATTCATAAAAAGGAAACATTTTCTTACCAATAGTGTTTTTGGTTAATAATATAATATATATGGCAAGAGAATATTGTTTTCGAATGGATACAATCTCGCATTTACTATTTATTTGGTTAAAATTTTAACGGCTGTGATGAAATCGTATTTTTAATACAATTACAAATAACAAAAAGTGGAAAATAGGAAAATATTTTAAATCATTGTTTGCCAGTATTGGATATTTCATTTTATTTAAATTCATCAGAGGTAGAAACATAATATATTATCATTTTTACACAAAATACAATTTAATTGAGAAATTCAATTGAGGAGCTATCTCTTTTCCAATCTTACAAAATTAGTTTATTGATTACGATTTTAAATATAATTTTAGAAAAAGTAATTTGAAATATTACAATACTTAGTATCGAATAAAACAAAAGTTATTGTGTTTTTAGTGCTCAAGTTTGCAAAAAATGATTTTTTGAAAGAATAATGAAATTTGTTTAAGATTGTGACGAAATCATCATAGTAAACAATTTTTGCATTTACAGATTAAATTTGCTACCCGTAAAAGATTAAAGAAATAGTTAAAAGTATGTACTTATAATAAATGTCATATCTTTATGATAAATATAATTTTTAGCGGCTTCTTTTCACAAAGCTTTTAAATTTTATTGCCATTCTTTGATAATCCTCTGAAAGGTTATCCACTATTTTATTATCCTATGCTTTGAGTTGATTTTACAATCTGGGAAAAGATAATATAGTACACGTGCGTACGAAGTATACGTGCAATTTCAAAACATGCAAATTTGAACGAAAAATCTATTTATTACATTTCTGGCATAAAAAGATTAAATAATGACTTGAACATATTACACAAACAAACTCAAAACAGTAAAGGCTCAACTTTCGGCACTGTTGTATTTCTGCCAAGGCAAATGCCACATTATAAAAAATAACAAAAGAATGAAGACAGCCTCCTTTGGTACCTTTTAAATTTACTGTAAAGTTATAAATATTTGCGCTCTCTATTCAACTTAGGATGATTTTCAGTATGTCTCTCTCTAAGGTATTTCTCATGTGTATCTTTCTAACACATTTATTTGTGCATATATCTATCGCATCTTTAGATTTAAAGTCTGCAAAATCAATTGGCATTAGAGAAAATTAACGATTTTGCGTAAAAATCATTATATTTTTGAATTTTTGATTTTGTTTTTGAATGAAGAACTATTTTTTCTGTGAATACCTTAAGTTATAAATACTTACTGACTATATTGAGTGAAATATTTAACTTTTTAGTTGCTTAAAATCTTACGAGAGCCGCATGGATAAGCAGGTGTTAACGAAACATCGCTAACGTTCATTCGTGTTGCAAGTGGGTCAAATTGGAGACACATCTCCGATGTAATGACATCATCCGGCCTCCGCTCACCGGGTAGTCATTGTTGGTAGGCCACCCCTAAATAGGGGCGAACTCGATACAATAGTGATGCCGCAAAAGTGAAACATTACAGAGAGGGAGAGAGAGCATTTATGTAAAACTGTTTAATATCAATTTGTTTATTGGCAGATCGCTGGAATAATAACGGTCACAGAAAAAAAAATATATATTATGTTAAAAATAGACTTTTTTGTTTCAATTTATTTGCTTAGATGCAATTGTTTGTCATGCCTTGTAATTCTTGCTTAAATTTTGTATAAATATCACTGTTTCGTTGTATGCGTCGTATCAGTAAATAATGCTCACTATGAGCGAAACTGGTCCTGATCCAATAAATTGTATGTGGAATATGTACTAAAAATGTGTGAACACTTTAAGAGTTATATATTATGTATTCAAGATCACTTTTGAGGTGTTCACTGTCAATACTTGGTGGAAAGAAATTATAATAACCCCTTTTTTGTACTTATTCCACATTGGATTTATTGAGATCAGTACCGGTTTCGCTCATCGTAAGCATTATCTGACCATTTAAGGATTTCTGTAAAGACTTCAATTTAACTGCTGGGTTGTCTTCGATTATATTATAAATATTTACGTGGTTTATAAGTTTATTAGTCTTTTTATATTACACTCTTTCATAGCGGATATATTTGTTTGAAAATGAGACATAACACAATGTTATTTTGTTCGATTACAACGGTGATGTAAAACCTGCGGCCCGCAATGATATTTCATGCCGCCCAATATGACAAATGTCAATAACCTTTTTCCATCCAACTTTTTTAGCAATATAAAAAGTTTAATCACTTTAGGTGCTCAAGCTTTTTGAGAGAAGGGCCAATTTATCCATTTAAAATTTTTCGCAAGCCGCAAAGGGTAAAAGTGAAGAAAAATATTGATATATTATACTAGATGAGATATAAATTTTAACTGTATTTTTCTGTCAAGATTATCGATAAATCAGTATACGATTTTTTTATATTAATAATATATATTTTCATTATTTGCAGAGATTTTTTAATATCGATTCACAAACGTCATGCACTGACAAAAATCCTGAAGAACTCACAATAAAATCTGTGTGTTGAAAACAATAATCTTAGAATAGATTGCACCTGCTTCGCAAACGATATGACTCATTTAAAAAAATGAATTTCGGTCACAAAATTATATCCATGTGAATATAATCATAATAAATAATAAAAAATAACAATGATTTTTTTATATACCGTTGCTACTGCATAATTTGTTCACATATCGCATACTATTTTTTATCATATTTAATGAAAAATTTGATGATGAAGTATTTGTTATTTTGGGCCGCAGACAAAATCATTTCGGGCTGCTTGTGGCCTGCGGGCCGCATTTGTGCATCACTGCTTTAAGCCAGGCGTCCCTCGAAATATCTGAGAATCGGTTATCTGGCCCTTCACCCAAAAAGGTTGTGCATCACTGCATTACAATATATAGTACACTCGATTTTCCTTGAAATTTTCTCGTTCGAGGTTTTATTTTATATCTGTTTTATTTTTGGACAAAATACAGACTTAACATAACACTCGCGGGCACAGCAAAAATTCACGTGTGCCACACTACGTGAATCCGTGATTTAAACAATCATCAAAATCAGCAACGTTGTAAAATACAAAAATAATAATTTCTTATGATGCTGATTTTGAAATTCGAAATCGTATTTGAATTTGAAAGTTGGTAGCGCGTTACATGTCGTATTGACACATACTAAAGTGACATATACTAAACATACCCTACGTCTTGTTATGTGCCAGTGGTTTTCCGGGAAAGTCCCTATGGACCGCCGCTTAACGCGGGTCCATCCGCTCGGCCGGAAATGCAAAATGTTAATTTTTAATGATTTTCGTTGTGCGAGAAGCAGAACCTTGACTGTTTTTCTCAATGTATGTTAGCGTCCATAGCATACAAAACGTCCTCGCTCTATTTTTTGTTTCAACCAAGAGACTGGTTTCGGTCGTACTTTTTGAGAAATAAATATGCAATAGTTAAAAGAGTATAAAATGTATATATTTGACATTTTCCAATTCTAAGAAAATAGCGCTAATTGAATCGTGTATTTCGAAAACGTTACGAGTCACACTTTTGTATTTGTTCAGGAGAGTGAAAAATATCTCAACTGTAAAATCTAATATATAAAAATCAATGTTTGTTTGTTCGTATTTTATGCGTTGCCGATTGCAATGAAACTTTGTCAACTTATTGTTTGAACTTGCATGAATGTTGTAAGCATAGTAAAATCAAAATACAGTAGGTATTTTTTTTTATAAAAATCAATGTTTTTTCATATTTTATGCGCTGACATACCATTCATTTTGACAACTTATTGTTGCACTTGCGCAAAGGTTATAGGCATAATAAAATTAACTTTCATTAGGTGGCGCGTGTAGTCAACCGGCAAAAAACAAACAGCAAATGTTAAACGGTAAATATCATCCATACTGATCAATTTTAGTGTGATTAAATCGAAATTATTAATGTAAAATATTGTGCATCCGAAAGCACTTCTATAAACACAAACATTTTCTTTCTTTGAGTGGTGTTGCAACGCTTGTACCGGGTACCGGATAGTCTATATATATAAAAATGAATGTTTGTCTGTCTCTATTTCCGCTATGGACTACTAAACCGCTCGACCGATCGATGTGAAACTTTACAAATTTATTGAGTACTCTCCCGCAATGGTTTCTGGCCTACCAACCCTAGTCAATTTATTTGCTTAGTTGGAATTCCATTTGTTTGTCATACCTTGTAATTCTTGCCTTAACTTTTGTATAAATATCACTGTTTCGTTGTATTTCTTATCAGTTGATAATGCTCGCTATGAGCAAAATCGGTCTTGATCTAATAAATTCAACGTGGAATACGTACTTAAACTGTGTTATTATTTTTATTATAACGCCATTCCACCAAGTATTGGCAGTGAACACCTTAAAAGTGATCAATATAAATGTACTTACAAGTTTATATTTGAGTTTCTGAACAGAAAACGAGTTATAAATGGACTCCAATCACCTTATTATTACGCTTACAATGTATGCATGAACAATTTATGGCCAGCCATGCGTTTCTTACTTTAATATTTGGCAGCTCAACGTATATACATAATACGTATAACCTCCGTCGTATTAACTTTGGTACTATTCGCTATTATGTTTGTTTCAGAGGCCACATAAAACATAGCATATCTGATCGCTAAGATGAAGTTTCTTAAAGAATTCGTTTGAATTTGAATTGTTTGAATATTGTCCTAAACATGAAAATGCCGATTGCCATGTTATTATCGGTTAAATAATATTTTCTAAACTACAATGAAATACCTGATACAGTAGAACCTCGATTATCCGGACTAATTGGGGATGAAGGTAGTCCGGATAAGGACACATCCGGAAAATCGAAAAAATCATAATTGACAGGAAAAGACAAGAATATTCAGTATAAATCATTTTTATTTCATTAGATTAATAATAAATTATTTTCTATTGAAAAAAATTATTATCGATTTCTGCTTAAAGCTAGCTTTTCTATTCGATGCTGCCAAATCACGAATACTTAGGACAAATAAATTGTCTTGAATGGCACTCTTCTTGACTCTCATTAAACAATTGGTAAACTTCAAGATTGTTTTATATCCGAGATCGTTGACGTTCTGACACCATATTTATTAGACAAAAAACGTCCCGATTCACCCCATTTCAAAGCATCGATTATATCCAACTTGTCTTTTAATGAAACTACGACACGTTTTCTCTTCGTTGACATATCGGTAATATTAAAATCGTGATAAATTTTTCAAGAAACAAACGTTCAATGCGTATCGAATTTGGACGATTACTAACCCATATTTTACACAGGGCTTATTGTTAGAACAAATGCAACGATCAAAATATTAAGACTGCATTCCATCACGTACGTAAACAGTGGACGCAATTCGCCACGTGCATATCAGCAAATTTGTAATATTTTTGTTTATTTTGACCAATCCGGATAATCGAGGTTCTACTGTTGCTATAATTTACCCACATAATTCATTGTAGCTCATAAATAAAAAGCATTCGCTAGTTCAAATAGATAACGTTAATAGCAATTAGTTTACCATTTTTAAATGAACAACTTAATCTTACAAACTCGCCATTTAAATAAATATCATTAATCAAACACTTGAAATCAATCAATGATAATAGAATCCACGAATCCACGAATACAACACCTGATAATTAGTGTTTGCGATAATGTATTCAAAATACCCGATAATTATATTTTACTCACATAATCCAATGAATCTAATTAATA
This sequence comes from Himalopsyche kuldschensis, assembly GCA_028554975.1. NCBI lineage: Eukaryota > Metazoa > Arthropoda > Insecta > Trichoptera > Rhyacophilidae > Himalopsyche > Himalopsyche kuldschensis. The sequence continues at coordinate 8,772,983 of JAHFWI010000012.1, forward strand.
TCAAAACTTTCGCTAAGAATAAAAAAATGATGAGATAAACTCAGTGAGGAGTCCATATGCTCAAAGTTAGGAGCGGAAATGGTTAAGAGATATTAGAATCTCGAGCGGTTGTGCTCATGGCTAATATTTTCAACTAACCGGAAAACGAAACTGGTCACGATCCTAATAAATTGAATGTGGAATAAGTAGAAAACATGTGTTATCATTTTTATTATAATATCATTCTACCACGTATTGAGAGTGAATATCATAAAAGTGACTTGATAGATGTAAAATGTCCCGTAAAAAGGAAAAATCCCAACATCCATTTTTTGTAAGTTATCATTTTTTATATGAGAATCAATCTTGCTTTAATACTTAGAAACCTTTCCGATAGCAAGTCAGAAAATCCCTCTGAAAAAGACGAAACACGTGACTCAAATAGTGACACAATACGTGAAGTAGTCAAAGTTATTTTTAATGTGTTATTATTTTGTTTAAATAGTGGCAGTTGATAATTTGAGGTTATAAAAGAATAAGATGGCATTTGGCGAGTTTGTATAATTTTGAAATTTAAATATGGAACGCACTCGGTAAAATAAGAACTTTGAAGCTTTTAATATAAATAGGTCATAACTTTTGATGCTGCTTCAGAGTTATAGTGTACCGTGGGCATGCATTACATGATATTGGCCTTGGTACAGATTCAGTTCGCTAAACCAGCGAAGGTAAGCCAAGTGGGAATAATACGACATACCACTCAGTAAAAGAGCTTTTATGTGTAGCAGAAGCTTGTCCGTGAAATTGCTACTGGCCGAACTGATTGGTAAACTTTCTAGAATACTCAAACTCATCATTATCTTATATTGATGTATGTCTGTAATTCTCTTTTGCATTGTTGCAAGTTCAAACAAACAATTGATTTCGCTCGCGAAAGTTTCGACAGTAAATTTGTTTCGTTATCAATGTGTGTGTAGAGACTCCAATTACTCGAGTATCGAATAGTACATATATAAAACCGAAACAGCGTATGTATGTCTGTGGGTCTGTAATTCCCTCTTGCATTGTTGGTCATTAAGTTGCCATAAAAACGAATATGAAAGAAAATATGTTTGATTTTTTTATCGGCGAAGACATTTAGTCAAAAATGTAATAAATTAGTCTTCTACTGAACTTTTCCCGGCTTTTATTAATATAATAATGTTTTAATTTACGTGAAGGTATTATTTGACATTTCTTTGATAGCAAATTAGATTTTTCCTTGAATTTGGACATTTTAATGGGCGAGAATGGGGCTGTCAATATATGAAAGGGGCTATGAAATGTCAATGCCAGTCTGAAATGTTCATTTTAATTCCATTTTAATTGACCTAGACTTTTGAATTTTGAACAAACTGGTCCGAGCGAAGCCGGGTTCGAATACTAGTATTACTATATAGATATGAATGCTATGTATATACGGGTAGTCCTCAAATTACGACGGTTTGACATGCGACAATTCTCACTATCGGCCGAAAAAATAGCACATTTCAATTCGAATGGTATATCTGTCGGAATGATTGGGATGCGTGGCAACAGTTCACCTACTCATTTAAATTTTCAATTTCAAAATTATGGCTTCGATGATATTGTTCATTATCTTTTTTCACTGAAAGTCTAATACCGTTTTGTTTTTTCCTACCATTACTTACCTACTGAATCTATATGTGGAGTCCGTGAGGCGGGCTCCTAGTTTTCTGACAATTTTTCATGATAGAGTGGAGTACAGAATAAGTCTTTGTTTTCCTTTCCCGTAAGTAAGCTCAGTATTGACTTTCTAAGAGTTTCTGTCAGCTGATAGCTTTGTGGGGGGAAACCCTTTACTAGAATGATTGTCTTGTAATCACCAAAAAAGGTTCAATTCTTACCAAGAATTGTTTGTAGTGTTTACGCAAACTTGAGGAGTTTACTTTTCTTGTAATAGATATAGAGGTCCCGTTGCAAAGTCATGATGAATTTATATTTAGGAAAAGAATGACAAGTACGTCAATTTTCAATGTTAAAAAGCGCGGCGAAATGCCTGGAAAATCAAGTGAATTTGAGAAGAATCCATCACGAGTGTCCGCACAGCAACTCATCAAAGTTTTATCGCTATCAAATGAACGGTATAGGAATGCATATTGGACAGCAAAATAAACATTCGCTTTAATACACCCATCCCTCGCTTAGCAAGGAAGATAGGTTCTGCTAGATCACCGTGTTAAGCGAGACTAACAAATGTATGAAAAAGAGAGGATAGGTTTCTCTTTTTAATTTGGTAGATAGGACTGAATAGATAGACTGGAATTCTTTTTATTGGAGGTATGTCATCATCATAACTACTTTCGATTACATTTTCTTGTTAATTTTGGCTTCGACATAATAGGTCTTAAAATGTATTATTAATTAAAATTCAATTATTCCAATAGTAAGAATATTAGAAGTAAGAAAATTATACCTTGAATATTTGTCAAATTATAAACAACAAATATTTTATCAGCTGCTCGAACTTAACGAGTGATTAACAGAGTGGGCAACGAGAGACTAAATGTCTGATGTATTGTTTTACGTGTTTCAGGTACTATTTTTTTTACATTTAAAATGGACAGTTGTCGTCCAGATATACCCTAATTGTTATCCTTAGAAATTCCCACAGCTGTGCGCACGTCTGCAAAGCAAGGTTTAATTGAAAAAAAAAATTCCAGCAAAACTGAAACCGTGTTAAGCGAGTATCGTGTTAAGCGAGGGATGGGTGTATATATAAATATGCCTACTAATTATTTGGTCAGTTTCTTATTCGATAAATGGTCAGTTATAAATACTTAAAATGGTCAGTGATAAATATTTAAAACGGTCAGTTAAAAATAATAAATGGTCAGTTAAAATAATAAATGGTCAGTTTACACTTATTAAAATAACAATATCTGCTTTCAAATACCTGAACTTAAGAAAAAATTTCATTTCGTGCGCTTATTTTTCATAGCAGATGTCATAAATTTGCCTCTTACGACCATATTTGATGAAATTCACAAGCTGTCAAAAATATTACTGACCATTTAAATTAAATACTGACCGTTTTATTTAATAACTGACCACATTCACAATGATACAATGACAACTGACCGTTTATAATATTAACTGACCATTTTGATTTTTAACTGACCATTTATTTATTTAACTGATCGAAACTTGAATTGGTTACTGACCCATTAAATACATGCCTATAAATATATAACATTCAATGAAGCCTAATTGTTTTGTGTTCTTAGTAGTGATATTTTAAGTAAACTCTTGTGCACCATTTATGAGAGTGAGCATTTTTGAATGATAAAACCATATGAAGGAAGCTGTCGATTTATAAAACAAAAGATTACAAAACATTTTCATCCCCCAAAATGGAAATCATGCCTAAATAAATAGTATAACATTGTTCAATCGTAGCCTAATAGTGTTTTGACTGTTCAATTAGTATCGAATACTGATATATTTTTCAAAATACTCGATTAAAACTCGTAATTTATAAATGAAGATTTATTTCAAATTTTTTTTACTGAATCAAAAAAAAATAGAAGATTTTAACAAGTTGGAATCATTTCAACAGCGGGAAGGAAAACCAGATGCACTATTTAATTGATTGTTAATTATAAAACCGACGTCCACAGCAACAGTGTGATTTTTTCTACTGCGGGAATTATAAAATCGAGGCTTTCAATCAATTTCAAATTTGAAACGATTAATTCTATATTTCGATGGTTTCGGTAACTCCAATGGAAGTTCGAATATAAAATTTAAAATAACTTTGATTATTCCACGTATTTTTAAAATACTCAGAGTAATATCTCAAAGTTTTTATAAATGAAGATTTAATTTCAATTTTTTTAAATTACAAAAAAAAAATGGATTACGGGTTTTTTCCTTCTAAAGGAAACAAGGAAGGGGTGAATTTCATAATTTAAAATGTTAAAAATTGATTGTTAATTATAAAACCAACGTCCACATCTGAAAGAGGCGAAACTGTGAGTTTTTTCTATTACACAATTATGGAATAATCAAAGCTTCAATTTTAAATTTTATATTGATTAATTCTATATTTATTTTTTTAAATATATGTTTTATAAATTGAAATACATACATGCATTTATGAAATTAAATAAGCTTGTATATTAATTTGTATGCACATATTTGAATTAAAAACATATGTTTTGGTCAGGGCTGTGGAGTCGGAGTCGTCGCGGCGTTTTGGCCGGAGTCGTACCTGAGTCAGAAATTTTGAAAAGCTAAAACTTTTTATTTTTGCATATAATATGTTAAATTTGGCTATTGTCCGGATTGGTTGGTTGGTATATGATTTTATACACATAGATAGGAAAGGTAGAAAAAAAACGTGGTGAAATTAAGCCTACTTTAGTCGGAGTCGCCTTTTTGGTCAATGCTGGAGTCGGAGTCGTATTTTTTTAAAAACACTCCATAGCCCTTATGTTGGTACATCTTAAATTTTTCGAATCTACTCGAGTATTTTAAAATTTTACTACTCGATACTCGAGTAGTTGAGGTGTCGAGTAATTTGAGTCTCTACTGGAAAGTACCTGGACGCCCTACCCTCGAGGTACGAGCGAGCGCTACGGCAAAGACACGTAATCGTAGCCGGCTAAGGATGCTCTGCAAATTGAGGTAGGCAGTTTTACATGGGAAGGTATACATGCTACGTGAGGCTGGGTGTAAAACTGTCAGTAAATATATTCAGAAACTGCCTGGCTTAAATATTTCAAAATAAAGAATGAACAATTGTATTGTACACAACCCTATATAATAGATACAAACATAATCAATATGATAATGAATGGTTTATATAAGACAGTGATGCACAAAATTTCATGTGGCCCGCAATGACAAGTTTCAATCACCTTTTTTTCTTCAGAACTTTTTACGGGCGACGGAAGAACAATATAAAACAATAAAATTTTCAACTGTATATATATTTTATCAGTTTTAATCATGCGGCCCTCGAACTGTCTGGTAATTAATTATCTGGCCCTTCTTCCATAAAGGTTGTGCATCACTGATATTTGACAAGTATACATATTATGTAATTATACATTGAAAAGTTTGAAATAAAATACAATAATTTTATATAGGCAGTTACCGCGCCGACAATATAGGACAACACTGACTGCTGATTTTAAGAATTGGGGATTTTAATACAAAAATTTAACGTTAAAAAAATTACGTTTCCAACGATAAAATACTCTTTGAAATGTACAATATTTATGCTTGATACAATACGGGTAACGTTCATTTTGAGCGGAAACAAAAATAAAAAAAATATACCGATTCCAAAGGTAAAAAATATACACCGATACGACGGAGGTAAATATTGATATTCGGAACATTATTTAGACTTAGAGTTTCGATTCAAAAAGTAATGTTGACTTTATATATTACATATAAAGCTTATTTGTATAAATGAGACGCCAATTAGGTAAATCAAGTGATGATTTTTTTTTTTTTTTAAAGATTTAGTTTGGAACCGCTTGAATACCGAGCAAAATGTTCGCAATGATCACACCTACCGCCTGACCTTTTTTCAACAAGATAGACTGATGACACATCGACCATTTTTTCCCTGACACAGTGTATAGATGTCACAAGCTCTGAAAAGAAAAATATCATAAAAATTCTTACAAGAAGATTTTTCATATATTTTGTTATTTTTGAGACTTTATTTGTGACGTCCGTACGCGGTGACCACCAGTGGACTTACGGTACTGATGTGGTAATTTTTTGTTTATGCTTCTCTTGCTTGACACTTTCTTCGCCATGCAGTAGTCATAGTTAAATAATCTGTCAAGAAGTGAATAGATCTAACTCAATGTAATTAATACTTCTACGTATATACACTTTACACACACTATTGTGTTGAGCCAATCGTACGTCCACACTCCCTTAAAGGTTAAGTCATTGCAACTTATATTTACTTCTATAAATGTGATACCGTGATTACCGTGTACATATATGTTTCAAAGGCTACAAATTTTTTTGTCTTCCAACTTTGAGCAAATAGACTCCTCACTGAGTTTACCTAAACATGCTTTTTTCTGCGAGAATTCAGTTTCTTAACCTCACTTTTTAAAAGAGACTGGGGATTGAAAGTATACGAGGACAAGACTAGTATTACATGTGTTTCATGTGGCAGCCCTTAGCCAGGACGTGAGACACGTCTGAGATTAAAACAATATGCTTACCTAATGTACGATCGAATTCATATATAAAAAAAACTATATTTATTCGGTATAAATGGGGTTACACTAGTTCATCAAATTATTTCGTATTTTCCATTGGATTTTCCTCCCCATATCGGCTCCCTATTCGGATCATAAGGCCGCCACACGGTGCTTCCAGGATTCTATATCACCCGCCAATCTGTACGCGTCCTCTCGGGTTATCCCGGCGTTCTATAGCTCCACTGAAGACATCCTATGGATGGTCATCACAGAAGAGACATGCCGGATTCAGGCTCTTCTGGGTCTGCGGTGGTGGTATCGTAATAGATTGTTTTAAGAGGACGAAGTGATTAGCCTTGCGCCTCCGAGGCTTGAGTAAGAAGAGCTCTATTGCTTGGTTCAACCTGTTTCTTCTGTCGGGGATTTCCTTCCTTTTAGTCAGAAAACTGGTTTTAAGACGCTGAATGATTCGCTTTTAGGCTTCTGCTGTTAGCTACAACTAAGCTGCCCGATGGAGGCCAGCAGATGGACTTGCTGGGTTCGATAAATTGAAATACTAAGTAAATATTTTTTGAAAAATCTTAGGACATCGGTTAGGATCCAAGTGGCTAAATATCAATAAACTGAATCCAGCATGTAGATCAGGATCGATCAACCTTTTAATTCCTACCACCCACTTTTGCTTATATTTCCTTACCGCCCACCAATATCGTTATATTTCAATCCAGTATATGGGTGAAAACATGTCTAGAAGGAATTGAGAAGATTTAAAAAAACAGGTTTTAAAAACCAATATTTCATTGCATCAAAAAAAGAGTGCGTACACATACTAAAGAGAGAAAAAAAAAATAAAAATCAAATTTAACAATTCATGAGAACCTTGAGAATGCTGTGAGAATACATATTTTATGTCTGGTTCGATTCGATAAAAACAAACAAAGGTCTCCTCTTCTAGTGATTTTCAGACAACTTCTTTATTTTGTCATGATTGTGAATGATTTTGGGGTAAAGGCCGAGATCACCCACCGCCCACCACGGTAGCTTTTATCACCCACTAGTGGGTCGCACGGACCAGGTTGACTACCCCATATATAGATAGTGGTAGATAAGGGTAGATTCATCTAGGTCGGTACAACGAGAAACAAAAACTGTTCGGTGCCAGGTGGCGGAGCGCCACCCGTGATTCGCTACATATTCAAAATCTGCGCTTTTCGCTCAGTTTCAAATTTTTCCGGGTTGTCATAAATTGCAACATAAGAAATTTAAAAATGTTCGCCATCTCAGCACGTGCAAACAGGGCTTTGTCATTTTTGAAAATGGGTCAACAATATATATCAACTCACTTTTAATGGCCGTAAAGGGCTTTCTTTAAAAATATTTCCGCGCGTCATAATTGGCTTCGTACCCATTCTGCTTTCAAATGAAGCCCAGATTTGGTTTTCAAAATTAGGTGAAAAGATGCCTGCAAATTATTTTATAGATTTTTGCTAAAATAAATATTTTCAAATGATATTATAACACCAACAATACTTTTTTATCATTTATAAGATTTTTTTTATTCATAAACATTAAATAATATTATCCAACTTTAATAACGACAGGTTATAATTTCAAGAAAGTTATAAAGATTAAATTTAGCGTTTGAAAACTTTACAATTTTTTGCGTCTCAAACTAGAAAAACTTTAGAAAATGGCGACTAACTTTTACCAAGTAATTGGCATGCTATCAAAATCAGTAATAAATAGAACTATCAATCCAAAAGTTTGGTAAAAAATCTTAGAACTATTTCAATCCAAGAAATCTATTTTTTACGATCGAAACGTTTTAAAATATGTTTATAATTCAGAATTTGACGATGTGAAGCATAAAAAAATACTTTCGATGGAATCGGCGGTAACTTTGTGCAAGTTCATTATAATATATTCCTACAATAGTGTATTACTACCGCTATGTAGATGATATTATAATTTGTTGGCAAGGCACGGATAGGCAGTTAGATATATTTCTAAACAAGGCTAACTTGATACACGAAAAAATTAAATTTACACTAGAGATAGAGGTAGACCACTGCATTAACTTTCTAGATTTAACCATCACTAGAATAGAAAATCAACATAAATTTAAAATCTTTAGAAAACCAACCTTCTGTGATACTACTATTCATTCCAAATCACTTCACCCTTGGCAAATTAAACTATCTGCATACAATGCAATGATACACAGATTACTGGCTGTACCGATGAATCAGATAGATTATTATAACGAATTACATACTATAGAACAAATTGCGCGTAATAATGGCTATGAGAAAAAGGTGATAACAAACTTACTATATAAAAAACGTTTAAAACTAGCTAGAAAACTTATTTACCCTAACTTAATACAAGAAAACCGCTTCTTTAAATCAATTAACTACTTAGGGAGTATTAGTGAAAAAATTCACCACGAGATTAAAAAATTCAGTAAATGTAGCATTTAAAGTTAATAATAACTTAGGTACACATCTTAAAAAATAGTAAAGACAGGATTAATAAACTTGATAGAAGCGGTATATATAAGATGACTTGCGGTACATGTGATTTAGTATATGTAGGACAGACCGGTAGAAAAATTTCAATTCGAGCTAACGAGCATGTTAGATCCTTTAACAATGGAAAAACTGATTCACAATATGCAAATCACCTTATAGAATTAGCACATAATCCGAATTCGGTCCCGATTCGTTTACATTCCTGCAATAAGGGCCTCAAACTGAATGCATTGGAACAGCTTGAAATTAATAGGTATAATCAGTCCAATGAAATTCTTAACGATCAAATCACAATTAATAGCTCACCTCTGTTAAAACCATTAACAAACAATAAACCTAAAACAATTTAAAATAGATGCACTTAGAAATTGCAGATTTTAAGTGCTTTCACACGACCCCAAAAAATACCCAAATTATTGTTTCCCACCATTACTTAAGACCAATAAATCAAACCTATTTAAATTCTTTCATGTGACGTCGGTATGGTTTCAACAGAAAGAGATTATGTAGGAGGCACCCTGTCTAGCAAAGGGTATATAAGCTATCCCTAATACACGTTTTAAACATAGTTCTGACGAAGGCGTAAGCCGAAATAGCTATCAACAAATATTTAAAAATAATTTATGTAGAATTAAAATACATTGTTATTTTTCTTTCCGTAATATATTCGTATTGTGCTATTTATTGTGACACGTGTTTCGCAAAGGTTGCTTAAGTAATAAAGCAATGATGAATCTTACTTAGTAAAATGATAAATTACAAAAATGAAGTTTGGGCTTTTTCCTTTTTACGGAAAGCAAGGAGAGGAGAACAGAAACGAAGAAGTTGCGTCTAAAAGACGCGATACACGTGGTGACGGAAACACGTGCTACAATACGTGAAATAAAAAAGTTATTTAAAATTTTGCATATAAAAAAAATATTCAATCATTCAACTATAACATTATTTATTGATTGAGTAGGCATTAACCTGGTGGCACTCCATTATAATACGTTAAGAAAAATAACAATGTATTTAATAGTAAGCCGAAATAGCTATCAACAAATATATAAAATAATTTCTGTAGAATTAAACGTTGTTATTTTTCTTACCGTATTATAACATACGTAATTGATGTTCACTTTTAAGATGTTCACTGTCAATACTTGTGTGTAATGGCATTATAATAAAAATAATAAAACATTTTTAGTACTTTTTCCACATAAAAATTATTAGATCAGGACCGGTTTCGCTCATGGCGAGCATTGTCTACTGATGTCAAAAAGCTCGCCATGTTGTTTTCTGTTTGAGTGAAATGCTCCAATAGTCCAGGTTTTTTTATCTTTAAATTCTTTATAATAGATTTTCAGACACGTAAAAATTCCGGGATAGAATTTCCTACATCACGTAATTCCTTGTTTAAAAGAATCTGACCAAACTTTCTATCTCTACTTTTAATAAGTCAAGACTTAAACTATCCGCTAACGTTGTGACATAATAAATAATGAAGCGAGTACAAAACAAACAATCCATTATATTTACACATTTTTTCGTCATGTAATACAAAACGTGACTTTTAATAATTCATTTAATGATATTAGAAAGTTTTCAGGCTTCGCGCCAAAGCTCTGGCAACGAGAATATTATAAAAGCTCTTCGATGTAACAAAATAATCGCTCTTCATTAAATGTCTGGAAAGTGTTTTTTTTTAATTTTCAACCGCTTATAAGTATGTACATGGCTAGAAAAATAAATATCACATTTATATCGTGAATTTGCGTAGTTTAAAGAGAAAAAAACTAGCTAGATGAAAAAACATGTTAATGATAGTAAGAAACCCTAAAAATATTTTTAAAACCTTGTCCACTTCTAATGTAGGTTATACGGGCTCCTAATGATGCTTATATTCCAGGACTGTGGAGTCGGTAAAAAAAAGTTCGACTCCGACTAAAAAAAGTTTAATATCGTCTTTTTTTTCCTAATTTTCCTGTTCGATCAGTAAGATCCGATTTCCAATCGATTCTGCTCAGAGGCAATGGGTGTTTGTGTTTTTAAATCCATTGCTTTTTTGCAAGGTTTTAAAAGTACAGCATCATAAATATATCGTCGGGTTAGTTATGACCAGGGCTGTGGAGTCGGTCTAAAAAAGTCCGACTCCGACTCTGACTCCAGCATTTACCAAAACCACGATTCCGACTCCGACATTGACCAAAAATACGACTCCGACTCCGATTAAAAAAAGGTTAATATCGTCACTTATTTCCCTAATTTTCCTGTTTATGTGTATTTAATTAAATACCAACTCTACCAATCCGTCCAATAGCCAAATTTTACATATTATATGCAAAAATAAAAAGTTTAAACTTTTCAAAATTTCCGACTCCGAGTACGACTCCGGCCAAAACGCCGCGATGACTCCGATTTTGGCCAAAAAGCCCCGACTCCACAGCCCTGATATATTCACGACAAAATCCCCCCTATACAAAATGAAGATATTAATTAATTGTTAAAGATATTTTGTACCCATTTCCGCTTCCAATTTTGAGTTCATTGAGGCCTAAATGAGCTTATCACAACAAAAGTTTTCCTTAAAGTCCTGCCTGTTACCCAGTTGAAAGGGTAGTGATAGGACAAGACTAGAGGTTAACTCATTTTAAGGATTGGAAAGATGGGTTGGGTGGAGAAAACCAATGTATTTTTACTGGAACTCGAACTCATGAGCTCCCCAACCAATGTCATCGACGATTACAGCCGACCACGGAACCGAAATAAATTGTTACCATATTTGACTGAAAATTTGAAGTTTATTCGTGCACTTGAATGGCTGTAGATGCCTAAGGGCGAAACTCTGGTTGTTGGCGAGAAAACTCATGGAAAAGTACAAAATTCAAACGATTCAAATTTGATATTGAAAGATTGCTTGAAACATCTCCAGTAGAAATTCTAAATTATATTTGACTGCAATAATATAATTTAAATGGTCTACATCAGTGGTTCTCACCAACAATTGCACTGTGGCCGCATCGTAAGCAAAAGCGGTCCTAAGAAAATTTTTGCTTCGAGTCTGCTGTGTTTGAGGTATGTCAAATGGACCTAAACTTATTTGTTAATTTAATATTCGTATTAACCTGTTAGGTGCCGGCTAGAATAAGTATGGCCGTGCACGGAGGGCCTTAATTTTCTTTCAAAAAATAAAACCTAATAAAAATATACTTTTTAGACATATTTTATTAGTACAAACACGACGTGTCATTTACGCCATCAATTATTCAAAAACCAAACCAACAAACGTTTCACAAATCTTCAGGGTAGTCACAACAATCACACAGAAAATACGTCAACGTGCTTTTAAATCAGAACTGATTCATAACAAATTTAATCTTAAATGTAGGCAAACAATACGATCAAAATTATTAGAGCAAATTAATAGTCTTCCACTGAGTGGTATGCCTCAAAACAAGGTTCTACGCATACCCTGCTAGCGACACATTTGAACACAACGATACAGCTCTTTTTAAAATCGATATATTCTAGATCACTTTACATACAATATTTTTAAAGTTCAAGTATTAAATCGATTCCAATAGATGTCACTATATGCACGATATTTAAAAATTGTTGTAAACGTTGCTCGTGGCCATTAAACCACGTCTCAAGTACTACGTGTAAACACGCGCATTTTGTATGGCCAGCCCTACGAGCACGGAATTGTTTGGCGTGTAAACACGGCCGCGGCATCGAAGAGATTAAATACACACGAAATATTTAAATTTCAAAGTCATTGTTGACAAATTATCTTCTAAAAACTTTTTTTCTATGAAGCTGTTGGTGACGTTGCTGTACATGAGAACCACTGGTCTATATTACGCTAACCCAACCGCATTAACGATATAATTATTTTTAGATGTTTTACTGATATCAGAGCTGGCACTCTATTTAGTTATAAAGGGTATTTCAATAGGGACGCTCAAGATATGTTACTTTTTCCTGCTGAGTAGATTATTCATTGTTTAGTGGCCAAATTTGAGTCAACCAGTTTGGTAAATAATCGGCCAACCTGTACGTCATCAAAATACAATATCTGGTGAAAACATTGCTGCTGTGTGTGAAAGTGTACAGGAAAACCCAAGGCAGCTTATTTCTCGTTGTTCACAAGAACTTGGCTTTTCTGCGACTTCAACTTGGCGAATTTTGAATCGGGCCTTACGTCTGCACCCGTATAAAATCCAACTAACCAAGGAACTTCAGGTAAACGACCACAGACAACGCCTGATTGGGTTCTGGAGCAGTTGGAAGTTTACCCAAATTTGTCAAAAAAGTCAACTTTAGCGACATGGCCCATTTTATAATGAATGGATATTGGCAGACATTTGATGCTATATTCCATATTTAATGCCGTAAAATATACTTACAAATGAAATTAAAATTTAGTCGAAATCTCACAAACAACTTGTTTTTATTTACATTTCAAAACTAAGCGTCCTTATAAAAAGACCCTTTACATGCTTCGTATGACAAGAAATTCTCAGCTAGAGATATCGCAACTATGGCATAATTTTTTTTTTTTTTAATTTCTATTGAATCCGTTCACACAATAATCTAAGCAACACTAAGTTTATCAACGGATGAAAATAAGACTTGCTTACTGACTGTACTTAGTCAACCAAACGTGCATAACTATGACTGTCTTCTTCATCAAAATAAGTTTCCATAGTTTTCCGGGAAGGTACCCATATCCGTGTGTTTTCATGCGGACTTAATGGGTAATTTTATACTTCCCGGCAGTGGCGTATACAGAAAATTGAAAGTGAAGACAATATTTGAACCTAACTAGCTTATGGAATTTATATACAGTATAATATATAAAAAATAAACACCACTATACATACTGCCGTGTTCCAGACAGTGAATTATTTGTTTATGGCTGAAAAGAGAAATAAGACGAAACGCACTATTTTTCTATTCATTGTATTCGTTGTAATATTATTCGCTTCCTATTGGAAAAAGATATTAATTATTGATGATTAAATAATGAATTTTCTAATTTAGAATTTCGACTGAAGGTAATTAATAGAATTTCAATATCAAATTGGAATCGTTGGAATTTTGTACTTTTCCATGAGTTTTGGCGCTAACGACCCTGGAGTTCAAGTTCATTCGTGCACTTTAAATGCCTGAAGATACCGAAAGGAGAACCACTGTCGTTAGTGACAAAACCCATAGAAAAATACAAAATTCAAACGATTAATATTTAATGAATTTTCATTTACAGGGCTGTGGAGTCGGAGTCATGGAGTCACTGTTTTTTGACCGGAGTCGTAGTCGTCGCGGCACTTTGGCCGGAGTCGTAATCGGATTCGGAAATTTTGAAACTTTTTATTTATCACTTTTAAGGTGTTCACTGTCAATACTTGGTGGAAAGGCATTATAATAAAAATAATAATACATTTTTAGTACTTTTTCCATATAAAATTTATTTGATCAGGACCGGTTTAGCTCATGGCGAGCATTAGAAACCGGTCCTGATCAAATAAATTTTATGTAAAAAAAGTACTAAAAATGTATCATTATTTTTCTTTATATTTCTGCATATAATATGTAAAATTTAGCTATTGGCTGGATTGGTTGGTTGATATTCAATTGAATATACATACATAGGAAAGGTTGGAACAAACGTGACGAAATTAAACTTTTTTTAGTCGGCGTCGGATTTAAAGTCGTGTTTTTCTGGTTATTTCTTGAATTTGGCGTACAAAAATAATAACCAAACACAGCCACATTCACTGATGAAGGGTTACGGGGTTAATTAATTAAACGACGAGTACGCCACTGCTTTTCGGAATGTTGTGAAAATTTCTGAGAGCTAAAGATAAAGTTGCGAGCTTAGTGCAGTAATCTCTCAAATTTTAATTGTAAGCCGTTTGCCAAAAGATGTCATTTTAAGCCTTCATTTATTAAGGATATCAAAAGTGTAAATATCTTTATAATCATCATACGCTTGCCCTGGTTAGTGACGATAATCACACAAATTGGTTTATGTTTATTATTTTGTCATCGTGGAAACTTGAAGAAAAAAAAATTTTCTTTGGCATACTGCATATCTTTAAAATTAATCATTTGCGTATTTGATTGAAAACAGAAGATTTAAAAGATTCAACTCACAAGAGAAACTATTTTCAAATGTGTTTCGCTGTCGTTAACAATTTTGATTAATGCATATCACTTTTCATTCAAGAGATTATTTTTTAAATCATACGCAAGGATTCTTATTAAATTATAAAGGGAAGATTTAAAATCTTACACTATCAGTGAAAATTTTTTCACCCCTCGACACACCAAAAATTCCCCCAAATTCCGCGACACACTTAAAGTCAAAAAGGGTAGAAAAACAAATTAATGCTCTTCATGATACATGTTATTCGATATATTCACCATAAAATCGTGGTTGTAGGAACATACGGGCGAAACTATAAAAACAACGAACTGAGATAAATGGCAAAACAGTTTCCAATTTTGAACTGTGTGCTTGCGGATTTGCTGAAAAACCGAGCAATATCTGGTAAACCGCTCATCGTACAAGTTTCATATCTTATAGAACTGCATTAGAGCATGACAATGCCATATTTAACTCAAAACTGTCATTTTTGTAGTTACGCCTGTATGTTTCTACACCCACGAAATAATAATGTGTAACAATAGGATATTTGAGATATTTCAAAAAAAATAATTCTCATCTTTTAATAATTGTGGACGACTAATTGTATTTCATGTTTTATGTAAATAAAATTCATTTTTAATATGAAGTGACATTCTACATTAATAGTGATTAGTTTATGTCATATAGTAATAGTAAATTTATTTCATTTATGATAATAAATGATATTGCAATATACTTTGCCGAAGTAAAGTAGATATGGTAGATCGTAACAGTTCTTTGTTACTGCATCTTTGTAAGGCGTGTTCATAAAATCTACTAAATAATCGAGATTAGATAGCGTTCGTTTCAATACGTGAATATTTTGAAAAAGGAATCGTTACATAAAATTTATGTTTTAGGAAAACACCGTGGTGATAATTTTTTACTGTAGTTGGAGCGAAATTCTCTATGGTCAGAGATTTTTCAAATTGTTCCGAACTAAAGTCCCTGATAGATTAATTTTTAAAATAAAAATAATAACACATTTTTAGTACTGATGTCTTTTTTTACCGAAATGATCTAGAACAGTGGTTTTATTTCATCAGGACTACCAGAGGATGCGGTTTCGCTCATGAGATTTAATAAAAATGTGTTTTAACATTATCAACTTGGTCATCAGTTGATAATGCTCGCCATGAAGTTTTACGTGAGAACCACTGATCTAGAATGATTAAAATAAAATCATCGAGTCGGTCTTAGATTGTTTAAAATTTTCAAAATACCTGAAGTCTCGGTAATAATATTATCTGTATTTTTATTTCTTTCATATCTTAAAATTGATAAAGCAATTTTTTTAACAAATTTGTTTATAATTGTATTGAAATAAAACAGTGAAACCACAAAACAAGTATCACCCCTCTAATATATTATTCATTCGAAATTTTAGCTAGTGGATTTCAGTCGGCATGCGACGCCATAATTACCGTATTTGTCAGGGCGTTGTTAATGATTTGATAATCGTTAGGGTACAGAATGCATGACGATAAAATAATATGACAAACCCATGTTTTACGTGTTGGATAGACGCCATTATTTGTATAGACGGCAAGCAGTCAGACCTATTGTCAAGGTATATTCACCAACAGCTGACAGACGAAACTAAATTGCATTTGACTCGGTCTAGAATTAAATGCCTAACTCTGTTTACACAACCTTACACTCTGAAGCCAGCGGTTCTCAAAACTTCGACAAATTTACACACCGAAGATCAATCATGATTTTAAAAATCTTTAGGATGAACTGGACGCCATGAAGCATTCTAATATTGTGCGCAGAAATCAAATTCATACGTAAACTAAAAAAACAATATTTTCCGGTCCGTGGTGCAGTGATCAACGTCCATGGCTACCGTGTTGGACCGATTTTTTCAGTCGATAAATCGATTCTGCTCAGAGGCAATGGGTGTTTGTGTTGTTAAATACCTTGCTTTTTTGCAAGGCTTTCAAAGTACAGCATCATAAATATATCGTTGGGTTAGTTATGACCAGGGCTGTGGAGTCGGTCTACCGACCCCAGCATTTACCAAAACCACGACTCCGACTCCGACATTGACCAAAAATACGACTCCGACTCCGATTAAAAGAGGTTAATATCGTTACCTTATTCCCTAATTTTCCTATTTATGTGTTATTCAATTAAATATCAACCCTATCAATGCGGACAAAAGTCAAATTTGACATATTAAATGCAAAAATAAAAAGTTCAAACTTTTCAAAATTTCCGACTCCGAGTACGACTCTGGCCAAAACACCGCGACGACTCCGACTCCACAGCCCTGTATATGACAGCATGGAGATCAGTTTACACAGGAGTTTCAGGAAAGAGTTAAAACAGAATATATATTTTTTTTGTAGAAGAATCTTTTACTTTTCTGAATGATACCAAAACAAAAACATTCGATAATTTTGAAATGTATAATATTAAATATAGAGGACTTGAGTGATATTAGAACTATGAAAAGTGCATAAGTAACGTGATATTATCGGTTCAAAGGTATTCGAAAAAAATGCCACCCCCCATTTTTTTTAGTATTTTTTTAAACCATGCCTGATCCCAGCTTGGAGCATATGGACTCCTTACGGAGTTTTTATGAACATATGTTTTTACTACGAGAACTGATTGTTACTCAGTTGCTCAACCTCTCTTTTTCGAAGAGGGTAGGGATGGAAAGGATACGAGACGCGGACTAGGACAGGACTAGTGATTAGCTAATCGCTAATCACTATGCGTCGCTCTTTGGGATCGTAAAGGTGGGAAGTGGTTTTCAACTCTACAAACACCCATGCATTTGAACAGATTTATCGACTGAAAAAATCTGGTCGTACCGGGAATTGAACCCGGGCGGTTCGGCACGCAAGCCAACAACGTTGACACTGCGCCACGGACCGGACAACTTGTTTTTTGATGAACTCGAATATGTGATTGAACGAATCAAGAAACGGCTGCCGAGTTTGAGTAAAGAAGATAACACAAAAATTCTGTAATAAAATCTAACATTAATTATAAAATTAATCCCGAATTTATGTTGAGAATCTCTGCGCCAGACTCTAGTCTAGAGGAGTCTAGGGATTTTCAAATAAGCTAGCTGAATAATTGTTTGAAATAAAAAAAATCTCTTCAAAACTTTTAACAAAGAGAAGCTGTGGTCTGGTTGATTCGAAATGACGTCTGGATAGAACACTTAACGAAACGTGTAGAATTGTTTGCGTTATTATTTCTCTCGTGGTTTTGATTAAACGAAATTATTAATGTTTTATGTTTTCTTTGATAATAACGTGCGTGTCACTGTCTATAATTATTTATGATGGAATTGTAAAGGCTTGTCCAGATTTTTTTGTTTCACATCTGTTCTTAACTGATAGCAATTTAAAAATGCTTTCGCTGACAGACACTGAACAGAAAATGTAGATTTTTTTAGATCTCTCATTACATACTTTAAAATTCTATACAACATCCATTTTTCAGTATAGATAAAACTGATTTGACGCTTTGAAAAAGAAACGTGGACAATGATACCAAAAATGTTCCTTTTTTTCAAATACTTGAGATAAACCATTCATATATAATACAAAATTTAAGATAACTTTGATTATTCCACGTATTGTTCTACTAACTGTGACATGTGTTTCGCCTCTTTCAGAAGCATCTGCAGACTTACTATCGCAAAGGCAAAGCAAAATTGATTCTAATATTCTAAAATGATAAATTACAAAATGGAGTTTGGTATTTTTCCTTTTTACGGGAAGCGAAGAGATGAGCATAGAAACAAAACAAGCAATAATTATACTACTAATGACGTTAATATTTTGAAATTACAATCTATTGAGATGCAATCAATTGAGAAGAGTTAAGCCCATTAAATCAATTTTTAATAGAGAGAAACCTGTCCTACCTTCAGTGACGGCTGGTCAAGGGTGTTGGGGGGTGCAATGGAAGATTCTACCATTTTTGCAAGAGTTCTTTCCTATTCATCGGATTTTAAAACACTTCTATAGCATGGACTTTCAATTCAGATGTTCGCAATACCAACTGTTTCTCTTCCGTAGTACGGAATAGTTGAATCTTCCTTTTGCACCCCCCAGCACCCCGTCACTGTCTACCTTCCTTAACCTCCTTCACCACAAAGTTACCGCCGAATCTATTGAAAGAATTATTTTATATTCACAAATTTTGAGTATTTTTTATATTCATTGTGTGGAGTATTACGTAGAGAAAGATTAGTAGAATAAAATTTAAAATACCTTTGATTATTCCACGTATTATACTATTAACTGTGACACGTGTTTCGCCTCTTTCCGAGGCATCTTCGGACTTACTATCGCAAAGTAATGAAGCAAGAATGATTCTATCATTTTAAAATGATGAAATTACAAAATGAAGTTTGGGATTTTTCCCTTTTACGGGAAACAAGGAGGGGGTTAAACAATCGAAACAAAGCAAACAAATAATCATACTAAAATACGGTAAGAAAAATAACAATGAATTTTAGTTCTGCATAAATTATTTTATATATTTGTTGACAGCTATTTCGGCTTACGCCTTCGTCAGAACTCTGAGTTCTTACGCCATCGTCAGAATTGACGAAGGCGTAAGCCGAAATACCTCATCAACAAATATATAAAATAATTTATGTAGAACTAAAATACTTTGTTATTTTTCTTACCGTATTATAATGGAGTTCTACCAAGTAAATGCCTACTCAATTAATACATCATACTAAAATTCGTAAGATCGGTGTATCTTTCTGAAGACGATGCCATTGTCAAACTTGATAATGTAGTGACAAATAGAGACATGGAAGTAAACGTCTTAAGAGACAGAGAGTTATCTTAAGAGACAACATATTCTATTTTGCTCACTACCCAGTGTTTTTGATTATCATTTTATTTCAGCTTTAGCGGTAGTAAAATATACTTAACTTTTCAAAATAAATCTCACTATTTAAATAACACCATTAACTGTTTGGTTTAGTTATAATATCATCAGTGCCATAACGACGCTATAAAAATAGATGGCTTCGGCTGATTCAAAGTTTATTCACGTCCTTCACAGATTGAAGATACTAAAAGATAAAGCCCAGAGCTTAATTGAAAAGAAGCGTGGATCTGATTAAAATTTTACTAACGGAGAATTTTATCACAAAAATGAAAATTTGAGATGTTTTCATTGTAAAACGTTACATTTGTGACATCGTGCATCGATGTGGTAATTTTTTTTCTTATTTATGGTTTCAACATTTGTTTAAATTATTGTTGTTTATTTTAAATGGAACGTAAATCTTGATTCTGTAGCAATAAAAAAAAATAACAAAGACTTCAACTTGATTCGTTTGAATTTTGTACTGACCAGTTCAAGTTCATTCGTGCACTTGAAATATCTGAAGATGCCAAAAGGCGAAACCCGTGTCGTTAGTGACAAAACTAATAGATAAATACAAATTTTTAGCGATTAAAATTTGACTTTGAAATTCCATCGAGCACTTTTAGTAGAAATTTTAAATTATAGTTACATTATAATATGATGCCATGAAATAAGTATTAGCAAAAACACTCGTCCGTCTAAAATGCACATATCTGTTATGTGAATATTTATTTTTTAAATGTAAATATTGTATATTTTAACAAGAAATATTTGTTTAAAATATAAAAAAAAATATCGTCATCGAGTTATATTTCATCATAATTATCTACCCAATCATATATTTTTTGTATCAAAATATAAAAAAGCAACAAAAATATACACCAAGATACTCGAGTGTGGCACTGTCAAGTGGCATTCGAGAAAATACCCGATCCACATGAAAGTTTAATATACATATATTATGGCAGCTTTCAGTGATTGGGTCATTCCGGTCCTTTGAGTTAAACTGTTATTCGAGCTCATTTTTTTTGATTCGCAGTATTGATTAAGCTGGCACATTTTCCCAATTCCGTTTGCGCTAATTAAATAAATCCATTCTCAGATAGATTATTTCACTCGTTGCAATAAACAATATTCAGAGTAATAATTATTAATGTTGTGCTGCTCACTCTTCAATCGTCTCGATAATTAATTATTCACGGCGCGGCGGTAATAATCAATCAAGTGTGGCTTATTGGAAACCGATAAATAATGTTTACTCAGGTAATATAGGTGCTATTTTATTGGAAGACGAGATAGATCAGAAATATACGTCAAGAGTTTTGATACAAGTGCGCTGCGAGGATTCGTGAACATAATTGTTTAAGAATTATTTATTAACAGAACAGAATTACACGCAAAAGCATTTATACCTAAATGGTGATACAATTTTCCAGTGTATCAATAGACACTCTGTGTTCTATTTTTAAAATATCTATGGAAACGATTTTTAATTTGGCAGCACTTATTTGATAGTCTCTTGTTTTGCCGCCACAATGGTTCAATTATTGTTTAGCTGTCATTTGAATAAAAATGTTTGAAAGCAGATAGATATTTATCATTGGGTGACAATGAGGTATAGTTAATTACTAGACAACGGTGTTGTTCTGATAGTCGGCGGGCTATAATTTAATTAGAATAATATATTAATTTAAAACACACCCGCCAAACAAAAAGCTTAGATAACAATTATGTGTGTATGATTAAATTTATGTTTGGCTGTTTTCCTACATAAGTTTATTAGTAAATTTATTTTATCAAGGTATTTTACTAACTTATACATACATTCATTTCCTGAAAAATCAATATAATATAAATGCACAGAAAAAATAACGCCTACCAATTGAAATTAAACTCTTACGAAAATATCTCATTGATCGATTTCAATCATTTAGATAATATACGATTACAATACTGGCAAAACATTAGATATAATTATAAATATAAATTTAAAAAAAAAAATGCAATGGAAAATACCGCAGGTGATGTGAGTAGCTATGGGTCGAAAGAAAATGATATCGGTCCAAGTTTTTTTTGAAATACAAAAACAAAAACCATTTTATTATCATAGCTGTCATTTAAATGTATTTTTTAATCACATATATATTGTTTTAATCTTACTATTTGCTAACAGATATTTTAGTATCTATAAAAATGCCCATAAAAATTTGGATACTAATAACAAATCGATTTACATAAATGGCACATAGAAGTTTCTTCTAAAAATACCGAAAAGATACTATTCCACTTAGTTCAAGGACACGTTGGATCTTCTGTTACCATGCAAAAAATTAATGCTTGTTTTATATTTAATAAAACCTAAATGGCGTATCAAAAAAAAATTAGATTCGAATGTGTATTGCCATATAGTGCAGTTGCTGCCGTAAAGAATTCGAATTTTAAAATTGTTTTTCAATCTTCAATTGTTTATAGTTTTGACGTGTGGATCATGTTCATAAATGAACCTCATGGCATTATTAATAGAGATCAATTCATAGCTGAGATTTCACTAATATTTACAAACAACATTAATGAATCGTAATATCAAATATAGCAAATGATTAGCCGGATGTTTTATTAAAATTTCAGAAATTCCGAATACATGGTTCAAAGACGAGTCCAAACCTGAGTGGAAGACTGTAATGAAAACATTTCACATTACGCTTTTATTATTTATAAATATTATTTTCGTATAGCTCCAGTGTTGTTTTCAAAAGATAAGCGACGAAAGTTTAATTGCTAGAGTATAGCCCCATTTTTTATTTCGACAAGGAATCGGGACCAAAACAGTATTTTTTTATTTATATTCGTACCAACGCATGTCATTTTCACCTTAAAAAATAAGGTGTTAAAAAGTAAACCCAAAAATAAGTGACACACTACAATAAAAGATGATTTACTTTGTGAAAATTAAATGCAAAACCAAATTTGAATTGTTTTAATTTTGTACTTTTCCATAAGTTTTGTCGCTAACGACCCGGGTTTCGCCTTTCGGCATCTACAGGCACGGATGTACTTGAACTGACACGCAGTTACCAGTTTGAATCGTTTATATACAAAAATAGAAGTAGATCACTAAGTGAAATTGCTATTAAAATGTAAATTAGGTCACGGGATAGAATTCCAATCCTCTCGAGCTAAGATTTTTTTTTACATACTGGCTTGTAATTTTATGTTTTGACTTTACTCTTTGAGTTCTTGTGGATTATTATAAAATGTGGAATCAAAATGATTAAGTCTGAAGAATATTACTGATTATTGTATGAGTTCTGAAAGAAGAATTTGTTTTTTAATATTAGCCTATAGTAAAATTATTCTTTTTATTTTAAGCAAATAATAAACTAATGTGACTGTCTCTATCTGTATATTATTATTATTTGTGTAGTTTGTGGTTTCATTTTTGCCTCTGTAAATTAAAACAACTCGATTTCATACTTATTGCGAAGTATTCTTTAAGATCTTCTATTATAATAAATTTAAAAATTAAAGACGAAACATTTCAAAAAAATCGTAAGCCTTAAATTCATTTCAGTTAATGTGCTTATTTTTCATAAATCTTTACAAAAATTCTGTCCCGTGACCATATATCCATAATTTACCAAAATTTGATGTAAACGAGTTTCAATGAATTAAGTGGGTTCGTTATTATTACCGGGATTTTTGAATGTAGTATCACAAATACTATTGACCAGATCTGGACATTTTCATATGGACCCCAAATTAATAGATCCATGTTCAAGCTTACTTATAAATAAGGAAACAAAAAGTTTCATATAATTCAATAAAACAAATAATGATGACAGTCGGTGGGTGTATTGCCTCGTCGAGACATCGAAGTGAATAAAGCCGATCGCCGGTAGACCCGAAGACCGTCTTCATCACGGGGGGAGCGTCTCGCAATATCGATCCCACTGCCCCCCTTTCGCATTCTACTCAGCCCCACCCGAGACTCCAACTCCACTCCTAATTCCAGTGGCGTATGATGTTGCCAATGTTATGGGTGGTTGATCCGGGATATTCTTACTCTAGTACGTCTCGAGAATATCTCGATTTTCTGAGAAGCGAGACAAAAGAGCTACTTAACAGTCGTGGTAGTATATTTATAAAATATGGAATATGACCTTGAAAATATAGCGTTTTGTTTATATATTTGTTACAGTGAAACTGTATTCTCAGTGAAAATAGATTTGTATGACAACATGATTTCACTGGTCACGATCATTGAAATTATTGGACAAGTAAATGATCTGCCGGCCTAAAATTTTGGTTTGCTTCTCTCTTTCGGGGAGAGTAAAGATAGCAAGATGGAGCTAGCAAAAAGTAAAAGTTGACAAATCGCTCTCTCTAAACCCCGTGCTTAGGTTTACGCAAGAGGTTAGTTAGAAAGAAAATAAACATCACAGACATTCGTGGCTTTAGACACAATTTTATAGATTGATTTTTCAATCGGTTTATTCGGATTAAGCGCAACGGTTAAACATTATATATATGTTACAGTGAAACTGTATTCTCAGTGAAAATGTATTAAGTAATAGATTTGTATGACAACATGATTTCACTGGTCACGATCATTGAAATTATTGGCCCGAGTAAATGATTTGCCAGCCTAAAATTTTGGTTTGCTTCAATGAAACAAAATCAGCAAGTAGTCCCTTTCATAAAAAGAGAACCAAAGAAAAACACAGACAAACATTGGGCTGAAGATAGGGCGGTCAAATTTAATTTCAATGACAGCTTGGAGAAGAATATATTGATTGAGTGGACATTTACTTGGTAGAACTCCATTATAAAACGGTAAGAAAAATAACAATGTATTTTAATTAGTTCTGACGAAGGCGTAAGCCGAAATAGCTATCAACAAATATATAAAATAATTTATGTAGAATTAAAATACATTGTAATTTTTCTTACCGTATTAGAAGAATATATTTTCACTGAGAATACAGTTTCACTGTAACATATATGTACATATATGTAGATGCTCAAGGACTGTCGCATGCGCTATATAGCAGGAAAGGGTTGTCTCTAGAATGGAGGTCTGACATTTGTCACAAATTGTGACAATTTGTCACATTTAATAACTTATTATTACCATATAAAACTAGCATCGTGGAACAGAGAAGAAGATGTATTGTGTACCCTGTCTACAACTGTGTGTATATAAGGATGACTAAATGCAGGTTTAAAACATAGTTCTGACGATGGCGTAAGCTGAAATAGTTATCAACAAATATACAAAATGAATTAAGATACATTGTTATTTTTCACACCGTATTATAATGGAGTTCTTCCAAGTAAATGCCAACTCAATCAATCATTGTTTCGGATTTAATATTTTGAAAAAATGTTTTAAATGTAAACTGACTTCAGTATACTACTAATATTGAGATACTGTGCAAAAAAGAAGAATGTAAAAGTGTCACCGAAAAATATATCTTGGCCAAAAGAGTCTGTGTCTATTGCATTATGGAAATTGTATATTCAACACCCCCTTCTTTGAATAAGCCCGCACTGCTTTATTCATTTCTTTTCTGCGAGTCTAGTGAGCCCCCGAACTTATAGATGTCAGGTGTTTTGAAAGAGTATTCATTTTTTTTTTGTAACGCAAATGAAGTCCTTCGGAAAATTCGAGAGTTTTTCTACGCGTCCCGCAGTGCTTTTTAGAACTCGAAATCTCAAGGTGTTGACAATGAAAACGAACGCTTAATTAAACTGTATGTATTAATATTATCTTTAACTATTCATATTTTAATACTTTCGATGATTTCAGCGGTAACTTTGTGGAAGTTCATTTCAATATAAAATTTAAAATAAATTTGATTATTCCACGTAATGTGAAACAGATAGCTGTAAATAATGGTTACAACACAGACGTAGTGGTTAACTTACTTAAGCGTAAGCAAGTAAAACACCTCATAGTAAATAACATTTTTTCAGGAGAGAAGAAAGCAAACGATAATATTAAAAACTGGCGTAAAATTATTTATTAAGGAGACATTTCGTCAAAGATAGCTAAAAAAATCCAGACAATATAGAACCCGCGTTTTATACAGTAAGTAAATAAGGTAAAATTTTATTGAACACTAAAGATCGCGTAGATTCATCGTCACAGAGTGGTATCTATCGACTCTCTTGTGGAGACTGTCATGCTTCTTATGTTGGCAGACAGGTAGAAACCTTAAGATTAGAATTAAAGAACATATAAGATGTCTAAAAAGTAACAGTAAGTTTTCCAATCATTTCATAGAAAATGATCATAATTTTAATCAGAGTAGTAATTTAGAAATACTCCACCGAGTAAATAAAAAGGGGTTAAAAGATGAATGGTTTAGAATTTTTAGAAATATTATTAAATAATATTCTTAATAGGACAGGTTGCTCGCCACTGCTTACATTATTTCCAATCAATAGAGTAATCGCTAACCTATCTGATTGATTGCAGCTCATTAGTTTAATAGTTTGTAATGTTAACGTCATTAGCTGTATAATTATTTGTTTCGATTCTATTACCCCCTCCTTGGAAGTTCCCGTAAAAAGTAAAAATTCCAAACTCCATTTTGTAATTTTATCATTTTAAAATGTACGAATCAATCTTGCTTCATTGCTTAAGCAAACTTTGCGATAGTAAGTCCGAAGATGCCTGAGTGAGGCGTAACACGTGTCACAGATAGTAGCACAATACGTGGAATAATCAAAGTTATTTTAAATTTTATATTATTCATATTTTTCTTTAATACCAGCTGATTTCCTTTTGTCGAGGCCGAGTTTTAACTCTTGGCTTCTGTCATACGACCAAAGATAGAATTCCTTTAATGTAAATTATCAAGTTTCAGTGGATTAATGACTAGATTTTCGGAATTTTTACTGATACTTTAACCGGATATTTAAACAACTAAAGCATAAAATGAGTGAGTTCAAACGATTACTATTTTTTATGTATTATAGTTGATTTTGTTGGAACTCCCTCGGTTGATTTCTTTGCCAATATGCAATGTATTTTTTTTCACTCATATCTGTTAACTATGTATATAATTTTTTATTCCAATGTTTTTATCATTTTTCACATTTCAAAAGCAATAATTCGTTAATTTGTCACTTTTGCAATGTACATATATATAAAAGGTATTTCAATAGGGACGCTCAAAATATGTTACTTTGTCCTGCTGAGTAGATTATTCATTGTTTAGTGGCCAAATTTGAGTCAACCAGTTTGGTAAATAATCGGCCAACACCTACCTGTACGCCATCAAAATACAATATCTGGTGAAAACATTGCTGCTGTGTGTGAAAGTGTACAGGAAAACCCAAGGCATCTTATTTCTCGTTGTTCACAAGAACTTGGCTTTTCTGCGACTTCAACTTGGCGAATTTTGAATCGGGGCTTATGTCTGCACCCGTATAAAATCCAACTAACCGAGGAACTTCAGGTAAACGACCACAGACAACGCCTGATTGGGTTCTGGAGCAGTTGGAAGTTTACCCAAATTTGTCAAAAAAGTCAACTTTAGCGACATGGCCCATTTTTTAATGAATGGATATTGGCAGACATTTGATGCTATATTCCATATTTAATGCCGTAAAATATACTTACAAATGAAATTAAAATTTAGTCGAAATCTCACAAACAACATGTTTTATTTACATTTCAAAACTAAGCGTCCTTATAAAAAGACCCTTTTTTTTATTTTTCTTACCGTATTAGCGGAAAAATATATCTGCCGTCAATAAATAGCCACGTTATATTGATAAATGTAGATCGGTGATTCTTAGCCATATTGAAAGAATCGCCCCCTTTACCATAGTAAAATTATCCAGCGCCCCCCCCCCCCCAAATTTGAAAAACAAATAAATAACATGATCATTTTTATAAACATTAAAAAACGAAAAAGAAATGAGATCATTGAGCCTCACGTGACTAAGTCTCAAATCTCCTCTTTGGCTTATCTGTAATCGATTTCGGGATTTTTTAAATATATTTATGTGTTTTCTACTAAATATGATGAAGGAAATGCTCTCTTTCCACAGAAGAGGGTATTTATGGCGAAAATGGACCCAAAAAAACATCATAATCACATTCATTGAATACTATTTTAGCTTCACAGTCATTTTGTAGCTCAATTAACTGCTCTTTTAAATTTTGACTGACACTTTCTTCCATCTGATAAAAATGGATTAATTATTCTATCTGGTATTAAAAGTTCATACAATACGCGATGTACGAGACAACGCAACGCCCACTTCAACTCGTTCAGCGCCCCCCAAATGCTAAAAGTTTTAAAACGCCCACAAGGGGGCGCTCGCGCCCCCGGTTAAGAAACACTGATGTAGATGATAGTATAGGAGTAAAACAGATGCAAGTACATTCGCAAGCCTACCCAAGTTGATTATAGAGAGTTGGTATATTTTTGACCACATCTCTCAAGCCCCGAATGCCATAAATCACGACTCCAACTCCGCTGTCCTAAATCCATGGGGAAAAAGATGTTTCAAAAATCGCTTTAGAGCTCTCGGCTATCGTCTGAAGCTATTGAAGATTTGTTGTAGATGTGGAAAAAAACCTTATTTATAGCCCAAAATGTCAGGTGCTATTAATCCTCAGACTGGTACGAATATTTTCCATATTTCTCAGGGGTATTTCAACGATATCTGTCTATATATATCTAAAGACTCTATGTGCATATAATATAAATTGTGGGTAAAACAACCCATACAATGCGGGTGCATTGGTATAATAATAAAGGTAATTAGATTTAAAGTCAATTCTTCATGGAAAGATGGTTTTTTAAAAAAAAACACGCTATGTCCAATTATAGATTGAATTGGCATTAACTCGGTAGAAATCCATTATATTACGGTGAAAACGCAGTAAGTGTTTAAGTTCTACAGAAATTATTATCATATATAGTTGATGGCTATTTCGGCTTACGCCATCGTCAGAACTAATTCCATATTATTCTTGGGAGGATTGGGTCTTCCATAAATGATGTAATAATTTCTTACACCATTAAATTATTTTTTACACCACCACATTGACGCATTTCGTCACAAAATTAAGTAATTTTCTTAATTAAAATTATCGCTATTTAATACTTTCTCCACGTCATGGACATTGAAAAAGTTTTATGGCAAATTTAATTTAATTTAGATAAATTTTAGTTTTTTTACTGCCGAAGGCTGCATGCCACGTTTAAGCTATTGTTCAAAAGAGCACAATTCAAGAATTTTAATTCAAGCTTCATTTAAATTTTGGCTTGATTGTTGAATTTTCTGTTAGATATAAGTTCACCAATTGTGATCGAAAAGAGATGAAAAATATGCTAAAAAAAATCATAAGTAGGTGTAAGATCCTAGCCCTTCGATGGAATGGTAACTATTCCTGATTGAGATAATTGATATTTCGTATTTCTTGTGGCTTAATTACAAGGGATTAAATAGACTATACATTATGAACAACGGTTTCTTCGAAGCTTCTTTTAAATCTATGCTGTGGTTTACAATAAAAGTAAACAATTAAATTAAGACCGATACACCCTCATTCAGAATCTATACTACCACTCCAGTACCCTATTACTTGCAGGGATGATAGTTTATTCGTAATTATTATTTCAATAGTCCGTGGCAAGTGCGCTATAACTAGAGACTCCAATTACTCGATATCTCAACTACTCGAGTATCGAGTAGTAATATTTTAAAATACTCAAGTACTGGAGTATAAATAAGTAGTTTCAGATGTACCAAAATATATATTATCAATTCAAATTTGTGTATATAAATAGATGATAAATTAATAAATGAGATTATTTAATTTCATTACTACATTTATCTCAATTTACAAAACATATATTTGAAAAATAGTAGAGAATTAAACGTCTCAAATTTTAATTTGACTCGAAGTTTTGTTTGTATAATTCCTGCACTAGAAAAAACTCTCGGTCTAAATCATGGGTTCCCAACCTTTTGGGTGGTGACCCCTTTTATAAAAAGCCATTTGACCCACGACCCCAAGGCATTTTTCATCAGGCAATTTAAAAAAACAACGAAAATGCATCAAAGCAAATATTTTTTTTAGCTGACTATAAACTGGCGAATACATAAGTTAATAAAATTTGGAAATAAATCTTCATTTATAAATTACGAGTAATACTCGAGTATTTTTCAAACTACTCGATTATCGAGTACATGAAAAATGGACAACTATTCTCAACTATCGAGTAATCGATACTCGAATTGACGTCTCTAGCTGCAACCTTTATTGCGTGTCGAGGTCATCAGCTTCGTATCATTAAATTCGGGTCTCAAATAACACTGTACTTTTGCCAGATGTTTGATAAATAACGACATATTTTATTAAAACAGGCTATATATTAAAATTAAAAGGCGACTGTGGACCTGTGCTGAGGATACCCCGGAGGATCCTGAATCCTGACTGTCTCTTCTATTTACCTGATGAATTCCGTCATCGTCCATAGGTTGTATTCCCAGATAAACAAAAATCTGCCATTAATATGTTATTAAACTTATTGAGTGCAGTGGGTTCAAACCAGCCCCCTAATACATCCAAATTAAAAGGCGATGATGGACCTGGCTTGGACATGTGCTGCAGATTCCCCAGGGGAGCCTGAGTCTTGTCTGTCTCTTCTATCAACACTTAACAAGGTCATTCAAGATCAACCAGAGTAGAAAAATCATCACTATCGCAATATATTTAATTGAAAACAATTAGCAGGCCTTGAATCAGAGACTGTGTGATTGCTAAGCAGGTTCGTCACCTGATAAGAAATACATTATTCATAATAGTAAGCGAAAATTTACGACACAGATTTCAATTCCCAAATACAATACAATTTATGATTCTAATAATATTCTGAAAATAACATATGGTTTGTATAGTCGCAAAGCCTTGTTTGTCAAAATTGTTCAGTTTGGGTTGAAGTACACCTGGACATCTTGGAACTTTTTTCATAAAGGATTGCTCTCTGCGCTGAAATCTCGAAGTGTTTTACCAATATTTGATACCAGCTCTCAAGTATGTGAACATAAAATGGACACAATATATAAGGGAGTCAAGATATGAAAGATCGACAAAAAGTTTAACATATAGGAAATACAACGGAAAGGTACGACTAGCTTTTAAGTTCATACTTAATATTGTAGATATTTTCTATCAGTCATTTGCAACGAATGCAACGGTAATGAATAAATAAAATCATTTAGCGAATAACATTAAATATTTTAGTTAATTGCTTTATTCTTACAGAAAGATTATTTTCATTGATTGATTGAGTAGGCATTTACTTGGTAGAACTCCATTATAATAAGGTAAGAAAAATATCAATGTATTTTAATTCTACAGAAATTATTTTATATGTTTGTTGATAGCTATTTCGACTTACGCCCTCGTCAGATCTATGTTTTAAACGTGCATTAGAACAAACATATACATATACGTCGCATAAAAAGACTGAGAACCAATATTTATTTTTTTAGCCATGTCCGCTCCCAACTTGGAGCATATGGACTCCTCACGGAGTTTATCTCAACATTTGTTTTTTCTACGAGAACTGCTTGTTACTCAGTTGCTCAACCTCTCTTTTTTCGAAGAGAGTAGGGATGGAAAGGATACGAGGACTAGGACAGGACTAGTGATTAGTTTATCGCTGTCACTATGGGTCGCTCTTTTGGGATCGGAAAGGTGGGATGGGATTTTCAACAACACAAACACCCACGCCTTTGAACAGATTTATCGACTGAAAAAATCCGCTTGTACCGGGAATCGAGCCCGGGCGATCCGGCACGCAAGCCATCGCCGTTGACACTGCGCCACGGACCGCATATTGAAAACCAATATATTGTATAATATTTATATCCTCTATGCAATTTGAAGAAATACTTATTTTATAAATACCAATACACATTGCAAATTAAATTTGTCTTCGTTGGTTGATATGTTTTTAAAAGCAGGCGGATGAATGAAATAAATATTTTCTCACATAGTAAGTTAGAAAAAGAGTTTTCAATATATATCGGTCGTCGCAACAGCAATACGTCGAGGGATATATTACTTCTTTGCAATATATATCGTCTTTTCAAATTGACGTGGTAATCTTTTCGCTATAAATATAGATAACCCACACATAAAAATGGATTAACTACGATATTTTTGCATTCAAATTATAATAAGATAATATTTTAGCAGAAATATTTTTTTAAGCAGAAACCGAAGTTCATATTAACCCTTTGGGTAGTACAACCGGGCGGGGCTTTTTTTTGAAAAAAAAAGGTGCCGGAGCTCACTTCATGTCAAGCTTTTTACTAAATAAAATAACACATGTCATCCGGTTCATAACAATACCATATTTTATCATTTTGACTAATTACATAAATCAGGCGGTAATTTTCAAAAGTGGACAATTCCAAAATATTTTTTTTCAACTGCCATTTTTAGATTAAACTTTTGAGACCTTTTTATTCATATGAAAAAGTTTGAATGTTTACACATTATCCGTAATTCTTTAGTTTATAACATATTTTAAAAATATTGATAGTAAACACAAATTTAAGAGGAAAAGGTAATGATAATATCTCACATTCTCAGTTTTCCAACAAATGGATTTGTCCGCTTTTGAAAATTACCTCCTGAAATATAGATTGTAATTACGTAAGCACAAACATTGTTTCGATAAATTCGTTCTGAAATTTTGAAAAAAAAAACTGTGAAAAAAGGTGCCGGAACGCCGTTCCACCGCGTTAAATGGAAAAAAGCCCTGAGTATAACCGTATGTATGTTCACTTATTCTGTCATCCATTATCTATTGCCATTCTCATACTTTATTATTTAAATTTGATTTTGTCGTTTATTGAAACTAGAGATGTCAATCAGTGATTTTTTGAAGTCAAACTATTTTATTATATGTTTCAAATAAAGAAAATACAAATCTGTGGCCAAATATGTTTGAGCGTGAAAATTCATTTTGGTTCGATACGCTTCCTGGAATCAACATCAGTAGAGAACTACATTTCCACAGATGAATGTAATAAAGATCCAGGCCCAAATTGGATGTAAAAGCTTCTAGATATTTTTTGAAAGTTATAATGAATTATTTAAAATTGCGTTTTAAAACTCCGTAAGTAATATCAATTCCAAAAATTATTAATAATGTTAATATAAAATTTAAAATAACTTTGATTATTCCACGTATTGATCGTGGTATTCAATACGTGGAATAATCAAAGTTATTTTAAATTGTATATTAAAATGAACTTCCACAAAGTTACCGCCGAAACCATCGAAAGTATTAGTAATAATGTTCTTCCGAGTTATTGTTTTTGTCTGATATGTTATTAAACTTATTGAGTGCCGTGGTTTGTCAGGAACAGGAATGTAAGAGAGCGAACAAACCAGCCCCTTATTACGTCAAAATATAAAGGCGACGATGGACCTGGCTTGGAAAAGTGCTGCGGATGCCCAAGGGAAGCCTGAGTCCTGTCTGTCTCTTCTATTAACCTGATGAAATTCCGTCGTCCATCGGAAGGCCGCTGATGACCATCCATAGAATGTACTCAGCGGAGCTACGGGACGTCGGGGTGACTTAGGAGGAACCAAGGAGGTTGGCGAGTTATAGAGAATTATGGAGGCACCGTGTGGTGGCCATACGCTCCAAATAGGGAGGAAAAAAACTTATTTGATCCAAAAAACTCACCACTCAAAGAGTTAAGAGCATAGCATGCAATAATTTATCAAATCGTATCAGTGATAATAGAAACCGTTTGTAGGTGTTTTTTTTCACAACTAAACTTTGAAATATGCATTAAGATGTCGTGTGAAATAAAAACAGTGCTGTGTCCAATAAATGCCGAACTGCGTTAAAAAAATTCGGCAAGTTTACATAACGATGCTATAAAAGCCAAACGGCTATCATTAAAAGAGTCCAGTTGCCATGCGAGAGAATTTCCGCCCCTGTGCACACAATGGGCAATTGGAAAGCTTTAAAAGTGTTTAAGGCTTTATTCCACACCCTGAAGATTGAAGGGTGCTTCTGAATATCGAGCCCGCTCGGTAGACATTATCCGTATCGGGAATGATTTCCCAGGTTGCCATGTGCGGGGGACTTGTAGGAAATAGGTAGCGAAATTTTAACGACAGCTATTTTTTACTTTATCAATAAAATCAGGACGTTTCGATCAATATTGTCCGACCATTTTTACTAGTCTTTTTTTTTTGATTAGTGATTAAAATTTTAACTGGGAAATTTAAACAAAAACACAAGACTTAATAGTTTGCCAATTTTAAATGAGCAACCCAATCTTCGAAACTCACCATTTAAATACCTTTTAAAAATATATCATTGATTATAAATTCAAACACAGGTCAGATGAAATCCTCGAATTATTTATCGATATTTCTATGTGGCTATCTAGTGATTAGTATGTGTGATACTACATTCAAAATTATCGGAAACTAGTGTTCGAACCCGGCTTCGCTCGGACCAGTTTGGGGTTATGTTCACCTCGGCGCGTAAATTCAGACGGGCCAAGTTGAAACAACTTTTTTCAAAATTCAAAAGTCTAGGTCAATTAAAATGGAATTAAAATGAACATTTCAGACTGGCATTGACATTTCAATTTTATAAACTTAGTTTAATGAAATGGACAAAAGACGGATTATGTAAACTTCGTTGTAATCCAGAAAAATGTTCTAAAAACAAATTACTCAGTCGACGCTTGTAGGTTTTATCAATGGAATAGGTATTAATAGTTGAGTTTCCGTATAAGCGTTTTAAGACTTAAGTGGGGTTGCTTATTTTTTTCCCCTCGTGATATATTGGGGTTTCAGCTAAAAGTTTACGTGTTAACACTGTTAACTGAATAAGCAAGATTTTAGCACATTTTTTGTGCGAATTTAACAACTACGAGAGAACGCCTGCCGTTTTTCGATACTATCTTGGAAAGTTATTTCTGGCGTATTTTTATTTAAAAAATCGCATATTATTAAAGATCGTACCTTAATAAATTCAATGTGGAATAAGTACTATTAAACATGTAATAAATATATATATATATTCTTAGGTGACATAATGTAACGATAGCTACTAATAAAACCTTTTTCACCTCGGTGCAATTTGATGTCACGCTATCGTCTCGTCATCCATCTCATCTGTCTCCTTCGAGACGTGGCCCTGTGACATCTTCTCCCTTTGAGAATGTCCTCAAATGTGCAGCTTTTGAATGCCTAAAAACAGAAAAGAATACAAATTAGACCAAGAGAATACTCTAAGAATATTATCGGTAGAAAATCGTCGTTTTTCTCATAAAAAACAATGGTTTATAATAAATAAAGGGTATTTCAATAGGGACGCTCAAAATATGTTTCTTTGTCCTGCTGAGTAGATTATTCATTGTTTAGTGGCCGAATTTGAGTCAACCAGTTTGGTAAATAATCGGCCAACACCTACCTGTGCGTCATCAAAATACAATATCTGGTGAAAACATTGCTGCTGTGTGTGAAAGTGTACAGGAAAACCCAAGGCAGCTTATTTCTTGTTGTTCACAAGAACTTGGCTTTTCTGCGACTTCAACTTGGCGAATTTTGAATCGGGCCTTATGTCTGCACCCGTATAAAATCCAACTAACCGAGGAACTTCAGGTAAACGACCACAGACAACGCCTGATTGGGTTCTGGAGCAGTTGGAAGTTTATCCAAATTTGTCAAAAAAGTCAACTTTAGCGACATGGCTCATTTTATAATGAATAGATATTGGCAGACATTTGATGCTATATTCCATATTTAATGCCGTAAAATATACTTACAAATGAAATTAAAATTTAGTCGAAATCTCACAAACAACTTGTTTTATTTACATTTCAAAACTAAGCGTCCTTATAAAAAGACCCTTTATTTTAAGCGTTTTGAAAACTTCAAATAACTCTCCTGCAAAAAAATGTTTTTTGACTTTCATGCAAGGTGCGATTACAAATAACTGTAGAATATTTTAAATTCGGTTCTTTTTTTCATATTCGAATATTAAAAATATATTCGAATATTTCCGGTCAACTAGATACTAGATTAATGTATTTTAAACCACTGGGTCAACCACAGATGTCGCTTAGCGTTGGATTATGGCGTTGATTATACACAAAACCAGGGCTGTGGAGTCGGAGTCAGAGTCGTCGCGGCGTTTTGGCCGGAGTCGTACTCGGTGTCAGAAATTTTGAAAAGATTGAACTGTTTATTTTTGCATTTAATATAATATATCAAATTTGGCTTTTGGTCGCATTGATAAGGGCTGATATTTAATTGAATACACATAAATAGGAAAATTAGGAAAAAAAGTGTCAATATAAAACTTTTTTTAGTCGGAGTCGTGGTTTTGGTAAATGCTGGAGTCGGAGTCGGAGTTTTTTTTACCGACTCCACAGCCCTGCCCAAAACATCACGTAATTTTTTCATCTTCACAATAATTATGAATGATTGAGTTTTACAAAATATTTTTACATGTCGGTTTATAGAATATTTTTCCACAGTAAATTATCCACGAATATACATATTTTACGGTGACAAATATGAACTGTCAAAATGTTATTCAAAATGGCGGCCAAACAAAGAAGTTTGGACAATCGATTGAAAAAACTACTCAAATAATATCAAGAGTAAATAATGCAATGATAGCTACATAGCAGATAACTGGAAAGATTGTTTTATTTAATATATTATGGTTTACCACCAAGAGTAACCATTTAATAGCATATCTCTATATAATAGAGATTCTATACAATAGGAAGCGTTATCCAACTTAAAATCGTAAGTTCATTACGCTTAACAGATTCACGCTATCTCCAGACAAAAGAATCCAACCACAAAGTAACCGGAGTAGGTAGTATAGATCAGTGTTCCTAAACCAGTGGTCCGCGGCCCAGTGTTGGGCCGCAGAGACTTTCCGCCGGACCACAAACAGTATGGCAAATTTCAAATATTTGTTATAAACTCAAACACTTTAAAACAATCAATTCAATAATGCTATGTCGGATAAAACACACGAATTATTTATTGACATTTCCATGTTATTATCCGGTAATTAGTATTTGCGATACTACATATGTTCAAAATACGCGATAATTACAATTACCCACTTAATTCATTGAAACTCATTTGCATAAAAATTTTCATATAAATTACGTTCATAATTATAATGAAACATAGTAATCTATTTTTATTTTTGTATATAAAATATACAAACTGTTTACTACGCGTCAGTTAAAGTACATTCGTGTACTTGAAATGCCTGAAGATGCCGAAAGGCAAAACCCAGGGTGTAAACGAAAAAACTTATGGAAAAGTACAAAATTCAAGCGATTCAAATTTGATATTTAAATTCCATCAAGCACCTTCAGTCTAAATTCTAAATTGTAATGATAAATAAATTCATGAAATTTTCTACGTAGCCGAGAACAACGTAAGTGAAGAGAATTTTTGACTCGCTAAAGGACGAACAACTTCAAGAAAAGATAAACGATCAAGAAAAGATAAACGAAATCAATAAATACGTAATTTTGATTTCCAAAATGACCCACCCCATCTAATTAAGCAGTCAAAGGAAAACTTGAATTTTGTGTGACTTTTTGTAAACGGTTACAAAATTCAAGCGATTCTAATTTTATGTTTAAATGTCATCAAGCACCTTCAGTCGAATTTCTATTTCAAAAAACTATGAAATAAGGAATGAAAAAGTTTTTTTCCTTTTTAAACCGGTCCGTGGTCGGCAGGTGTAAAAAAGTTGAGGAGCACTGGTATATATCCTATCGAGGGTTGATTGCATGGCGGTATCGAATGTCATTTGACCTTTTCTACCCGATCCAAAGTCTTCATAAATATTTTATTTATCTTGTTTCACCCCTTTTTCTCATAAAACCACCATGTTCATGAAAAATTCAAGTCTTTTATTTCGCCAAGTGTTCTGTGTAAGGAGATTTCACTTTTATTAATATGGTTTCTTTTGGAATCAAAAACATACGATAACATCCATTTTTTATCGTATGATTTGATTAGAATCGGTTATTTTTGTAAAGTTACAAAGGTATGATTTTCTTATACGGTTAAACAAGAACCCTTATTCAGAGATGCCCAACTGAAATCACATGGTGGGCCTAGTAAAATAATCAGGGCTGTGGAGTCGTGGAGTCGGGACTTTTTGGCCGGAGTCGGAGTCGTCGCGGCGTTTTGGCCGGAGTCGTACTCGGAAATTTTGAAAAGTTTGATCTTTTTATTTTTGCATATAATATGTCAAATTTGGCTATTGGCCGAATTGGTAGGGTTGGTATTTAATTGAATACACATAAATATGAAAATTAGGAAAAAAATTGTGTTTTGGTCAATGTTGGAGTCATGGTTTTGGTAAATGCTGGAGTCAGAGTCGAACTTTTTTTTACCGACTCCACAGCCCTGATTAAATAATGCATATGTCTGATGGGCCACACAAAAATATTTAAAATGATAAATAAATATTTTATACGTATGCATTGTCAAAATATTTGCCAAAAGCTGTTTCTCCCTTGACTTCACAAACTATTATAAATACAAGGTCATTAAATATAGAAAAATGTTGGCTGATAACTGGCAATTCAAAAAATACAATTGAAAAAACCAAACCTACTTTTTTTATTGGCGCATAGTACCCTATAACGTAGTATTCCTATAGCGTAGGACCAATAAAACGCTGTAGGGGGTCGACTATATTACGTACACGTATATTGACTAAATTTTGGTACTCTCAAATAATTATGAATCTTCGATCGGCGTCGAGGGATATCAATCAAATAACTTGTTCGCTTATCACGGAGTTTAATCTATACATGTATTTATGTAAGCTAATGTTTCAAGAAATTTCAGTCATAAACATAAATTTTCCGACTCGGAAACATGAAAATATGGAGTCACTGAAAAATTACGAGCAACCAAATCAATTATACGATTGCTATTTCGTTAAGCTCCCGCCATTTTTGTTTTGTTTTAACACGAAACCGAACGTCTACCTGTTCTTGTTGAGTAAACTGATTCTAGATAGATATACAACCTACTTTAATTTTCTCGCCCCTTCCAATCTGAAACAACAGCAGATGCTTTTTGTATGTTTAACACCTGACAGGAAAAAACTTTTCCGCAAACGAATAATGGTATAAAAAATGAAATTAAAAATAAGTATACGATTTTTTATTTAACAGAGTCATTTTTATTTACACTGTCATAAACAATCAATAGCGGTCTACTGTAATTAATCCATTAAAAAATATATTCATACATACAAGCATTCAAGGCTAAGGTATGGTTTGCATGGTTTGCCGACAAATGGTCGAAAGACAAAATGTTGAAAGAAAAAACATCCTCGGACAAAGTGCCTACGCGACAAAATGTCTCCCGACAAAACACTTAACACCAATTTTTTTTAAATGTTTGATGATATCCTTACATATACCTAACCTAAACGAACCCAAACCTTACCTAAACATAACCTAACATAACCCAAGCCTTGGTTAGGTTTGGTTATGTTTTGGTTTGAGTTAGGTTTTGCTTAGGTGAGGTTTAGGTTGGGTTAGTAATGTTAAGTAAGGCTATCATTCGATAAGGTTAGGTTTGGGTAAGGTTAGATTATGTTTAGGTGCGGCTTGGGTTAGTTAAATAAGATTAAGTTCGGTAAGGTTAGGCTTGGGTTAGGTTAGGTTAGATTTGGGTTAGGTTTGGTGAGGTTTGGATTGGTTTAAAATAAGTTAAGTTTGCATAGGGTTATAATCAAACATTTTAAAAAAAACATGCCAGTAAGCGTTTTGTCGGGGGACATTGTGTCCGGAGGCGTTCTGTCGTAGATCCGAATTGCATTGCTTTTTTGAACCGCGGGTATTAAAGACAAACATATCCCACCAAACAGTGAAACTTTCAGTGTTGCAAGTACTAAACATTTGTGAAGGTAAGATTTAATAATCAAATTTGTACGAAACGTCTGTTTGGGTAACGGTCGATAGCGCGTCGGGTGAGTTAATTAAAACCTCGGGAGTTGTTTGTTTTATGGAGTTGAGTCTCGCGGGACTCAAACAAGCTACCACCCCACACTCCGCCCACCTGCGAACTCTTTATTTTTCCGATTACGCCTAATTAATGCGCCCTCAGTTGCTTTTTTCTATCCGCCACTGAGGTCGGTCTGCGATATTTATTCTTTTACTTCGGCACCGATTAACATATTTCATTAACACAAAAATAATTATCACTATAATTTTATTCATTGGGAAACACTGAGATATCAACATCAGATACTGAATGAGTTGAGCTTTTCAGCCAGAAACGAGGTTCTGTTTACCAGTGTAGCATGATGTATAAGCTCACTATATATTCTACTCTCGGGTCAGTGGTCAAGTGTTAATGACGTTGGCTTCGGTTGTAGAGCGCATGGCTTCGAATGCCTATCAAGGAAGTCTCATTTTGTTCGAATACATGTAAAAAAATCCTTTCCACACCCATCTCATCCTAAAACGAGATTTAGTGACAGCAATTCGCTTACCGCTAGTCCTATACATCAGTGCTCCGCAACCAGTGTGCCGCGAGACACATCTTGATAACAGTAGAAAAAATCAAATAATTTGTCCACAATATTACATATTTTTTGAGACGCAATCACACGGCAGCAGACATTATTATTTTTGCTATCTGAGACTCTGTTTTCAGAGCATCACTCGTTCAATGCGGATGAAGCGGCTAAAAAAATGTTATCATATTTAGTTCCTTTATTGCGTGTATCAAATAAAAATACGAAGTCGTGTAATACAGAAGATTTATATATATAAATATGTACTGGTGTGCCGCGAAAATTTGAAAAACACGTTGGTGTGCCGCGGAAGAAAAAAGGTTGCGGAGCACTGCTATACATTATAACGAAACTTACTTTAACACTGATAGGTTGAATAACCAAGTAAACAAACAGATCTTCTCAAAACTAATGTTGAGATAAACTTCATAAGTAAAATATGCTCCACAATGGGAGAGGACTTGGTTACTTTGATTTTGCACGCACAGTACGTGAACAAGGCGTTGTGAAAACATATGAACGTTTGTATAGTCCCCAATAATATATTTAATTAAAAAAATAAAAAACTGCATTAAAAAAAAAACCGCATAACTTTGAAATCGCACACAAAAGAGGTTGGAGTGTATGTAGAACCTAAAACTATTTTCAAACATTAAAAATATATTTTTTATTCAAATGAATTTTAGTCCATGCTATATATGTACATATATTCTAATACATGGGTTGGTTATCATTTTCATTTATTTGGTTATACATAATGAATAAATTATCCGATAAGCCGAGCAAAATTAAGCCGGGATTTTTTATACTGTGGCTTTTCAAAAGATATTCTATGCGAGGGAGGCGCTGAAAATTCGACGAATTTTAAGAAATTTATTCGCTTCCTAACTTACTTACGCCCATGAAAGTTTC
The DNA here is from genome assembly GCA_028554975.1 of Himalopsyche kuldschensis. NCBI lineage: Eukaryota > Metazoa > Arthropoda > Insecta > Trichoptera > Rhyacophilidae > Himalopsyche > Himalopsyche kuldschensis. The sequence goes on from JAHFWI010000012.1 coordinate 8,814,285, forward strand.
GCAGGTATCAATAGTAAATTCAGGATATTGTATTATAAATAATTACGGGAGTTTATGTATTTTCAACAATCTCAAGTCTATTATTTTCATTGTAAGGTCGGTACAAGGGAAAAACTTCCTTTATGTTTTGTAATCTTGGATAATGTTTTTATAATTTAACACATTTTTTTTACAATTTACTCTCCATAAAAAAATAATAAAAATCAACACATTTTTACCAGAGCGTTTGTGTATTTAATTGGTCAGTATATAATTCAAGTGTGGGTCAGTAAGTAAAATAAATGGTCATTAAATATTTTAGGCTTTCAGTATGAATTTGGTCAGTTATTTAATGAAACGGCCAGTAATTTATGTTAAACGGTTAGTATTTTAATTGAATGGTTAGTTTCATCATTGAAATAAATGACTAGTAGCAAATTTATGACCAAGTAAGTCTAAGGCTTACGAATTTCAAATTAAACCTAACCAAACCAAATCGTCCTACCACTACTAATTACAGACCGTTTATCTACTTACATATTAACAAAAAAATACTGACCATTTTCCAATAACATACAAACCAAATTTAATTATTTACCGACCATTTCTTTCATATTTACTGACGGGTTATCGAATTAGGTACTGACAAAATAATTAGATGCCCTGTATAAATAGAACGTCAAATCACAAACTTGACTACTTCCGTGACTCAATGTTCAATGGCATGGGTGTTTATGATGTTGAAAATCCTTTCCCATATTCCTATTCCAAAAAGCGACGCATAGCGAGAGCGATTAGCTAACCACTAGTCCTGCCCGAGTCCTCGTATCCTTTCAATCCCTACCCTCGTAAAAAAAGAGAGGTTGAGCTACTGAATAACAAGCAGTTTTCACAAAAATTACGGATACGAGGACTAGGTCAGGACTAGTGGTTAGCTAATCACTGTCACTATGCGTCGTTCTTTAAGATCAGAAAGGTGGGAAGGGATTTTTAACATCACAAACACCCATGCCTTTGAACACAGTCGATTTATCGTCTGAAAAAATCTGAGAGAATCGAAACCGGGCGGTCTGATACTGCAGCTAACGACGTTGGCCACTGCACCACGGACCGGGCTTTAGTTAATAATAATCAAAAGAATATTAATAATAGCGATTATTCTTTCAAAAGTCCTATCATAAAAATCGTGCATATCAATTCAAATCGTCTATTAATTTTAGTACCCACCTTTATCAATTATTCCTCTCGGAGAGTTTTAAAATCTCCATTATTAATTCTCCCGGTTCGCTGATTATGCAAAGACAATATCTCCCTACCGACTTTTTGTGAAATTGATCGGATATTTTTGTTTCGTTTCCGGTAGGTTTGGGGAATTACCTTCGCGTTAAATTGTGTTCAACGGAAGATAAGGTGTTTATCTAAACCGGAAACAGTCCGTTTACAAAGAGTCACTTCAATTTCGAATTTTCCGTCGATTTCCTAATTATATGGAGTCATTTTGGAAATCAACATTGTGTATTTATTGATTTTGCTTGTCTTTGCTTAATGAAGCCGGTCCTATATTCGAGTCGAAAACTCTCTTCGTTTTCGTTGTTCTCGGATACGTGGTCAGTGGTTCGAATCCTTGAATGTAAATTTAATGAATTTATTTATGGTTACAATTTAGAATTTCGACTAAAGGTGCTTGATGGAATTTCAATATCAAATTTGAATCGTTTGAATTTTGTACTTTTTCATGAGAGTTTTCGGTATCCCGATTAATTAAACTTAGTGATATACATTTTTTTAAATATAAACGATACAAACTGTTTACTACGCGTCAGTTCAAGTACATTCGTCCACGTCAAATTCCTGAAGATGACGAAAGGTAAAACCCAGATCGATAGCGACAAAACTCACGGAAAAGTGCAAAATTCAAACGATTTAAATTTGATCATGAAATTAAATCAAGCAAGCACCTTCAGCCAAAGTCTTGCCTTTTCTATAGAGGTTGAGTAAATGACTAACAACAAATTCTCGTAAAAACGATTTAATTTTTTAATGCAGTATTAAAAAACTGTTCTCTTGGGTTTGCAAGCGGACATAATTAAAAAAAAAATGAAAGAAGTTTTCAAATGAATGGGACCTTTATAAATTCTATGACATACTTGCCCCTCGAAGGACTGACAAAATATTGAATAATAAATACCAGAGCTGTGGAGTCTTTACGAGCTACGACTCCGACACCGACTCCAGCATTTACCAAAAGCACGACTCCGACGCCTACTCCAAAAACACGACTCTGACTCCGACTAAAAAAACCTTATTGATGTGTATTCAATTATGTAAGTATTAACCAACCAATCCGACCAATAGCCAAATTTGATATATTAAATGTATGTAAAAATAAAAAAAAATACTAGCTGACTCCGAGTACCTACGACTCCAGTCAAAACGCCGCGACGACTCCGACTCCACAGCCCTGATAAATACCAATTGGGCAATATTCCAAAACGTCTGTGATTTGAGATTGGCAAAAAAAAAAAATCTGAGCTCGCTTTGTGATTGTCAAATAAGCGTCAGGGAGACGGAAGGGGGGGGGGGAAGAAGTGCGCTGAAGAACGGCGGACGGTCTCCACGCGGAGACAGTGAGTGGATCTGAAGGGCGGAAAGCCGCACAATCCGCCTAGCTTCCTTATCCCCCCAGCCCATGATCAACCCAGTGGCACGACCGATAACCACACAATGAATAAACATCTCTCAATCAACAGTCAAATAAATCAAAACAAAAAATGTGTACTATCTAAAAGAAAAAAATATTCAAGCATATTGTGCTTCACTTTTAAGGTGCTCACTGTCAATACTTGGTGAAATGCAACATATAATAAAACATTTTTAGTACTTTTTTACCATGTCCGCTCCCAACTTGGAGCATATGGACCCCTCACGGAGTTCATCTCAATATTTGTTTTTTCTACGACAACTTCTTGTTACTCAGTTGCACAACCTCTCTTTTTTAGAAGAGAGTAATGATGGTCCAAGGACTATGACAGGACTAGTGATTAGTTAATCGCTGTCACTATGCATAGCTTTTTGGGATCGGAAAGGTGGGAAGGAATGTTCAACAACACAAACACCCATGCCTTTGAACAGATTTTTTGACTGAAAAAATCTGCTCGTTCCGGGGCTCGTTCCCGGCTGGTCCGTCACGGAAGCCAACGACGTTAACCATTGCACCACAGACGGGGCCATACAGCGTTATTTTTACAAAAGCTAAGCATGACCTGGTTGTCTTTCAATGCGTTTAAATCTTTGCCTTTAATGATAATCCTGGCCAAGTGTGTGAGGAGTAAATTTGTTTCTTTTCTTGATCGTATAGCGCTATGGAAGGCGGCTGTGAAAAACGGCTGCACGAAGGGTGGTGAGAGAACCAATATATAATAATTCATTCCTACATTCTTGAATCCTCGTAATCTTTGAAATAATTGAGCTGTTTAAAAAGAAATTATAAAGACACGGTTCGAAAATCGAATTTTTATTAATCATTGGTTGAAATGCATTATTGCGTATAGCTAACGTATTGCCTGTTCATGATTTTACCGTGACACAAGAAACAAGATGGTGATTTAATTCCATGTTCACGAATGCACGTACCACTGCTCTCTGCCCACCCTTCAGTCCAGTCGAAGAAGTTCTTTATTGCATAAAGCCGAGACACGGCAAGTAACGACCGAGCTATATTGGCTTTGAAAAAGTTTTATCAAAGGTAACGGATATTTTATCTTTTGTTTATTTTTATTGCTTTGACAAAGCAGGATTTTTCGTCTGGACACTCATTTCAAACACGCACATAATACGAAATGGACAGCTAAGCATTGAAAATTTCAATTGATGTAAATATATTATGTGACAAAATAAAGCTTTATTAAGACGTTGTAAGTCAGTAAAATTATCGAAGGAGAAGACATTTTTTTTATCAAACTGGTTTAAATGCAGAATGACTCGGATACACTTACACAATTTAAAAAAAATGCGTCAATCTCGTATGATGTTAAGCCGTGATGCACAACCTGCGGTACTCGGTGACATTTCGTGCGGCCCAATATGAAAAATATCAATCACCTTTTTTTCACTTTTACCTATTATTTCTACAATTCACTTTTCCCATGCGGCTTATTTTTTTTTTAACCATGTCCGCTCTTAACTTGAAGCATATGGAATCCTCACGGAGTTTATCTCAACATTTGTTTTATTCTATGAGAACTGCTTGTTACTCAGTTGCTCAACGTCTTTTTTTCGAAGAGAGTAGGGATGGAAAGGAATTGATGACTAGGACAGGAATAGTGATTAGCTAATCGCTGTCACTATGCGTCGCTCTTTGGGATAGGAAAGGTGGGAAGGGATTTTCAACAACACAAACATCCGTGCCTTTGAACAGATTTATCGATGGAAAAAATCCGCTCGTACCGGGAATCGAACGCGGGTGGTCCAGCACGCAAGCCAACAACGTTGACACTGCGCCACGGACCGGACATTTATCATCAATATATGTTTGACTTGGCTCACTTCATCTCTCAGGGGTTCACATCATCTTAGTTATATAATTAAGTATTTCGACTGAGGGTGCTTGATGGAATTTAAAACCCTAGATTTATTTTAAATATTCTTATGTTATCATCTGGTCATTAATATTTTCAAAAATCCCCGTAATTATAACAAACCCACTTAAATCATTGAAACTTGTATTCATTCAAATTTCGCTAATTTACAATTTAACAACCTTTTAACTTAGTGACCTACTTATATTTTTGTATATAAACGATACAAACTGTTTACTACGCGTCAGTTCAAGTACATCCGTGCACTTGGAATGCCTGAAGATGCCGAAAGGCGAAACCTGGGTCGTTAGCGACAAAACTCATGGAAAAGTACAAAATTCAAAAAAATTCTAATCTTAGTTATAAATATTTTATATTTAGTACAATGGTTTACATTAAATTCATTGATCACTTTTAAGGTGTTCACTGTCAATACTTGGTGGAAAGGCATTATAATAAAAATAATAACACATTTTTTAGTACTTTTTCCACATCTGATTTATTAAATCAGGACCGGTTTCGCTCATGGCGAGCATTATCAACTGATAAGAAATACAATAAGACAGTGGTATTTATGCAAAAGTTAAGGATGAAAACAAGGTATGACAAACAATTGGTAATGCAACTAAGCAAATAAATTAAGTAAATTACAAGACAAATAGACTAAAAATAAAATGTTCAAGAACTCTTAGCAATGCAAAACTAAAACATCAAAAATCAATTAAGTATGAATTTAACATTAACTAACACATCAAAAATCAATTAAGTATGAATTTAACATTAACAAAGTAAAAGCCCAAATATTAAGTGAATTTAATAAAAATAAATAAAGCTAATGTCTGTCATCCATAATTAGATGGAAGTCCCGGTAATGAGTTCAAATGAGTCAGTGCCTGTAACAGAATAAAAGCCATATCAATTCTTACAAATTAAAATCAAAGAAAGGAAAATAAAAAATTAGAAATAAAAGTAGAAAAAAATACAATAAGAATTGGTTTAGTGAATTGGGTATAGTAATGGCGAGGAAACGAAGACTAATTGATCATTTAAAAGATTACAATTATTACTCCAGCATTTACCAAAACTACCACTCCGACTCCAACATTTACCAAAAACACGACTCCGACTAAAAAAAGTTTAATATCGTCACTTTTTTCCCAAATTTTCCTATTTATGTGTATTCAATAAAATATCAACCTTACCAATCTGCCAATAGCCAAATTTGACATATTATGTGCACAAATAAAAAGTTCAAGCTTTTCAGAATTTCCGACTCCGGCCAAAACGCCGCGACGACTCCACGACTCCGACTCCACAGCTCTGCTTGAAACCATCAATCGTAAATGTTTCATAATGTTACTAAATACTACATACATGATACTAATGGTAATTTAATTACACATTACAATAAATCATACACAATTAGTATCGTCGAAAAGTACCTGTTTGCGAAAATCCGGAATGCCACAAAATACTAATGCGGAATTTGGATAATAATATGTTTCACAGATTCTCACATATTTCACACAATTCCGTCCGAGAATAGACGTACATTGCCGAGTAGAGACTCCAATTCGAGTATCGAACACTGGATACTCGAGTATACTCGTCCATTTCTCAAGTACTCGATACTCGAGTAATTTGAAAAATACTCGAGAAACACTCGTAATTCATAAATGAAGATTTATTTCCGAATTTTATTTTGTTTTAAACAGCGGACAGAACAACTAGATAGCACTATTTAATTTATTGTTAACTTTTAAAGCGACGTCCACAGCAGCAGAGAGAGTTTTTTCTACTGCGGGAATTAAAAAACAAAACTTCGAACCAATTTAAAATTTGATACGTTTAATTCTACTACATATCTTTGAAATATATGTTCCATAAATTGAAATAAATGTATCAATGAAATAAATTAAGCATATTTATTTATTTACTTTTTTTTTTATACACACAAATTTGAATTAATAATATATATTTTGGTACATCTAAAACTACTCGAGTATTTTAAAGTTGTACTATTCGATACTCGAGTAGTTGAGATGTCGAGTAATTGAAGTCCCTATTGCCGAGAATTTCTATTGTGATTTACGTTCGAATGCGTTCATATTCCCGCTTATTCTGCAGGTGATTTTAAATTCCTTCAGAATTTCTCCCCGCGGACCCGTGCAAAGAAAAAAGGTTACATTTTTTTTTCTAAAAACAGTATAAAATGTTTTCTTATTTGTTCTCGTTCTCCGGTGGCCTGTATCGTTCGAAAGGTTCCCGGCTGACATTTTTATGATTCGGATTATTGAAAACCAATAATTTTTTTCACTCGGCCCAATACATGGACTTGAAAACTTACAAGAGTATTTTTCGATACTCGATACAAAACCGTTCGCAATACATTTTCCATTGTTCTTTTTTTGAATTGTATTTCTCGAAACCCTTTTTTCACGTTCGATCAATAGACACTATTTTTTAAGACACTGTCACTCAATTTCTTTTTTTCGGAAAGAGTAAGGATAGCAAGATGGCGGTAGCGAAAAGTAATAGTTAATAAACCGCGCTCTCTCAGCTCCGTTTTTTACGCAGGAGGTTGGTTTGAAAGAATATTATCATCACATAAATCCGTGACATTAGACACAACTTATAAATCTTAAAATCTATGCATGAAATAGAGCATGAGATAGAGTAATATAGCTTCTCTCTTTCGGGGAGAGTAAAGATAGCAAGATGGAGCTAGCAAAAAGTAAAAGTTGACAAATCAGTCTCTCTAAACCCCGTGCTTAGGTTTACGCAAGAGATTAGTGAGAAAGAATATAAACATCACAGACATTCGTGGCTTTAGACCAGTGGCTCTCACGGAAAATTGCACTGCGGCCGTATCGTCAATTGACAATTCTTTGTCTGGTGGCCGCACCAAAGTTTTGTATCGAGTTTGGTGTGTGTGAGGTGTGTCAAATGGACCTAAACATGATTGTCAATTTACTATTGGTATTAATTGCGTCCGAAATATTTAATTTTCAGATTCTTTGTTGACAAATTAACTTGTAAAACCACATTTTTTCAATATCAACATTTTCAAAGAAGTTGTCAGTGGCCGCAGCTAAGTCCTCTGGTGGCCGCACATGAGAACCACTGCTTTAGACACAATTTTGTAGATTGAATTTTCAATCGGTTTAATCGGGTTAAGCGTAACGGCTAAACATATATATATGTTACAGTGAAACTGTATTCTCAGTGAAAATATATTCTTCTCCAAGCTGTCATTTAAATTAAATTTGACCACCCTATCTTCAGCCTAATGTTTGTCTGTGTTTTTCTTTGGTTCTCTTTTTATGAAAGGGACTGATTATGTTTCATTGAAGCTCGACTTGGGCCAGTAATTTCAATGATTGTGACCAGTGAAATCATGTTGTCATACAAATCTATTACTTGATACATTTTCACTGAGAATACAGTTTCACTGTAACATATACATATAATAATCTTATATATAAAACCGAAACGGGGGATGTATGTCTGTAATTCCCTTTTGCATTGTTGTTGCAATTTCAAACAAACGAATTGATTACGCTCGCGAAAGTTTCGACGGTAAATTTATTTCGTTATCAATGTGTGTGTAGAGACTCCAATTACTCGAGTATCGAGTAGTACATATATAAAACCGAAACGGCGTATGTATGTCTGTGGGTCTGTAATTCCCTTTTGCATTGTTGGTCATTAAGTTGCCATAAAAACGAATATGAAAGAAAATATGTTTGATTTTTTTATCGGCGAAGACATTTAGTCAAAATGTAATAAATTAGTCTTCTACTGAACTTTTCCCGGCATTTATTAATATAATAATGTTTTTATTTACGTGAAGGTATTATTTGACATTTCTTTGACAGCAAATTAGATTTTTTCCTTGAATTTGGACATTTTAATGGGCGAGAATGGGGCTGTCAATATATGAAAGGGGCTGTGAAATGTCAATGCCAGTCTGAAATGTTCATTTTAATTCCATTTTAATTGACCTAGACTTTTTAATTTTGAAAAAAGTTGTTTCAACTTGGCTCGTCTGAATTAACGCGCCGAGCTGAACATAACCTCAAACTGGTCCGATCGAAGCCTGGTTCGAATACTAGTTATACATATATTTTAAATAATTAAATAAAATTTGTAAATAAATCTTCGAGTCTCTACTACCATTATATTAATCATAGAGACTAACTCATAATTTAATACTACTGATGTAATTTAATAAAGTAAGAAATATTTAGATGTGAAAGTAAATTAAATACCAACTTCCGAATAACTCAATGGATCAAATAACTTCGACCTTTTGTAGATAACTTAATTATTTTAAATGCCCGAAGCCGCAAACATTAAATGCCTTTGTCTGTTTAAACGTCTTAATATATTCGCTAATAATCTCAAACAATGGAGGAAATTAATGATTGTAGAGAAACTGAGGAAACAAATTACTTTTGCATAAACTGACACTGACAAATAATTCCCTTTTGCAGACAATTTCACAGCGCAAACTTGACGGTTGACTCCGAAACGTCTGGAATCATAGAGGGGCTGTTAATTTTTTTTTTCTTCTGTGATTTTAGAAGCCACGCACAAAAGATTTATCGTGGGTGTAGGGACATACGGGCGAAACTACAAAAATGACAGTTTTGAATTAAATATGGCATTGTCATGCTCAAATACAGTTCTATAAGATATCAAAATATGAAACTTGTACGAAGAGTGGCTTGCCAGATATTGTTCGGCTTTCCTGCAAATCCGTAAGAACAAAGTTCAACATTGAAAACTGTTTTGCCATATATCTCAGTTCGTTGTTTTTGTAGATTCGCCCGTATGTCCCTAAACCCACGAATTGTACATAGTTAGTTAAATTTGTAAATAATCTTTTTTTCAAACAAATTACAACGTCTTGCAAATTGGATTATATAGCTTAATACACTTTTTGGTCTCTAGGCATTCCTGATGAGTCCCAGGACTAGAAAACATAATTCCGAAATTTTCGGGACCGATTTATTTATCAAGCACAATCGAATTATTATTAATATGATCGTAATGTTTCGTGTACTTGCAGCAGTGATGACAACATCGAATATTAACCTTTTAGGGGCCCCCGTGTGATATTTTGAATTTTTTTTTTTTTGCATAAAATGATTCTTAAAAACGTGTAAAATATGCTGGTAAGTTATTTTTTAATATTTGAAGTCGTTGGAAAGTTTTTGCAGTTAGACGACACCTGTTTGGAGGCGGGACACCGGACCCATTTTGACGCTTCGGTTTGTTACATGAGAACTTTCAATACACATGTAATTTCAATTCATGAAACAAGCCAAAATTAAAGCAAGCAACTTCAGGACGTAAAACAGGAAGAAGAAAGAATTACCTATGGACCAGACATAGCAGAATAATGAGTAAAGATTTCATAGTTTAAATCGTATTTGAACTTCCAAACGGGTTTTTCTCAAAACTGTGTTTTTCTAACCGGTCTCCACGATATCTCAAGAGCGGGTTGACCAATTGCTTTGAAATTTTAATGGTAGATTGAAAACATGTATTGTCATCGTTTTAACTAGGATAATGAAAAAATTTCCACCGTTTTGTTTTTACGTTTTCAATCGTTCAATTTTCAATGGGGGTGCAGATTTTAGCCCGATAAAATAAAAATTGAAATAATTTCACTTGCTTTATAAAAAAATCTGACTTACCCTTTGTACACCGGGTAGCACATCTTACATTTTGATATAAATTTATTCGTCTTGACGCGTATTATTACAGCAGACAAAAATACATTTATCAATTTGTCTCAGCCAGTAGAAAAGAAAAGCGCTTGCTTTACTAGCTAGCCTGACGAATAAATTATTTATTTACAGGGAGGTGAGATAGCAAAAATGTTACAATGCGAAGTACTACCAAGTATACACAAGAAAGATAGTCATGTATTGGAGATGAATATTACTTCTTTTTAAATCACTTTTAAGGTGTTCACTGTCATTTCTTTTTGAAAAGACATTATGTATTTAAATTTATTGCTTAGTAATAAGTTCTCAGACCTGATGGTAAAAGTAATATCTCTTGCATTGTGTACATTTACATTAATTCTATCACTGTTAAGGTGTTCACTGTCAATACTTGGTGGAATGGCATTAAAATAAAAATAATAAAATATTTTTAGTACTCTTTCAACATAAAAATTATTAGATCAGGACCGGTTTCGCTCATGGCCAGCATTGTCAACTGAGTTGTCTGAGTTGTCAATTCAGTTGAAAATGCTCGCCATGAGCAAAACCGGTCCTGATCAAATAAATTTTATGTGGAAAAAGTACTAAAAATGTTTTATTATTTTTATTAATTCTATCGCTAAAGCCCAGGTTTCGCCTTTCGGCATCATCAGGTATTTCAATTATCCGAATGAACTTGAACTGACGCCTAGTAAAAATAGTTTGTATATATAATACATAAATTAAGTCCCTACAATTGCGATGGTAAAAATGTGGCTTACTTTTACTCTAACATGCACGCGAAACAAACTATTTACCATGCGTCAGTTCGAATTCATGCACTTGAATATGTCGAATGGCGAAACACGGGTCGTTAGCGACACAACTCATGGACAAAAAAAAATTACAAAATTCTACCATCATAATTTTATAGGGTACTCAAAGATTAAGGAACTCACTGATTGAGTAGGCATTTACTTGGTAGAACTTAATTATAATACGGTAAGATACGGTCTTACCGTATTAAGGAACTTACATTTAATAAAAATAATATTACATTTTTAGTACTTTTTTCACATAAAATTTATTTGATCAGGACCGGTTTCGCTCATGGCGAGCATTGATCGCAACTGATTCAGTTGACGATGCTCGCCATGAGCGAAACCGGTCCTGATCAAATAAATTTTATGTGGGAAAAGTACTAAAAATTTATTATTATTTTTAATATAATGCCTTTCCACCAAGTATTGACAGTGAACACCTTAAAAGTGAACTTAGATTTAGTTTCCTTTGTCTTGTTTGTTTCGATTATAATTTATTGCATATTTTTTTTAAATATTTTGTTCTAAAAGAATAGCTAAATATATTTTATAACTATGTTTTATAATAATAAAAATATTAACACATTTCTCCTACATTTGATTTATTATGATCAGGACCGGTTTCGCTTATTTCGAGCCTTGTCAACTGATCGCAAGGCATCTCGCAAGGCATAAAAAAGGAGTAAAACATTTAACCTGGTATTCAAATTAGAATATAAATGCCAGGACAAAAATACAACATTTCCCGGGTCATCAAACTGAAGAAGGTTAGTGGGGCACTTTGGTCATAAAGACGATGCATTAAATTTTAATTACAGGAGTGCAGTTCTGTGAAACTGAACTGAGCTTTTAAGCACCTTAACATTTCTTTCCCAGTGGGTGAGACAGTTGACCACCACTGCCACTTTATGTTATATATATATCTTAATATTAGTGATACATTGTGTAAACTTTTGGTATTCTTAAATCATTGTTTTTTACACATTTTTCAGAAAAAAAAATATGATTTTTACCGACTATTTTCATCGCAATTAAATAAAAAAGAAAATATATCGGACTATTACTGGCCGAAACCCCTTTATATCGTCGCCACAAATTGCCAGGACTAAAACTTCACTGCCCATCCGCGATGAGATAACGTTATCTTATCTCAAACGCGCCTCGTTAAAACGAACGTTTCAAATCAAATGGATGCTTTTTAAATTAAAAGGGGTAGATAAGCGCTTGTGCTCATAGTTTTGGTAAAGCCAGTCTGTAATGAACGCGATTATCGATTTTTATATTTATTTTTTAGAACGATGTTTAAAAGATACGTTAAAGCAATATATAACATTTTTTAATGCAATCTATGCCAATAAAGCCATACCACTGGGGTATTTTTAGACCCCCCTTCGGATCACGCGTTATTTTTGAGGGACCGTCTTTCGAAGGTTAAAGCTAAGATCACCCCCAAGGTGGCTGCCCTTCGAAAAAGGGCGTCACAGACAGAAAAAAACAATAATCCTTCTTATTGTTATTGCTATATTCTTTCTGTGAGTCTAGACAAGATCTTTGACACAGCTTTTTGAAATGAATAATTTTATCGAGATAAATTTTATTAACTGCATAATTTGCCGTAACGCATTTATATTTTTAGTATAACAATTGATTTTGAAAACCTTTCGATAAATTCTAAAAATTCGTTAGATTATTGATCGAATTTTCTAATTAAGTTTGTTATATTGTTATCATATAAAAATACATATTATAATAATGCAACAACCTGCACTGAAATCATTTTCAATACAGGTTTTTCAGCTCGCGATGAGCGAAACCAGACCTGGTCCTAACACATCTAATGAGCGATAAGTACATTATTGTTTATTAAAATGCTATTCCACCAAGTATTGACAGTGAACACCTCAAACGTGGCACTTAAGGTGTTAAATGTCATTTCATAGTGGAAATAACTATGTACATAATTGGAATAAATAAACACATATTTCATAGTACTCCTTCCGTATACATTATGATAAATATCAGGGCCGGTTACGCTCATCGCGAGCATTGTCAACTGTGTTTTATTTATTTACATATGTTAAACAATACGACTGTGTCATAAATATTTAGATTACTACAGTTTTTATCATGGCCCGCACACAAAAAGTGCAGCTCGAGGCTGATAATTCTATTATTTCACCGTTTGTGTTACAAGGCGTGACACGTGTTGCGCTTCTGCGCGAAACAGTTTCAGACTATCTCTATCTTAAGTCGACTCTAACGATATTTTGTTGAAAATAATTCAAACTGTGAATCTAAATTGTACATCAGGCGTTTAAAAAAGATGTTAAATATCACACCTAATAATCTTATCTTATATGTAAAAATCAATGTTTGTTTGTTTGTTCGTACTCTTGCGCTACCATACCGTTCATCCGATTACAATGAAACTTTGGTGATATGTTGAGTAGACGCCCGGGAAGGTTGTTACGCCCAAATCATTAATCCGATTGCTTTGGTGATTTGTTGCGTGGACGCCCACAAATGTTTTTTAATTTCCGATATATATGTATATATATATTAAAATGAATGTTTTTGTCCTGTATGCGATCCTATACCGTTCATCCGATTGCGATAAAAAATTTGTGATTTTTCGTGTGGACGACTACGAAGGTTTCTTAATTATCAATACATATAAAAATGAATGATTGTCGTTTCCTTGAGTGGCATTGCAAGTATTGCAACCTTTGCCAGGTACCGGCTTGTATTTGATAATACGATTCAAAAGCCTACAAAATATTTGAAAAGACGGAATCAAAGGTTAACCTTATCTCTATTAATCACTTTTAATAAAAACATTAAACCCTTCTTAATTCATTATCAATGACATTATCAGCATTTTACTAATTTCATCAATAGTCGTAACAGCGCGTTTTCCTAAATGGGGGTCAATTCAAATAAGCATTGTCTGTGAATAAAACGAATTAACACGGCTGATAGAATATAATAGCATGGGCGATAACGTGTGTAAGACCTGGACACTGCTATTTAAAGGCCAGCCTCAAAGGCTGAAAGCTGGTCAAAGTTCTCCGAGCTAACGGCCGCTATCGGGGATCCCCGCCACGAGCTTTGGCCAACCGTAAAGCAGTGTATAGGTGTTGTACAGAGGCGTTCTCTAAAATTATTTAGTTTTAGAATTGTTTTAACCAGCTAGAAGAGTTCCCCACTTTTTGTTCTGTACGCTACTTTTCAAAAATTAAAAACGGACAATACCTTAAAACTACTTACGTTATTTAAGGACTTAGATGTTTTTGATCCCTTATGAAAGCAATCCCTTGTTAATTACTATACCACATGGCTTTAAGAGCGTATTTACGAATCCTCGATAAGGGTTGTCACACACAGTTTATAATATTATGTAAATTTTGCATCCCGTTTGGCTATCATAAAATGAATTTTAGTTGAATTTTTCTTACGATTTTATGAATAATTTGTATTTATTTAATTGGTTTGAAACATATATACATGCAAAAGAATATTAACGTTAATATTGTGAATATTTTATCAAAAGTTTTGACAGCTCTGATAACCTATATACATTTTTTGTTGAATATCTTTTAAGAAAACTATTAAAACGAAAATTTTATATTCATTGTGTGAGCCTTAAGAAATGTCGGATACAAATTCCATGTGATAATTTGAGAAATATTGTTTTGTGACGCCTTAAACATAGTTGCCCACCGGTGAGTTCTTAGCTGTCAGAGCTTATTCTTATGCGACACACCGGTGTGTCGTAAGCTTTAGAACGGTTAAATCAATCGACTCGTCAAATAATGGCAAACCAGAGACATAGGAAATAAAAGGTAACAATGAAACAAAAATGATTAAACATTCAATGGATTCGGCGGTAACTTTGTGAAAGTTCATTGTAAGAGAAAATATTTACGTATATAAAGAATGTGTTTAATATTTTAGTCTCACCGTTCAATGTTTTGAACGCAAACTTTAAAAGATGTCTTGTTACATCGTTGCTTTATGCCAGGCAGCAAAACTCGAAAGAACGTCGCTGGAACCTCAACGCATACATAGGGCGGGTCGTCACTAGACGGATTTTGCAGGGCTGTGGAGTCGGAGTCGGAGTCGTCGCGGCGTTTTGGTCGGAGTCGGAAATTTTGAAATGTTTAAGCTTTTTATTTTTATATATTTACATATAAAATGTCAAATTTGCATATTGGCAGGATTGGTTGGTTGATATATAATTGAATACACATAAATATGAAAGGTAGAAAAAAAACATGTCGAAATTAAACTTTTTTAGTCGGAGTCCTGTTTTTGGTCAATGTTGGAGTCGTGTTTTTGGTAAACGGTGGAGTCGGAGTCGAATTTTTTTTTAACAACTCCACATTCATCGAAAGAAGAGCCAAAGCATGTATGAATTGAAAAAAATATTCGGGGACGTGCTCGATGATAAAAGAGCAGTGAAATTTTTACAATCGCATAATATTATTCCGTGAGAGATTATGTATGTGTAGTAATGGAAATTTCATGACACTTTCATTTTGGGTCCTGAACACGCTAGGTTTGGCACAAGCGAATGTGCAATTCCCAAATCGGTGTGAGAAAAAATACTTGGATCCAAGACTACAAATTACCGTTGGTAAATATTGTACATTTCATATATTGTTGGACAGAAGAGTTGACGTGGACGATGATATGAATTTATGCGGATGACGTGGTTGGGCATTCGGGTTGCATTTATTATTATGTTAGAAGATATTGCTGAATTTTGACAGTTTATCGAACGTCATAATCTTGATTATTGAGAAACGCTTTATGCCTGGCATAAAACAACGAAGTACCGACGCCTTATATTCAATCGCCAATTATTTGTTTATTCGTAAGCTATTATTTAATTGAATTTATTATTTTCATTGTACCTTTATTTATTATCGCTATAAAAATCACCATCGGTGACGCCCGTCTGAGGTGCCACTGTTATATTACGTAACGGCGACGCCAGGTAAAAAGGGACGTCGTATAGGTGGCGTCGGAAAGATCGTTATGTTCACGCTGCAATAGTAAAGTTATAACAAAAAGGTTGACATAGGAATAGGTATACCCCCTATAAATATTCAAGTAATAGTTTAATCTCGGATAGGCAAATGTTCCAAATTAATTCTACATCATAATTATAGTATAGGTTAAGGTTATTATATCCACCAATGTCAAAAAAGATTTAAGAGGTGTTACGTCAGCAGGATCGGAGAAAGACTAGCTTGTCTCTTCTTATGACTAGAAGGTTTGCGGCGTTCTGAAGGTACTGAAGAATGCTTAATAGTAAACTTCTCCTATATGCAGCAATACCTTGTTCATTTATTATTGTATATGCTACACCAGTTTGGGCATTTGGATACCAAAAACATCTGAAGACTCTCCAGATTGTTCAGAATAAGTTATTGTGGCAAATATGTGATGCTCCATGGTTCGTGCGTGGCTTGCTGTTACACAGAGAATTAAGTGTACCCACTATTCGCGAGGTCGTTTTTGAGACTTCCAAAAAGTTTCATAATGCAGTGGATCATCACTGTAACCCAACGATCTATAGTCTGCAGAATTATGAAGAGAAGACATCAAAAAATCGTTGTAGACTCAGAGCCATTCTTCTCAATGACTCTCCATAGGTAGAGACGAAAAGGAAGCTGACATCTTGAACAGATGAAAATCTAACAGTACAGTTCTTGAACAGTAGTGATAGCGCGATGGGAAGGGAAAACAACTTGAAAAAAAGACTATGTTTAGGGACGAAGGAGACTGGAATAACTTTGACGCTAACGTGCCTCAGAGCTTAAAGCTCCATCAATTAGATATCCAAAAAAGCATCTCATATTAGGAAGTGAGGCGATTAACAGATGACAGGAAAATGGGGTGGCGCCAACGAGGCGGGAGACAGGGTGGCCATATGCTCACAAAGCGAGCGGATACGGTCCAATAATATTTTTTTTTGAATTTTTATACTTATATGAAGTTGGCTAAATCGTTTTTTATAATATGTAAGCACTATTTCGTCGTTTTCCGCTCAGTATGTGACGTTTTTGGCCAAAATTAATTATTTTCACCATTGGATTCCGATTTTTTTTCTTCATGTGACACATTTTATTCTGTTTTCTAAATATACTGATTTCCAATAAATCCTATGTGCTGACATTCATAATTTTGCAACACAAAATATCCTATGTGACAACACACGACCTAGGATATTTTTTTCGAGCACGGTATTGGCTGTATTACAATAAATCCTATGTGCAAAATTCAAGGAAGAATAGTCAGTTTTAATGGAAATTTTATATTAATTCCAAATTTTCTTTTACAAATTTATTAATTATCTCCTTTTAATCCACATGGGAGATATCGTGCAGGAAACATGAATTTGTTGATGTCATTATGGTGCTCAATGTAATCCAATTGACACTATAATTATTTTTTAAATATTAAATACATAGATGTAATATTTTCTAGCAAGATATTTAAACAAAAAACACCGTAACCTTCTATAGTTTAATAACTTTATCGACGAGCATTTTTTGTGGTGTATTAAAAACAGAAGTCTGTTAATCGTTCGTTTTATTACGATAATCGGTCATAATTTACATGTTTATTTACAAAACGTAAACCAAAAATGTAGTTTCAGACCAGGATATTTAAAATAAATTCTGATTCATGGCGATGAAGAATATTGAAAAAACATTTGAGTAGTGGTTTGTGGATTTATATATGTATGCTGCTATAAACAAATTTCCCATGTCAGTTCATTTAACATAAATACCAATTGGTTTGTAAGAATTGATCGATAAAACGATTCTGCTCAGAGGCAATCCGATCCCAAAGAGCGACGCATAGAGACAGCAATTAGCTAACTACTAGCCCTGTCCTAGTCCTCGTATCCTTTCCATCCTTTCTCTCTTCGGAAAAGAGAGGTTGAGCAACTGAGTAACAGTTCTCGTAGAAAATTATATGCTGCTTTAAACTCCGCGAGGAGTCTGTAGGCTGAGTTGGGAGAGGACATGGAAAAAAATTGATTTGGTCTCATTAATTTGTTTTCAGAATCCTCATGATCGTTGGACTGGAAGAGTATTTTTTCCCCACTTGGCGCCGGACTCATTCAGAATAAAAATTCCCATTTCTGAAATGCCCTGTACATACTTATTGGATTTTACATTGTGAATAATCATTCTTACTGAATTGTTTTTGTGATGTATTGCTAAGAGGTCTTCAACAATTTTACTAAACTCATTTTTTTTTTGCTTTGTTGTAATACCAATTGTTTGTCATACCTTATAAGTCTTGATTAACTCTTCTAAAAATATCGCTGTATCTTCGTCTTGCTTATCAGTTAATAATACTGAGTGAAACCGGTCCTGATCTCATAAATTTTATGCGGAATAAGTACTAAAAATGTTTTATTGTTTTTATTCTAATGCCGCTCCACCAAGTATTGACAGGGAACACTTTAAAAGTTATAAATTTCCTGTGATGATCTTAAATGGACGGGATCGCTGTCATAGATTAGCTAGATTGTATTCTAGCCTGATATCCACTTGTAAATAAATATCTTTAATATCCCAAATAAATTAATATACATACATAAGCCTACAATCCTCAGTATATTAATTAAGGTTGTGTAAGGCTGTATTATCCTGCTATATTAGACATCGCTTACCTCGCTCCATTAGCCACTTTTGGCAACTGAAATTCACACCATAACAAGCTTTAAAGTTTATGATTTTAGTAGTATTCATATTGACATATATGTATGTTTAAACTGTAGATTTTATCGGTCGGAAATCATTGAACTTTTCCACGAAATTAACTTCCCAATAAACTTACAATATGTACGTGTCGG
This sequence comes from Himalopsyche kuldschensis, assembly GCA_028554975.1. Lineage (NCBI taxonomy): Eukaryota > Metazoa > Arthropoda > Insecta > Trichoptera > Rhyacophilidae > Himalopsyche > Himalopsyche kuldschensis. The sequence goes on from JAHFWI010000012.1 coordinate 8,833,258, forward strand.
TAAATTGTTTGATATGCTAATAACCCGAGTTTTATAAGCTGTTCTTTTGCAATTGGCCTAAAATTTTATTAAACTTTTCCCTTAATAAAGACATATTTATTCATCCGGCCGCACCACTCTAAATAATTATTTTTTCGTTACCTTTTTTACGGCACTTAAATAAATCAATTTTTCAGAATGTATCACAGTAATAAAAATGTACAATCTAATATAATATATGCAGATTTCGAAACAAATGACATGCAACGGAAAGTATTATAATGTGAAATTTTAAAATTATAAAAAACAATGTAATTCTTGCTTGAATATAAGAATCACCGTTCATGAATAACACTCTGATCATGGCATATGAACACACAGCCTCAGCGATTTTAGGGCGTGTTGGCCGATGATTTATCGTGTGCCTAAAAAGTCACTATCCTAGTTTTAATGCATATAAAAACCTTTGCTAGAATTTCGGTGTCATAAATATCATATGACGGCTGAACGGTATGTGATCGAGAGTATGTCTTGAACAGTGTACAGCATTCCCCGCAGTTCACTAGAAACAATTCAGAACGAGTACATAGCACACCGTCACACCTTATTTTGCGAGTCGATTACTACCATTAAAAATATCATATATTCTAAACCAAATACATACGTATACAAACATATTTTTCCTTTGTCAAAACATATTATTTGCTATATATTAACACATTGGCTACGGGAAACGCGGAATAGGCGTCGTTTTCTATGTGTTAAGATTTCCCTCGCAGCCAATGTGTTGTGTACGGTATTTTTGAGGCCCCCAAGATTTGGTGGCCCCAAGTGCGCGTTGTTTGTGCTTATAGGGTTATTCAACAATTTTTATTTTAAAAAATACAATTTCACTGAATTAGGAAACATTTTTCACTAAATAAATTCAGTCTGGGCTATAATCCGCTTAAGAGATTGATGATGCTAAATATTCAATTATTCACATATTTATGTATATTAAGGATAACATATTGAAAAATAAAAACATATTTTAGAACTAGTTTTTACATTATATATAAACATTTTACACAATTCCATTTTCCAACTGCTATAACTTCACCGAAGTCCACATTAGACGCGCGGGATACGAATGTAATGCAAGAAAAATATTACCAAGAAAATTCTCTTGAATTTATTTCCTTCGCTAGCTTATTTCCGGCGCAATTTAAGTCAAATTTAAGACGGTTACTAAATTTTCCGCGAGCCAGTCTATTACATACATATGTCATTATCTTTAAATTATCCCGAGCTAGTTTTATTATTCCTTACATAATATATTATTTTGACTTATGTTCTTGTCTATGAATAACTTTGTTTTGAATTATTCTATTGGCAAATACTTCAGTTTACATCGCTTAATTTTGATATCAGTTGACATTTTAAATTAAGAACTGAATACCTAGCATGGAATTGGAAATATGAAATTTATTACAATTGTTTATGAATCGCGGTGTTGTAATTAGTAAAAATAACTGATTTTAAATAAAAATCGTTAAATTAACGGTGCACTGGATTTTAATGATTTTTTTAAGTCTTGATGCATACATACATTTTTTATTTAATATGTAACCTCAATGGGCATGAAAAATATTAAGGTTAAACACGTAATTATATTAATTCAAATTGTCCATTTCATTAATATTAGCTACTGTTTACAAGAATATCAAATGTATCAATCAGGGCTGTGGAGTTCGGTAAACAAAAGTTCGACTCCGACTCCGACTCCAGCATTTACAAAAACCACAACTTCGACTCCGACTAAAAAAGTTGAAAATCGTCCCTTTTTTTTTGCCTAATTTTCCTATTGATGTGTATTCAATACCCCACCATTCCGGCCAATAGCCAAATTTTACATTTTATATGAAATATTAAAAAGTTAAAACTTTTCCGGCCAAAATGCTCCGACTCCGACTCCACAGCCCTGGTATCAATAGATTAAGAGAAATAGTTTTTGACACATGATTTTGCTAGAACGCCAAAAAACATATTTTCAATGACAGTAGTATTGAATGCCCGATGGGTCGTTAATCATATAGTTCGGTGTGAGGATGTGCTAGTTACTTATTTTGAATTGTTCCTAGTGAACTTCGGAGAATACCGTACATTTTTCGAACTATAGTCTCGATTAAAAAGGAAATTACAATTTAGATAAACCATTAAAAATTAAATTCTTATTTATTACAAAATATTTGTGACAAGTGTAATCTTGAATAAATTTTTCGACGTCTTTTTATCATTAGAAAAAGATGTCCTTCAAAACCATATTCCGGTTGCGGCCTCCCAAGGGGTTGATCTGCCACTGCTATATATCATATTTGTATGTAAGATATCCATTGTCTTAAATTAAAGCGTTTGTGCATTCAAGTAGATTCATAGAAAATCAGTATTTATATAACAAACTCATAAGGGCAGCAAAACTATACATCGTGCGATTCTTCTTGTCAAATACCTTTTATATGGCGTTTTCAAAAAAAGAACCATTTTATACGGTCGGCTATATCCTTAAATTTGAATTGACGGACAGAAAGAAAAAAGCCTTTGATTTATATTTAGGTTATTAAACATGACTTTTATAAGTTGAATTAATCGGTCAATCCTCAGTCTATCCATCAGTGAAATAGTATGTTTGTTTATCTAAATATATTTACCAGAAAACTTCGTTTGGACTAACATACGCCTATTTGACAAGCAATAATAAATGCATCTAGTTTATTTACTGTAATGAGATTAATGCGGCTTATGAAAACAAGCAGAAGATTAAGCTAGGGATGTACTCGATCTACCGGCAATTTCGTTTCGGTAGTATCATGACACTTTTTAGTTACTCTGGTACTTTTATTTAAATGTATTGATGCTATTTACCAAAGGATGTGAAAAGGCTGTTGGAGTTTGACAATAGTTGTCATTACTAGCTTCCAGAAGTATGATCATAATTAAATTCTTTATCGGAGTTGGAGTTGAAGTCGTGTTTTTGGTCAATGTTGGAGTCGGATTCGTGTCTTTTTAGCCACTCAACAGCCCTGCGTCCGTGAAGAACCCAATATTTATCAGATTCTGTTTTGTACCAGTCACCGTCTATTACATATTATCAGTTGTTACTTTGCGTAAACAGCAGCGTTGAGAGCTTCCAAAATGATCGTCACGAGTGTCATTGGAGCTTTTACTCAATACTCAGTTGCAATGCATTTAAGTGTGCTGAAATTAAGACAAATTTGTGCTTGTAAATCTTTTAAGAGTTGATATATACTCACAAAGTTGTTAAATTCTGTATGATTCGTATTTTATTGCAACTAAGTTGACATTGTCGAAATGTTGTTTGTAACACCTTTCATTCAATGTCCATCTTCGGAAATTTCCGTAGAATGTGATCAACGCCATATGATCTACCTTCACATTTACATTTAAATAGAGCAGTGGTCTCCAAACTCAAAAAGGATGTGAGCTACTTTCCGAAATTGAAATTGTCTGATGACCTACTTATACAGGCTTTGGAAGCAAAGTTAGTTTTCTTCCAAAAAAAGCATTTTGGAGAAAAAAAAGCTCCAAGCCAAGCTTAAAGCCGATCAATTTAATGTAGAATTTATATTTCCCCTGTATATAGCGTTATAAACATAGTTTTTATTTTAAAGTCCAGTCATTTTACCACACTTTTTTAGTTATTCAAATTAAAAATGTTTATAATGCTGCATTTGCTTTTTATTTTTCCAGACTGCTGCTTTTCCGCCCAAACGATTGATAAGAATTGATCCTAACAAAATTATAAATATGGAGAAATATATTGTGCGAGCTACTGAAAATGCCCCCGCGAGCTACCGATAGCTCGCGAGCGACCGTTTGGCGATCACCGAAATAGAGTATCACTCAACAGTCATAGCATGAAAGTTTAGCAGCAAAACCAACTCGTCCGGTTTTCAATTATTTGGAATGAAAACAATGAAAAAAAACTTTATCTACTGTTTATGCGCTTTTATCTCAAATTTTCCTTCGGTGCATTTAAGGTACAACGTTTGACCATGTGTTTTATTTTTCAGCTTTCTCGTACATTTTACTTGGTCAGTGGCGGGTTACCGTATAAGCGCAAGAGGCGCGCGCTTGAGGCCTCCCAATCTTGCTTACCTACAAAATATCTTATTTTATATATAGCCCAAATAATATTTTTTGAAAACGGAAAAATATGTTTGTCACAAATCATGTTCAATTGAAGAAATATTGAATGACCGATGAATCATAAATCACGAAGTATGATGTGCAGGTGAGCTAGGTACTTATTGTGAATAGTTTCTAGTGAACTCCGGGTCATTCCATTCATTGTTCTAATTACAATTTGGAGAAGCGATTCAAAATTAAATCAGCATTTATCACAAAATATTTGTGATTCGTCCAATCTTGAATAAATTTTGCGACGCTTTTTCTATCATTCGTAAAAAGGGTCTCAAAAACTGTATTGCGCCTGGGACTTCCCAATTGCTCAATAAGCCACTGGACTTTTTTTGTAATTTTTAAAAAATATTTGGCATTACAGTTAACGCCAATGCACCGAATATTGTTAATTGTGAAAGTCATACGAGATTAACTCGATGATAAATAAATGAATCAGTCGTATGCAAATCAACGATACACTAGATACACCCAGCCCAAGATAAAGCCCCAAGCCACAAGATCACAAGGACCGACTTGGTTTTTAATATACATTTCAGTATCAAAATAATACATACGGATAGTTAACCTCAAATTATATTGATGCACTTTAAAAATTCCAATTCCAAAAAAAGCACAATTTTTTTCACTAGTAGTATATAATATTAATCACTACGAATAGTAAATAATATTAATCAAAATATTCAATTTCAATCACTACTGAATATAATTTATTAGCACATATATAATTCGTATTTTCATGACGCTCGTCGCTGCCAACATGGGCATATTGCGCATGCGCAACCTGTGAATTTTCGTCTGTCGGTGATGCGCGCGCATCTTAAAATTTCCCTCTCATAAGTTTTGCATAACGCGCCTAAAGAAGTATAACTTCAAAAAAATCGAATAGCATTGAGAACTCGTTGAAAAAACTGTTGAATAACATTGTGTACTTAATTGACGAAAGGGATGGAATAAGTTGGTAGATAAAGCTAGTGAAAATAATCATAGTTATCTCGGTACAGAAAATATCGACAGTTTTATCCCAATACCTCATCTCTAATCAATGATACCAACATGAAGTAAGTAGAGAGAAAAAATGAGATTTTTCGGATAGACCATTATTTGCTTGTCATGCTACGCCAGCATGTTTTTTTTATCATAACACATTTTTCCGATAGCTTTCTTTCCGGCGTTTTATTTCGCATTATTCTTCATGACATATTGTGTGTGGATTGCTTCCTTAACAAGTCGATCGTAAATTTATTACACCAATGGTTATTTGAATATAATTAAAGTTTTACCGTTACCTATAACACAGCTGTTTTATTTCATTGATTTGACAGTTCGTTTATTGCATAAATGATCACTTACTTACTTACTCAAAAAATGTTCCATTTATGAACATCATAAAAATTCAGATCTCCGTAGATTTAATGACGTGTATTTTAAATCTGTTATTTGTACTAATTAGAACACTACTCGTGATAAAGAATTTCTATAAATTTCATGTTTCGAATTCCAAGCAATTTTGTCAGTTCTTATTTTGAAATGTCAAGTGGTTTTCAATCAAGCTGTGCGACCAAAAGTATTATATTTTCCAATAACATCATTTTATAAGTTATTTATTAATAAGACGTTAAGGATATGTCAAAATCATGTATGTATTATCTTATATATAAAACCGAAACGGCGTATGTATGTATGTCTGTGGGTCTGTAATTCTTTGGGAATGATATAACATTAAATAATTATCGGTCGCTTAGTCCGTGCGAAGCCGGATAGAAATACTAGTATTCTATATACAAAGAATAATAACACCTCAAGGGGTTATTTAATGATAATGACATCTATAATGGACTAGCTCGTAGTAAATTTGTTAACAGTTTTAAATTTGAATTAATTTGTACCAGAAATAAGCTAGCGAAGAAAATAAATTCAATTTCTATTATGAGTAAAAACATCCTGTGTTAATATTTAATATCGAAATAAGTAATAATTTGCTTCGTTCGATGATTATTTTAGTCTCATTAGCAAGTAAATAATAAACAAAACGTTGCATATTTGAATACAGTGGAACCCCGATCTAACGTTCTCGCATTATACGTTTTCCCGCGTGGTGCGTTCATTTTCTATAGTCACGGCATTTAGTTTATATTTTAAAACTTCTCCACATTCATCGTTTCCCGCATTAATCGTTTGTTTTATACGGTCCCTTGAAAAACCTAGAATCGGGGTTTCATAGTAGTTTGATTTTTGTAATTTTCCATGATTATTGTCGCTAACGTGCCGGGTTTCGCCTTTCGCCATCTTCAGGCATTTCAAGTGGACGGATGTACTGGAAATGACGCGTAGTAAACAATTTGTATCGTTTTTCAAAAATAAAAGTAAAGTTTAACCGCTATTAACGTAATCTATATGATCACTTTTAATGTGTTCTCTGTCAATACTTGGTGGAAAGGCATTATAATAAAAATAAAAAAACATTTTTAGTACTTTTTCCACATGAAATTTATTTGATCAGGACCGGTTTCGCTCATGGCGAGCATTGTCAACTGAATTGACAACTCTGACAACTCAGTTGACAATGCTGGCCATGAGTGAAACCGGTCCTGATCCAATAAATTTTATGTGGAAAAAGTACTAAAAATGTTTTATTATTTTTATTTTAATCTACATATATTATATGAATTATCTAAAATTTGATGTAAATGAGTTTCAATGAATTATGTGGGAGTTATAATTATCGGGTATTTTTAATGTACTATCGCAAATACTTATGACAAGATAATAACATAGAAATATCGATTAATAAATCGAGGGTTTTATCGATCAATTATTATTGAATTGATTGATTTAAAGTGTTTGAGTTTATAATTAATGATATTTATTTATAAGGGTATAAAAACGGTGAGTTTGAAAGAGCAGAATAATTGTGACAGTTTATCATACAAATGTTTCTACATTGAGAACTGTGCTGTCAAAAATTATTAAAAAAAAAAAACATCACAAGTTTACAAAGACAAAAGATGTAATATTATGCCGCAGCGAACATGTAAAATCAAGTAGTCGTAACTACGCAAACATTGTACGAGAGGAGCTAAAATAATAATATTAGAGTGTGTTTTGTCTGAGCGCATTCGAGGCATGTTACAAAACGGAAAACTTGACTGCTGTTGTGTGTTGCCATTACGGAATGCTTGTCAAACAGAATATTACTTTCAAAGTGAGGGCTGCCAGATTTAGCGGGCAACACTATTTTGCAACGTTCATTTGTCTCTGGCAACAACCCGTCTCGAGTACCGCTCATCATCAAACGATTGTGATTTGTTGAGAGATTTCATTTGTTTTACATCTTGGTAATTTCAAAATTCGAGAAACATTTCTATAAAGAATCGATAAACAGACTAAGCAGATATTAAACATCATAAATTCAACGAATATTTATTCCATTGGTATATCTTAGCCATAATACTTTCTTCTACCTAAACATAATTCAATTCTAATAATTCATAATTTTGACGAACAAGTATTGAATACTTTTGAATAAACGAGTCTATATAAAGGGTATTTCAATACGGACGCTCAAAATATGTTACTTTGTCCTGCTGAGTAGATTATTCATTGTTTAGTGGCCAAATTTGAGTCAACCAGTTTGGTAAATAATCGGCCAACACCTACCTGTACGTCATCAAAATACAATATCTGGTGAAAACATTGCTGCTGTGTGTGAAAGTGTACAGGAAAACCCAAGGCAGCTTATTTCTCGTTGTTCACAAGAACTTGGCTTTTCTGCGACTTCAACTTGGCGAATTTTGAATCGGGCCTTATGTCTGCACCCGTATAAAATCCAACTAACCAAGGAACTTCAGGTAAACGACCACAGACAACGCCTGTTTGGGTTCTGGAGCAGTTGGAAGTTTACCCAAATTTGTCAAAAAAGTCAACTTTAGCGACATGGCCCATTTTATAATGAATGGATATTGGCAGACATTTGATGCTGTATTCCATATTTAATGCCGTAAAATATACTTACAAATGAAATTAAAATTTAGTCGAAATCTCACAAACAACTTGTTTTATTTACATTTCAAAACTAAGCGTCCTTATAAAAAGACCCTTTACATATATAATCTATTATGATAAGATTTAATTTAATAGATAATAAATACATAGAATGCAATTGTAACTATTTTGGTTCTGACGATGTCGTGTTACCGCTATCAACTTTATTTTACCAACCAATCAAATGTAAAATCGGGCCTACACGACAGTGAAATGTTTGTCATAACATTTCAAAAAGTTTAGTGTGGTTTTAATTATAAAATCTCCCAGTGTATTTTCTTGTGAAGATAGTGAGTATATTTTAAGATATGTTTGTGGATTTATTTCCAATCAGTTGATGGCAGTAGTACCTGTCAAAGACGCACTCTGTCTCATACACAAACTCAATTTGTGCATGAGCAGACAGATGAAGGAAAACAATACAATCATAAATATAATATATATTTATATACACGTGTTTGAATTAATAGAATTTGCAAACCGTAGAAGTAAATAACCAAAAACCAAAACAATATTTTAATAACATATACATATCTTGTTTTAATTAATTATTTTGTTTATTTAACGGTTTGTTTTCAACTCGCAATTTATTTTAATGCGAAATTAATAAAATATGAAAGACTTGTTTTCCATACTGGGCATAATAATTATATTTTCGATATGTTTATCGGTTACATTGAGTTTTAATAAAAATAAAATTTCCCAGATGCGAAGAGCTCTAAATCAGATATGAACGCCGCATGCGGGAACTTGACTTTTTTCATTGTCTGCGTATTATTTTTACTATTTTAAAATTTTTATCGAAACAAAAATTTATTTTTAAAATCATTTCATTCTTAACAAGTAGAAACCTAAAAAATCTATTTTTATTATTTATAACAAGAGCGCATGCCACTTCAATGTCCAATACCAAAAATATGACAATATTTTCGTCAGTATGTACGTAAATTTCTATTTTAATATTGGAGTATATAATAAAAATAATAACACATTTTTTAGTACTTTTTCCACATCTGATTTATTTCATCAGGACCGGTTTCGCTCATGGCGAGCATTATCAATCAGTTGATAATGCTCGCCATGAGCGAAACCGGTCCTGATGAAATAAATCAGATGTGAAAAAAGTACTAAAAAATGTGTTATTATTTTTATTATAATGCCTTTCCACCAAGTATTGACAGTGAACACCTTTAAAAGTGATTGGAGTATATAGTACTATAATAAATACTCCAAATTGTGAGCTGACATTTCTGACAAATAACCAAAAAAATCCCAATTAATTAAGTCTTCCCGTCTCTAGCTGGCAATCAGTTATCTGAATTATTGGGGAAATGTTTTTTTCGTTACAAAATGGAGGGAAAAATACAAACGTCAAAATAAGTATGACTGTAACCCATAACATATCGATACTCATTCAAATAATACAAGCCTTATTAAACATGGTCTTGTCAATAAATGGATGTAACTTTTTATAAAAGCGTTAATAAAGTGAATGCAAATGTAATAACATTTCATTTTGCAATTTCCGATATTGCTGAACTAGAAAGCATTAATATCAATTTACGGAAAAAAAACTTGATGGAAAAGGCGGTGTTGTCATCACAGATCATCTGTCAGACGTCACAGTACGTCTTTGATGTGAATAGACGGATAACTCGGCGCTTCTCTTTAGCGGCTCCAATAAAATTCACTGTGCAAAAGGGAGGACTCATATGTAGAGACTACAAATCGAGTATCGAGTACTCGATACTCGAGTATTTTGAAAAATACTCGAGTAATACTCGTTTTAATAATAATCGTCGAAAGTTTTTTCTACTGCGAGAATTATAAAAAAAAACAGCAAACTAATTTAAAATTTGAGTCTTTTAATTTACTATTACTGTTGAAATATATGTTGGATAAATGGAAATAAATGTATTAATAATATTCAATAAGTTTCTTTAATTATTTGTCACACAAATTCGAATTGAAAATATGTATTTTGGTACATCTGAAACTACTCGAGTATACTCGAGTACTCGAGTATTTTAAAATTTGACTACTCTATACTCGAGTATTGAAAAATTTGCAGATAAAATCTTTCTCGATATTAATTTCATTGTATATCACCTAACGGTAATGAGGGTAGTCATTTTTAAATATCTTATCATTCATGTACGAAGTCATGATTAAGAAACATAATCTGGGAGGAATATTTTAGATTTACCATACTAACGAAAACAGTTTAAAATTGTGAAAATATAACATGGTCGTATGAACGTCTAAACGTTTAATAGTTTTGTTTCAATTGAAAATTACTAGTAAATAAAAAAAATATAATACGTTTTCTCGTGGAGGGATTTGAATAATAAATCAACTGTGATGTCTTATAGGTGTTTATATTTATAACGAATCTTTATTATTTCACTAGTGTTCGAACCCGGCTTCGCTCGGACCAGTTTGGGGTTATGTTCACCTCGGCGTGTAAATTCAGACGGGCCAAGTTGAAACAACTTTTTTCAAAATTCAAAAGTCTAGGTCAATTAAAATGGAATTAAAATGAACATTTCAGACTGGCATTGACATTTCACAGCCCCTTTCATATATCGACAGCCCCATTCTCGCCCATTAAAATGTCCAAATTCAAGGAAAAAATCTAATTTGCTGCCAAAGAAATGTCAAATAATACCTTCACGTAAATAAAAACATTATTATATTAATAAAAGCCGGGAAAAGATCAGTAGAAGACCAATTTATTACATTTTGACTAAATGTCTTCGCCGATAAAAAAATCAAACATATTTTCTTTCATATTCGTTTTTATGGCAACTTAATGACCAACAATGCAAAAGGGAATTACAGACCCACAGACATACATACGCCGTTTCGGTTTTATATACTATAAGATATTGATTCTCAGCCTTTTTATGCGACGTATATACAAATGCTTGTTCTAATGCACGTTTAAAACATAGTTCTGACGAGGGCGTAAGCCAAAATAGCATCTAACAAATATGTATATCAAATAATTTCTGTAGAATTAAAATACATTGTTATTTTTCTTACCGTATTATAATGGATTTCTACCAAGTAAATGCCTACTCAATCAATAAATACATTTTTAGTACTTTTTCACACATAAAATTTATTTGATCAGGACCGGTTTCTCTAATGGCGAGCATTGTCAACTGACATCAGCCATCAGTTGACAATGCTCGCCATGAGCGAAACCGGTCCTGATCAAATACATGTTATGTGGGAAAAGTACAAAAAATGATTTTTATTATACTATTAAACTTTATTTTAAATTCGTGAAAATTTGGCAACGATGTTACTGGAAAATTGTACCCATAATCAACTATCGAATGTTATTATTTATGCATAAAAAATTTTAAACTTAGTTTAATGAAATAGTAATTGGAGTCTCTACACACTCATTGATAACGAAACAAATTTACCGTCGAAACTTTCGCGAGCGAAATCAATTCGTTTGTTTGAACTTGCAACAACAATGCAAAAGGGAATTAAAGACATACATCCCCCGTTTCGGTTTTAGGTATAAGATTTATATTTTTGAATCGTTCATTCTTTTTATTTTCAATTAAGTAGACTATGTTAGTACAGTGTAAATGTAGATGATAAATAATAATTTGAATCATATTTTTTACTTTAGAATAATAAAATGATATAGAATCCTGGCACACAAAAGTCATTACAGGATGAGGTGAAAATGATTCGTGTAGAGCGAAACTTGTCTTAACAGGTACAAAATACATGTGGAAGCATTACAAAAATATTTATTACTTAAAAACAATCAGTTTCAAATTTGAATCGTTTGAATTTTGTACATTTCCAAGAGTTTTGTCGCTAGCGACACGGTTTAGCCTTTTGGCATCTGCAGTCATTTCAAGTGCATGAATAAACTTTCATTGACACGTAATAGACAGTTTGCTTCGTTTATATGTACATACATATGTTACAGAGAAACTGTATTCTCAGTGAAATTATATCAAGTAATAGATTTGTATGACAACATGATTTCACTGGTCACGATCAGGGATATTATTGGCCCAAGTCGATGATTTGTTGGCCTAAAATTTTGGCTTGCTTCAATGAAACAAAATCAGCAAGTAGTCCCTTTCATAAAAAGAGAACCAAATAAAAACACAGACAAACATTGGGCCGAACATAGGGAAGTCAAATTTAATTTCAATGACAGCTTGGAGAAGAATATATTTTCACTGAGAATACAGTTTCACTGTAACATATACACAGTGAAACCTCTACATATCGTTTTTGAAGTGACCGAAGAAATAAACTATGGATACGGAAAAACAATGAATGTGGACATATAGAAAAAACACATTAATATTTAAATGTTTAACCCGTTAACGCCAAGCCAATACCATGGATTTTTTCACATGCCACCATTTTCAAACATCGTTTTTTCCATCGAAAATGCCACGTAACCCCGGAAAATCATCTCATACCCTACTTATTTTTGGTTTTCAAAGAAAAGTGAAAAAAAATATCGAAAAAAGTGTAAGATTTTAAAAAATGTTTACAGGGTTATTTACGATAATAAGATGCAAGCCCTAGTGACATATGTTAGCTTAACCTTAAATAAAATAAAAACGGCTATACATATCGATATTTTAATTGTAAATTTAATGTAAGATTGAGATCATTCGTGTAATCCAAAACGAATATGCTCCGTATTGAGCATAACTCGAGAATCCCATTTGCTTAGGCGCACGTAATCTGCGGGCGATTGCAAACTGCACTCGGTGCCGGAAGTGGGGAGACTGGGCGTCCGCCCGCAACGCCGCCGCCCCACTTGCGTCCCGACGGTGCCCCACTTGCGTCAACATTACGCCTTTTGTTCTGTCGATCGTCTCCGCGGTGATGTGCCCACGTAGTATCGATACAGGAAGCAGTATATTCAATGCTTTATCGTGCAATGAAATTTCTCGGCTGGCCATAATATTCAACCGCTCTAAAGCCTACGACACACCGGTGGGCAACTAATTGTAAGGCGTCAAAAAATAATATTTCTCAAATGCACGCTGTTCGCATTCGCATCAAATACGTCCGTTGCTGTTCAATGGCATGGGTGTTTGTGTTGTTGAAAACCCCATCCCACCTATCCGATCCCAAAGAGCGACGCATAGTGACAGCGATTAGCTAATCACTAGTCGTGTCCTAGTCCTCGTATCCTTTCCATCCCTACTCTCTTCGAAAAAGAGAGGTCGAGCAACTGAGTAAGAAGCAGTTCTAGAAGAAAAAACATATGTTGAGATAAACTCCGTGAGGAGTTCATATGCTCCAAGTTGGGAGCGGACATGCTTAAAAAAATGCATCCGAGATCTCTTAAGGCTCACAACATGAATATAAACTTTTCGTTTTAATAGTTTTCTTAAAATACATATATTCAACAAAAAGTGTATAGAGGTTATCAGGGCTGTCAATACTTTTAATAAAATATTCACAATATTTACAATATTAATTATTATATTGCATGTATATATATATATATACATATGTTTCAAACGAATTGAATAAATATAAATTATTCACACAATCATAAGAAAAATTCAACAAAAATTCATTTTATGATAGCCAATCGGGGTGCAAAATTGACATAATATTATAAACTATGTGTGAAAGCCCTTATCGTAATTAACATGGGATTGCTTTCATAAGGAATCAAAGACATCTAAGCCTTTAATTAATGTAAGTAGTTTTAAGGTATTGTCCTTTTTTAATTTTTTAAAAAGTCGTAGCTGGCCATAGTTTAAAATGGAGAAACAAGTATGGCCAGCTTTGTCGTATACACGAAAGCTTGTCATATTGATTTGAATTAAATTACAGTGCATGACACGTATTATTTTATAAATTTAATTATCGGAGAAAATATCTGTACCTGGGAGGTAAACTGCATTATATCGAAAGTGGCCCTTTTCGATACGGCTGTTTAAAGCAGGGCATTGGAGTTGGAATCGGATTCGGAGTCATGGAATTGGGGTTTTTTGGTCAGAGATTGAGTATTCGCGGCGTTTTGGCCGGAGTCGTAATCGGAGTCAGAAATTTTGGAATGTTTGTAATTTTTATTTGGGCATATAATATTTAAAATTTGACTTTTGGCTTTTGGAGGGATTGGTTGGTTGATATAAATATAATTGAATACACATATATAGGAAAGGTAAGAAAAAAACGTGACGTAGGAAATTTTTTTACTGTTTTTGGTAAATGCTGGAGTCGGAGTCGTAATTTTTTTAACGACTCTTCAGCCCTGATATTAAGTTTAATTTTACGCTAGTGACACGTGTTTAGGGAAAAATATACCAAAATGACACTGAAACTCGCTTACAAATTAAAAACAAATCATTTCAATCAAAATTAAACGTATGGTTTTCAAGAATTAAATGGTTGGCGAAGGTTTTGACTCAGGCATTAAGTTGTTACATACTAACAGGGGTGAGTTTAAACTATTTTATCAAGAAATCTTAGAGATTAATCGAGCTCAGCTCAACGGTCTGCCAATTTTGAACGAGCAACTATATTTGCCTAGTTCACCATTGTTGTACCCTTTTAAATAATTGTTAATTTTAATTTATTGTCATTTATTAATAATTGTCATTTATTTACAATTCAAGCACTTGCTATTATTAAATATCAATTCTACTAATTTAAAGGCTTAAAAAATTCATTCCACGGATATTTAAATATTCTTATGTTACCACTGGTCATTAATATTTTCAAAATCCCCGTAATTATAACAAACCCACTTAAATCATGGAAACTTGTATTCATTCAAATTTCATTAATTTACATTTTAATAACCTTTTAACTTAGTGACCTACTTATATTTTTGTATATAAACGATACAAACTGTTTACTACGCGTCAGTTCAAGTACATCCGTGCACTTGGAATGCCTGAAGATGCCGAAAGGCGAAACCCGGGTCGTTAGCGACAAAACTCATGGAAAAGTACAAAATTCAAAAAATTCTAATTTGATATTGAAATTCCATCAAGCACCCTCAGTCGAAATACTTAATTATATTTGAATATTATCGTTCCAATTTTAAAACATTTTTAACTTGCACAGTAATATTGACTAGATGGAATTTATTTTTGGATCGATCAGAATTTTATTTTTATCCATGACAATATGGCTTTTTCTGAAATTACAAAGTTGCTGCAAACTTATTTCCTCTTCGTTCTTAAATAGATTACAATTGAAAATAAACATAAGTAACGTCTAAAAATATACTTCTTAATGTACACGGTCACGTCATAGTTTTCGAATTGAGTATTCCAGTGAAAGAATATCAAATATGTCTTTTATACCTTCCTTCCACAATAAAAGTCAATACTCAAAAATAAAACATCTAAGACACGCTCAATTTTTTTTAAAAATTGACCCTCGGACACAATTTCAAAGAGCTTGTTTTTCAGGGAATACTTGACCTTACGGGTTTTTGAAACAGCAGAAAACTCGACAAAACGAATGTTATTGTATTTTTTTTTTAAAGAAGTAAGTATATACTCTTGATTCGTATTAATTGACGGGTTCAATTGGGGGACTTCTAGCCGCATATACCGGTATTTTTTGAATTATATCACATTTTATGTTTAACTGAAAATTTTATAAAAATATGTAGAAAAACAAATTTATTACATTTTCTACAATTGAAAAGTCATCAAGATGTATTTCTCTTAAACTATTGAGGAATAAAAAAATGTAAAAACGCTATATGTAATTCAAATAACGCATAAACATAAATCCCATAATAAAACATTTTTAGTACTTATTCCACATTAAATTAATTATATCAGGACCGGTTTCGCTCATTGCGAGCATTATCAATTGTCTATGTTTACAATGCCATTTCACCAAGTATTGAGAGTTAACACCTTAAAAGTGACGCACAGACTAAAGATCAGCGATGGAAAACCCTTTTGGGAGAAGGGCCAGATAATCAATTCTCAGATAGTTCGAGGACCGCATGGGTAAAATTGACTAAATTATCGATATTTTGAGCGTATTGTCCGTAAAAAGTTTTGATGAAAAAATGTGATTGATATTTGCCATTTCGGGCCGCAGGTGGTGCATTCATTTTCAACTGATCATAAATAATGTGTTCTATTTTTGAAAATATAACGTCTTTCATTCTTACCACAAATAATTGCCAGTTAGAATTATTAAAGTAATAATTTTTATGGTTACATCCACTATAAATTCATTTCATTGCTGGAAATATTTTTTGTTGCCATAGTATGGTTCAGATTTGTTTTTTTATGATTTTTTCCTATAGATAGAGTATGATATAATAATATTTGATTGCGAATCGGTGTAGTATGGCATTAAAATAAATGGCATCAAATTATTACTTTTAAAAATGGAAACAACAAAGTCTACACAGAAGAAATAAATACGCAGACATGTAGATGTTCAAGTTTAAAATTTACGCTTTCTTGTTTCTTTCTTTTATTAAATTTAGCCAAATTAAATCACGGGAGATTTCAATTATTATTTTCACGGCTTTTATACGTTAAATTGGAATATTTATTTACTCGACCGTGAAAGCATATTTTTTTAATAAATACATGAAATCCTACGAGCAACGTTACTTGACAGATTTCAATGATAGCTTCATTTATTTATCACTAGAGTGCACTTCAAATGAATTGTCTATGGTGTATACTCCCCAAGTGTAAACAGTGAGGTTAGCAATGGGACTAAATTCAAATACCCTTTGGAATTATCAGTTTTTTCCGTATTAGCTATATTTTACAATAGTATACAATTAAAAGTAATAATGCATTCGACTCGGATTCGAATCATGAGGCAATATTTGCTTGTTAAATGGGTCATCGTTTAAAGTTAAGTTATATTTCATAACTGGTTAGATTTCACAATTCATGTTCATAGTTATATATATAAAAATGAATGTCTGTATGTATGTCTGCTATGGAATACTAAACCGCTCGACCGATCGATGTGAAACTTTACAAATTTATTGAGTGCACCCCCGCGATGGTTTCTGGCCTACCAACCCCTCCCCCCAACCACCCCCCAACCTTCCCCCCCAATTTTAAACTTTAAGAATTTTTCGAGTTCACTTCTTCGAAGGTTTTTGGCATACCCCCCCCCATACGCTCCCCAAACCCCACCCCACCAACAACCCACCTCCCCCCAAAAATTGATATCGATTTTTTACAAATTTCTCGAGTACACTTCCGCGAAACTTTCTGGCATACACCACCTCCGCTACCACACCCCCCCCCCCAATCCCCCATACAATTGCTGGCGCGCAGGGTACAGCTAGTTGTTAATATAAAACTTATTTGAAAAATAATTTAATTAGTGGATTGATTTCGATGTATTTAGCGGACACTTTGAGGTAGTTAATTTTAATATATAACTTTTTAATTCAACGTAAGTAGTGACATGTGTTGAGGAAAAATATTCAACGCCATTTTGCAAATTATAAGAGTTTTAAACATTTCTTTACCCTATTAAAGTAAGCTAAGGATAGTAAGTCTGAAGATTTTTCTTCATGAGGTAAAATACGTGTAACTACTTGTTACCTTGAATAAGCTTCAACTGTAAAATAGATCGATCATCAAACATATCGCTGGTATAAAGGGCTTCACCTTTGGGTAAAATCAGGGTTCCCGCATTTCATTATGATATCTCACATACACGTTCGTTAGTTCGCAACTTGTGAGCCGGCATAACGCATATCAGTTACTTGAGCATTTACTGCGTTATATTTAAGATTTTTCATTCGTTGTTTTGAATTTTAATCTGTAAAGAGTGAATATATATTTTTTGACATTGTATGGTGTTGTGAAAATCCTAAATTTGCATTGATTTTCGTACATTTTCGCAAACTTGGATAGGAAGAAGTATTTTGACCGGCATTGGTTGATGCCTATCATATGTCAGTGCTTGATCAACATATTTTTATAAACGAGTTCAATTGTTTTAACCAGGGCTGTGGAGTCGGAGTCGTCGCGGCGTTTTGGCCGGAGTCTTACTCGGAGTCGGAAATTTTGAAAAGTTTGAACTTTCTATTTTTGCATTTAATATGTCAAATTTGACTTTTGGCCGCATTGATAGGGTTGATATTTAATTGAATAAACATAAATAGGAAAATTAAGGAAAAAAGTGACGATATTAACCTTTTTTTAGTCGGGAGTCGTGGTTTTGGTAAATGCTGGAGTCGGAGTCGGAGTCCACAGCCCTGGTTTTAACTCCTAGAACTCCTATGTCGAGTCCTGCTCAAAATTGTAAAACTTGGTTGGAAAGTTATTTTTTATTCATTTTAAATTATCATTATTTCACAAACCGTATGTATTGGATTATGTGCCTTAGTTAAAGTTTGTAATATGTCATAACGTGGTATATTGTTCGGTATTTCGTTTTACCATGCTAATAAATATGCAAATTTTGTGATATCGATCAATTTCTCAAATTTATTGAGCATTTGCTGGAAAAAAAAGTAATATATTGAGAAGTGAAAAGGGTTAACTGTATTGAAATCTTGGGCTGTTGTTAGCTTAGGTTACGTCAGGCGGCAACTAAAAATAGAATATAAAAAATCAGACACGGGTGATTTATTATCAAAAATAAAATGTTGTTGTTTATTGTAAACATACGGTAAATAAATTACAGTTGGCAGTGAGTATCAGGGATTGATACTGCCAACCTGACAAATCAATACCTACGCGAAAATGTACTCGCGCTTTTGCGAACGTAATCTCGCGGCAAATTTATGCAGCGGCGGTGTAATTTATTGAACACGCTGAGTGAAATCAAACGGCGCAGCGTGTACAAATTTTGAAGATGAGAAAGGATGCGTGTGGCGCATCACGATGTAACGTCTTGTGGGGGGGGGGCAATGCTAATATTTCACACGTTTTTAATACGGCTACTAATTTATATGGCTGATGAATGCACTGCCTATTGAGGTGGACATGTTCAGCAGTGAACTTGGAGCTTTGTTTTTAAATTTCTTTTTATGTAATTACTATGTTATATTGCCTTGGCGTCAGCTGTAATGCCATGTGTTGTATTTTTTTATTTCTAATAAATAAACGATTGAAAATTCGGTAATAATCGATTTATTAATTATTATATTTTAATGCAAATTCGCGGTTATCTACTTAATTCTTTTTTTGAAAATACAAGTACTAATTCTTTTTTTATTCCACTTTTAACTCTGTGGCAATATATTGTCAGTTTAAATGCCACTCAAAGAAACGAAACACGTGTCGCATCGAGTCTGAGCGAATTAATAATATTTTTATCATTTAATTAATGGTTAATTTATAAATTTTAAGTCGTTGGCTTCCAATTTTTGGTGGAAAGGCATTACAGCATATATGTTGTAAAGACCAGGACTGGTTCCTCTCATTGCGAGCGTTTTCAACTGATAAAATATTGAAATAAAACACGTTTATTTTGTCTTCGTTTATCAATTTGAGTAAGACGAGACTTGGAATAATAAACAATTGGTGTACGAATAATGACATGAATATTTATTCGAAATTTGAAAATGACGCTAGGTGGCACGGTAGTATAGTTGTCATATGACTTTGTAGAATATCTTTTCATCGACAATCACCATAAAAAAAAACCGCTCTTATTGAAGCTTGTGAACAGGCGTTCGATTGCTATGAACCGGAAATTAACTATTATAGTTCCGATTTCTGCCGGATGCCAAGTTATAATATGGAAAATTATTTACCGTAATAGAAGGTTTTATTCCAATGAACACAAATATCATAATTCATAAACATCCTTTGGCATGTCACTGTACAAAACCAAAATGTGGCAAGCCTGCTTATTTATGGATTCGCAGAATAATAGTCCAGATTTCAATAATGCGTTAGCATCGGTCATGAATCTAAATAAATGATAGCCACGATATTTCTGAATTATTTGTATCGTATAAATCACCGAGGCAATGGTTCAGTGTTGTGATAAATAAAATAAGTGAGATTAAAATTGTGTCCGTCGACACTATACCCGTCACCACTCCTGTCACAGATTAACGACCCGCAATATTGGATTGTCGGGCTTATGGCCGAGTGGTCAATGTCGTTTTATTCGGGTGTGGTATCCACGGGTGCCACAAATCGCTTGATGGAATAGCGAATTTCGAGCGGTTTCGTTGTGTTGAAATGTGTCACTAGCAGGGCATGCGTAGAATCGTGTTTTGAGGCATACCACTCAGTGGAAGACTATTAATTTGATTTAGGAATTTTGAACGTATTTTTTATTTACATTTAAGATAAAATTTATTATGAATCAGTTCCGATTTAAAGTCACTTTCACGTATTTTCTGTGTGAGTGTTGTGACTACACTGAAGTTTTGTGAGACGTTTGTTGGTTTGATTTTTGAATAAATGATGGCGTAAAGCCGTAAACGATGTGTTTGTGATGTAATATTAAAATATGTCCAAAAAGAATATATTTATTAGATTTTATTTTTTGAAAGAAAATCACGGCACTCAGTGCACGGCTATACTAATCCTAGCCGGCGCCTAACAGGTTAAAAGAAAAATCGTTCTAAAACAATATATGAAATCTTTACGACACGGCGTAATTCTTTCAGCCACATGCTAGCCATGCGTCGAGCAACTGCTGCTACACTCGCAAAATATATATAAACAAAGTTTTCCGAACATCGTATAATATAACCCAAGCATGAACAGCCAAAATCGCGTAAAGTACGATATTGTATAAATTTCAAAATGAAAAAACTTGGTATATTTTAAGTAACTCCACCATCGTCATCACGTGAAAGATTTATATAAGTCAATCTATAAATATAATTTTTTTAAAACATTGATTATTCCACGTCTTGCGTTCAGCCCGGTCCGTGGTGCAGTGGTCAGCGTCGTTGGCTTCCGTGACGGACTGCCTGGGTTCGATTCCCGGTATGAGCAGGTTTTTTCAGTCGATAAATCGATTCTGTTCTAAGGCAATGGGTGTTTGTGTTGTCAAATCCCGCTACCACCTTTCCGATCCCAGAAAGCGGCGCGTAGAGATAGCGATTAGCTAACCACTAGTCCTTCGAAAAAGAGAGAAGGCATTGTTGAGCAACCAAGTGATAAGCAGTTCTCGTATGAAAAATATATGTTGAGATAAACTCCGTGAGGAGTCCATATGCTTCAAGTTGGGAGCGGACATGGTAAATGCGTTCCTTATTGTGACACGTGTTTCGCATCTTTCGGAGGCATCTTCAGACTTATTATCGCAGAGTTTTGCTTAAGTTATCAATCAAAATTAATTCTGATATTCTATAATGATAAATCACAAAAATGTAGTTTGGGATTTTTTTCTTTTTACTGGAAGCAAGGAGTGGAGGGATAGGAATAAAAAAAACAACAATTATAGTAATGACGTATTTATAATATTATTAACTAATGAGATGCAAACCATTGAGAAGTGTTAAACCCATTGGAAATAAATTTATCAGTGGCGAGCAACCTGTTCCATTTAGGATATTATGTAACAATACTTCAATACTTATGTTGGATGAAATATACATACTTAGAGGTATTGTGATTTCGTTAATAGAATCCTCCGGGAGGCTATGACCTCAATAAGTTTGCGAAACATGTCTGGACAAGTTTTTTCTTCGAAAACTGATTGTTACTCAGTTGCTCATCCTCTTTTTTTCAAATTGGGTAGGGATGGAAAGGATACGAGGTTTTGGACAGTAGTAAGCTTATCACTCTAGCTGGGCGCCGCTTTTTGGGATCGGAAATACGAAAAGGGATTTTAAGCAACACAAACACCCATGACTTTGAACAGAATCGATTAATCGACCGAAAAATCTGGGCGGTCTGTCACGGAAGCCAACGACGTTGACCACTGCACTAATGTACTGTTTAGTAGTGCTTCATATAAAAATATTTGTATATTTAAATATATCCGTATAATGTTCATATTATTCAATTAACCATTTTAAAAATAAGACAGTGAAATTATTATCAAGACAATAAATATATATTAAATTTATTCTTCTCAAGCGAAATATAAAAATTAGGTTTATAGGATATATAAGCTTTCAACTAATGTTTTTTTTTTCAAAAGATTCTTTTCAAAGTTTGTGCTGTAAGGAGAGTTTTCCAATTAAACTTTAAATGTTTGAGCAAAATTTTCGTTTCACTAAATGGCATTTTTTATAGAATGTCGTTTTCAGCAAGAATTTTTTTCTAATACGGAAAGAAAAATAACAATGTATTTTAGTTCTACATAAATTCTTTTATATATTTGTTGATAGCTATTTCGGCTTACGCCTTCATCAGAACTATGTTTAAAACGTGTATTAGAAATAGCTTATATACCTTTGCTAGACAGGGTGCCCCCTACATAATCTCTTTCTGTTGAAAACATACCTACGTCACATGAAAGAATTTAAATAAGTTTGATTTATTGGTCTAAAGTAATGGTGGGAAACAATAATTTGGGTATTTTTGGGTTATATATTAACAGTTCACCTCTGTTAAAACCTTTAACAAACAATAAACTTAAAACAATTTAAAATAGATGCACTTAGACATTGCAGATTTTAAGTGGTTTCACACGATCAAATAACCCAAAAATACCCAAATTATTGTTTCCCACCATTACTTTAGACCAATAAATCAAACTTATTTAAATTCTTTCATGTGACATACATAGGTTATTAACATTAAATATGTTAAAAAATATTATTCGATTTGTGAACAAATTATGCAGAACAACGATCAATTGAGATCGAAATATCAGGAAGGCGATCTGCAGAGTTTTTACAAATATCTCCCCGAAGAGCAGTTTCCAACCTATGTACGTATAAAGGCTGCGCTTTCTGCAAGTCTTTTTGGAAGCACCTACATTTTCGAACAAGCATTTTCCATATTAAAACTAAATAAGTCTCAACACAGAAACCGCTTGAACAATGATAATCTCAGTGCTGTACTGAGGATAGCAACCACAACCATTGAACCCGACATCAAAATGCTTGCTGCCAGTATACAGTGTCAGAAATCTCTCTTAGTTCCATCGTGCAAATCTGCATGCAATGTGGAGCGGAGAAGGATCGAAGTTGCTGATAAAATTATGTAATTATTAAATTAAAAATAAAATATAAAATTTATTTTTTCTTCACTTTTACCCTTTGCGGCCCGCGAAATTTTTTAAATGGATAAATTGGCCCTTCTCTCAAAAAAGTTTGTGCACCACTGCTCTAGACTTATATGTATTCGAACATAAAATGATCAATGTATGAATATTTCTGTTATGGGATTCAAAATTTCTTATTTTTTCTTTCGCTTTGAATTTTCATTGGATGCATAATTCAAAATATTGTCGTTTCCCGCGCAAAATCTCCTACATATATGGATAAAATCACATAAGGAGTTAATCAATAAAAAACAAAAATACCAAGACATAATTTATTTATCTTGACTATTTTTACTAATCGTATAGATACATTTTACACCTTATTCATGAAATATGAAATATTAATTTCTAATTTCCATTAAAACTAACGTTTTTCCTTGAATTTCGCACATATCGAAAACATATCCAAGGTCATATGTTGTCACATAGGATATTTTGTGTTCCACAATTATGTATGTCGGCACATAGAATTTATTGGAAATCAGTGTACATATTTAGGAAGAGAAATAAAATACTATCATGAAAGACATTGTCAAATGGAGAAAAAAATTCGAATGCATTGTGTAAATTGTAAATAATTAATGTTGGACAAAAACGTCACATTGGAGATACATAGTTGAATAAAGTTTTTTATTTAATTTGGTTCAGCGATTAAATTAATGGTTATGAGATCAAAAAAAAACGGCAATGAAAGATAGCATATACAATCGCATTTTGATGACGTGAAACATAAACAATCCTGTCAAATGGTCGCCAGTTATTGTCTATGCATCAATTAAATTGATATTCATCCATTAAGCATGCACCGCGAATTACGTGACGTATTCCCCGCCCTTATCTTGATTATAAAAACAGTTAACTTAAAACAGCCGCTGAACGGTATGGCGAGGAATCCAATAAAAGAGTCGCGAAAACTATTTTTATAATGCCCGGCCACCTGTGTAGCTAGAGCCTGGCTCTCGGGCGCATAATGCTTACAAAGTGAAAATCAATATGACAATCAACGCGAGGTTCCAGAGGGTTTTTTCGACTCCGTGACGTGTGCATGTCCCAGCATATTTAAACGCTTTACATTATATATTTGTATCCAGTGGCGGATTAACGAGTTCTCTGCCGCCAGCGTGTTAACACGCTATACAATTTCGTGTACGTAGGGCCGGCCATACAAAATGCGCGTGTTAACACGTAGTACTTGAGACGTTGCTTAGAGGCCACGGGCAACATTTATAATAATTTTAAAATGTCGTCCGTATAGTGACATCTCTTGGAATCGTGGCGTAATACTTTAACTTTAAAGATATTGAATGGTATAAAATTTGTATAACCGAATACCGTACTTTAAAATATATGAACCATCGGTCATTCAATATTACAACCGTAAATGCATTTTTCCGGTCTGTGGTGCAGTGGTCAACGTCGTTGGCTACCATGTCAGACCGCCCGGTACGAGCAGATTTTTCCAGTTGATAAATCGATTCTGCTCAAAGGCAATGGGTGTTTGTGTTATTAAAAATCCCTTCCCACCTTTCCGATCCCAAAGCGCGACGCGCTAGTGACAGCCATTAGCTAACCACAGGTCCTGTCCTAGTCCTCGTCTCTTTTCCATCCTTACTGTTTTCAAAAAAAGAGGTTTCGCAACCGAGCAAAAGGCAGTTCTCGTAGAAAAATATATGTTGAGATAAACTCCGTGAGGCGTCCATATGCTCCAAGTTGGGAGCGGACATAGTTTAGAAAAACGTGCATTTTTTCTGTGTGACATCATAATATATTCTACATGGAATATTTTTTCGTTTTCAAAACATATTATTTGGGCCATATATAAGCTATTTTTGAGGCCCCAAGCACGCGCCTCTTACGCTCATAGAGTAATCCGCCTCTGTTTGTATCTACATATGTATGTATATATATATCGGCAACGAAGACTGGTTCCTAAAAGGAGGTAAACGATTGATATTCTAAAAGCACGGTGCATAGTAAAATAAGTCACGCAGTGGTAAAGGACCATACTTGTTCCTCTCCACCTCTGCCTTCCAATCCGTTTAACGGCAGTATACAGTTGCGTAGAAAACGTTAAACGTATCTACAGCCTTTTTCCTTAGCTTTTTATCTTGTGAACAACTCTTTAGATTAAAAATGCATAACCTGCGGCCCAATATGACAAATATCAATCACCTTTTTACTTCAGAACTTTTCACGGACGTAGGAAGAAAAATATAATATAATAAAATTTTCATTTTAATATACCAGGGCTGTGGAGTCGGGGTTTTTGGCCGGAGTCGGAGTCGTCGCAAAGTTTTGGCCGGTATCGTACTCAGAGTCGGAAATTTTGAAATGTTTAAACTTTTTATTTTTTTTATTATAACTTTATATTTACGAGCATCAGTTTCCACCAATGATTTTAGGACGTCATCATCGATCTTGAGTGGTCGTCCTGTTTTTGGTTTGTCCTTTAACTCCCTATCACCATTTTTTAACTTTTGAAACCATCTAAAGCATTTTCGAAGTTTCAAGACGTCACCGTAAATGTCACAAATAGTCTGGGTAGCTTCTTTTGGTTTTAATCCTGTATCAAATAAAAACAGCATAAAATAGCGCAAATGTGTTTCTTCAATCTCAGGCTTCTCCATTTTTCTACAACGGCAAAAAATATAAAATATGATTGAAATGGAAAGAATACACACAGAGCTTCAAAATGATACCAAGAACAGCATGCTAGCTCAACGGCAACCGTTGACAAACTGAGTTTAAAGTGATGCGCCAGAAAAAATGTCATTTCTTTCCGTTTTACCTAATATTATATTATGTCAATTTTGGCTTTTGGCCGGATTGGTCGATATATATTTAATTGAATACACATTAATAGGAAAATTAGGAAAAAAAAGTGGCAAAATTAAACTTTTTTAGGCGAAGTTCGAGTCGGAGTCGTGTTTTTGGTAAATGTTGCTGTCGGAGTCGAAATCGAAGAAGCCAAAAGGCGAAACCCGGGTCGTAAGCGACAAAAATCATGGAAAAGTACAAAATTCAAACAATTCAAATTTGATATTGAAATTCCATCAAGCACCCTCAGTCGAAATCCTTAATTAATTAAATAAATAAGTGTTTTCTACATGTTAAATTATGAATTTTGGTACTTGACAAAAAGGGATCTGGTTTAACATCGGTTAATTCATATTAAGGTTTATGAATGTTTACTTCGGTGAACCCTAAATCGGATGTGCAGCCCTTAATGGGGATGATATTGACATGCATTTGGGTTGATACAACATTGCGACATTCATAATTAATAATATGTATGCTCAATTACGAAAACTTCAAAGTAAAATGTGGAACAAAGCTTTTCTGCTTACAGCCAACCACATGTGTGCGGAATGAATTTTAAAGAACACGAAACAAAAATGAAATATATTTAAACGCAACCCACTTTTACTGAGGTATTTAGGCTGCTAGGCGTGCGACAAACATTGGCATTTGGTTCGTTAATAAAGGGTTAATGTCGGTTTGAAATATTTATATAAGTAACTTGCGAGTACTCGGCATGCGTTGCAATACCACTCAAAGAAAGAATGTGTTTATGTTTTAACCAGGGCTGTGGAATCGGTAAAAAAAAAGTTCGACTCCAAAATTGACCAAAAACACGACTCCGACTCCGACTAAAAAACGTTTAATATCGTCACTTTTTTGCCTAATTTTCCTATTGATGTGTATTCAATTAAATATCAACTCCGGCAAAATCCCCGCGACGACTCTGACTCCGAGTCCACAGCCCTGGTTTTAACGTTCGGCTATTAAGCTCGAGCTCTATAAAAGAGTGGTTAAAAACCTTCAGTTTTTTGTTTTTATAATTCCCGCAGGATAAACAAACTCTCTCTGTCACTGTGGACGTCTGTTTTATAGTTAACAATTATTGACATAACATATATTTTTTTTAGTAAATAAAATTTTGAAATAAATTACGAGTATTTTGAAAAATAATCGTAATTAGTATCGAGTATCGATTGCTTGAAAAAAGAACGTGTATTCTCGAGTATTCGATACTCGAATTGGAGACTCTAAATACGACCCATCTGCTAAATACTTCATGCATCACTGTTCTGAGGTTTAAGGTTATTCATTATATAATTGTAGAAGAAGTTTGTATGAAAATAAAATATTTTGATTTATTCAGAAGTCATACTTTTCACATACTATTTTTAACTGTCTACAAGTTAAAAATGTGCTTTAAATAAAAAAAAAAAGTGGTATACTTTATGGGAACGGGATTTATATGTATATTTCGACATTGAAAATATGGTTTATTTTATCGTTTTCTTTTATTTTCATACGTTTCACTTTTTAGTCTAAATTTATTTACTTTGCATTTAAAAACTCTTGTAATAGAACTTCGATCATGAATAAAATATAATTTTATATTCGACTTCAAAGCTTCTCCTGGCCGACTGACAAACCGTTTTCAAACTATAACATATTAGTATGACGTGAGACAGGTTCATTTCACGCTATCGAGCATTGTATTGTGCGAATAGTATCGGATTTATAAAAAGCTTTTTTATCGGCCTAAAGCTCTGTCGTTCGTAAATAATTGCGCATGACTGTAGTATTTTCATTTTTACAATAACATCTATAGGCATTGATAATAAAATTCCACGGAAAAAAGTGTGGGATTCACGAAAGGAGTATAATTTATAAACTGAAACAAATTAAATGGTCAGAATTTAAAGAAACTTTTGGTCAGAATAAAGATATTAACGTTTTCAATACAATTATTTAAGGTTAGGTTGCACCAAAAAAAGCAATCCATGTGTCAAAGCAAATCTGACTGAATAATATAAAAGGTGACCAATTTTATTTAAATCATGACCATGACCATTTTATATAAATTCTGACATTAAACTATTTATTCTGCAATCTGTTTTCTGAACATTTTATATAAATTCAGATCAATTTAATAAATATTATGACATAAACAGTATTAAAACTCTCAGTGTATTGTATTGTTGACTTTAGACAACGAAGTCAATTCATACTTATAAAGGGTCTTTTTATAAGGTCGTTTAGTTTTGAAATGTAAATAAAACAAGTTGTTTGTGAGATTTCGACTAAATTTTAATTTCATTTGTAAGTATATTTTACGGCATTAAATATGGAATAAAGCATCAAATGTCTGCCAATATCCATTCATTATAAAATGGGCCATGTCGCTAAAGTTGACTTTTTTGACAAATTTGGGTAAACTTCCAACTGCTCCAGAACCCAATCAGGCGTTGTCTGTGGTCGTTTACCTTAAGTTCCTTGGTTAGTTGGATTTTATACGGGTGCAGACATAAGGCCCGATTCAAAATTCGCCAAGTTGAAGTCGCAGAAAAGCCAAGTTCTTGTGAACAACGAGAAATAAGCTGCCTTG
The DNA here is from genome assembly GCA_028554975.1 of Himalopsyche kuldschensis. Classification (NCBI taxonomy): domain Eukaryota; kingdom Metazoa; phylum Arthropoda; class Insecta; order Trichoptera; family Rhyacophilidae; genus Himalopsyche; species Himalopsyche kuldschensis. Next base: position 8,862,047 of record JAHFWI010000012.1, read on the forward strand.
GGTTTTCCTGTACACTTTCACACACAGCAGCAATATTTTCACCAGATATTGTATTTTTATGACGTACAGGTAGGTGTTGGCCGATTATCTACCAAACTGGTTCACTCAAATTTGGCCACTAAACAATGAATAATCTACTCAGCAGGACAAAGTAACATATTTTGAGCGTCCCTATTGAAATACCCTTTATTATCGGTGACTAGAAAAGCTAGAAATAAATCTTCCGTCTAACTTATATATCTAGTAACAACTTAGAAGGTACATACTATTCTTTTACATGTCCATACATTATAGAAGTTGCTAAAAATGTGGCAGTGAATTAAACCATCGAAAATTCTCGGATCGAATAATAATATGTCTGATTTCAAACATTGTGTTAGTAAAGTTGCAAATATAAAGCCTGAAGTGGCATGGGAGTTTCATGCTACGAAAGCTTATTTATCGTGTTTTTAAGTTTTTGGCATTGAATAGTTAAAATAAAACTATTCAATGCCAGCCACACATTTTATATACTGTTTTCAATCGAGAATAATCAAGTAAATATGATTCGTGTTGTTTTCGTTATTGCCTCTTAAACAGTTAATAGTCTTTTGGAAACAAATATCAAGCTTTTTAACCCACATTAAAACATATAAGAAGCGGAATACAACAATATCAACGGTGGAAATAAACGATTTTGAAAATGGGACGAAGTTTAACTAAATAGAAACACTTTTACGTAAAAATAAATAAACACAAATTTATAAGGAATGGAAAATATTGTAACCGACCAATTACCGTTTTGATTTAACTGTTGCCAGTGAACAAAAAAAACAATTCATCTGGGGTTTCGCAGATTAAAAAAGTGCACAATCTTTTTTGAAAAAGGAAACTACTCTATGACCTCTTCCTGGCTTCTTAGCGGTAAAAGCATGTCTGCAGTTGAGTGCAGTGGAACCTCTTTATTTGCAAAGTATTCATAGTGTTAAAAAAAACATTGTTTACTGTAATTTTAGTTGGGCAAGTTGGTCGAAGGGCCGGATTGAAATTGTGGACACGACTACCAGGACGCTAATCACGTACTGTGGGACTGCCCCGAGACAAATGCCGAACGAGCTGAGCTGTTTGCTGCGGTCCGTCCTCATACGGGCCCAATATGCCACGCTGACTTGATCTCAACCAAGGCCAATTTTGAGGCATTCGATAAATTTGCAACTTCATATGGGGAACGGGATACACTTGATTCCTCTTCAGATTCAACGCGAAGTAGATTAAACTCCACGGATTCTCAGTATACAGATACATAGGATACTTAATATCACTCTAACAAAGTGGCTGAGCAAGTCACATTTTCTTTTCTTTTTTCCTTTCTATTTTTCTTCTCTTTAAGCATCTTAGTGCATGGTTAAAAGATCAGTCTCGTGCAGCTCTGTTTTGGGCCAAGTAAGTGAGGAGTAAATTCGATTCTTTTCTTGATCGTATAGCGTTATGGAAGGCGGCTGTGAAAAACGGCTGCACACACATAACGGAAGGGTGGTGGGAGAACCAACTTGTTCACCCAAATATATAATTTTAGTACCGTTGTGAAAATTTTAATTATATTTTTTTTCAGTTTCGTGAAACGATATGATGAATAATTATTATTTAAAAAAATCGAAATAATTAGCGAAACCGGTCCCGATGATTTGGTAAATAAAACTTAAGAATCAGTACAAAAAAATGTGTTAACACTTGTAAACACTCCTAGAACTCCTGTGTCGAGTCTAGCTTGACATTGTACAACGTCGTTAACAACAAAATAATTGTGTGTGCCTTATGTAGTTAAACTTTGTAAGATGTCATAATGTGGTATATTTTTCTGTATTTCGTTTTACCATGCTAATAAATACGCAAACCCTTTGATATTAATCAATTTCTCAAATCTATTGAGGAGTTGATGGAAGGAAACAAAATATTTATTGAAGAGTGCAACGGATTAAAGAGTAATGACATATTAGACTTTTTAATATCATTAATATACAAACCCTTTAATCAATCAATTTCTCAAATCTATTGAGGAGTAAAAAGTAAAAAATATATATATTGAGTAGTGTAACATGTTAAGATTAATTACATATTACATTGTTTAATATCACCGTGCCCTAATGACAATCAGTTTTACCAAAGTATGAATTCACATTTTCATTAATGTTTGGTCAGTATCGAGAAGGGAAGATGCCGGAGATGCTCCGGTGTTTTAGCCTGAATGAGATACGGAGATATTAGTATGTATAATGTTGCGTAGACATGCAACAGCAAGCCGATATAGATGAATGCTTCAATCTTAACAGCTCTTCTATAAATATCTGAACAAGCTGAGGTGAAATGCCGATTGGCATACCAAATAAAAGAGATTTAGCGCATGCCATAAATAATATGGTTTTGCGTGGTTAACACATTCGTACAACAATGTAAAATGGCGAAGGATTGTCATTCATCTATTATATTTATTTAGCCAGTTCCATTTGAACTCTCCATTTGACTGACTCATTTGAACTCATTACCGGGATTTCCATCTAATTATGGTTGACAGACATTTAGATTTATTTTATTTTATTAAATACACTTAATTTTGGGCTTTTACTTTGTTAATGTTAATTCATACTTAATTGATTTTTGATGTGTTAGTTTTACATTGCTAAGAGGTCTTGAACATTTTATTTTTAGTCTATTTTTCTTGTAATTTGCTTTAATTTATTTGCTTAGTTGTTTTACCAATTGTTTGTCATACAAAGTTTTCATACTTAACTTTTGCATAAATACCACTGTTTTATTGTATTCCTTATCAGATGATAATGCTCGCCATGAGCGGAACCAGGTCCTGATGAAATAAATCTCATGTGGAAAAAGTACTAAAAATGTGTTATTATTTTTAATTTCAATGTTTAAATAATTATTTCTTCTTCTTCGAGGCCCAGTTAATAAACCCGAAATAATCAAGATTATAAGCTTACATGCTCGCAGTATTTACTTATGTTTTGTAAGTCGTAAACAAAGCTAAGCATTTGTTTCTATCAACACATGTTCATCGCGTCGATCATTTGAACCACCAGTTAAAAGGGCAGTTCGGCTAATCAATGCGTTCTCTAAGAAATTGGAAATTTTGCAGCAATGGACTTTGTATTTTGTTTTTACTCTTATAATTTCAACATAAATAATATGTGTTGTCTTTTATGCCATTTTCAATTGATTATAATGTTTTGTTATATATTATACTAGTATTCGAACCCGGCTTCGCTCGGACCAGTTTGGGGTTATGTTCAGCTCGGCGCGTAAATTCAGACGGGCCAAGTTGAAACAACTTTTTTCAAAATTCAAAAGTCTAGGTCAATTAAAATGGAATTAAAATGAACATTTCAGACTGGCATTGACATTTCACAGCCCCTTTCATATATTGACAGCCCCATTCTCGCCCATTAAAATGTCCAAATTCAAGGAAAAAATCTAATTTGCTGTCAAAGAAATGTCAAATAATACATTCACGTAAATAAAAACATTATTATATTAATAAAAGCCGGGAAAAGTTCAGTAGAAGACAAATTTATTACATTTTGACTAAATGTCTTCGCCGATAAAAAAAATCAAACATATTTGCTTTCATATTCGTTTTTATGGCAACGTAATGACCAACAATGCAAAAGGGAATTACAGACCCACAGACATACATACGTCGTTTCGGTTTTATATATGTACTACTTGATACTCGAGTAATTGGAATCTCTACACACACATTGATAACGAAACAAATTTACCGTCGAAACTTTCGCGAGCGAAATCAATTCGTTTGTTTGAACTTGCAACAACAATGCAAAAGGGAATTACAGACATACATCCCCCGTTTCGGTTTTATATATAAGATTATGTACTATCTTTATTATATTTGTCAAATGCTTGACACATTGGTGTCAGCTGTAATGAAATATATTAATTTCATAAACAATAGGCAATATGAATCACTTGATTGATAAAATAACTAGGTTCTACATAAAAACATAGCAACTCAAAGCTTTTGAGACAGACTGGGGAAGCTTTTACCCAGTGCTTTAGTGGAGGGTATACGATCATGGTATACATCGTATACCCTTCTGCAATAGTTGTATAAATAAGGTTTGCCTTCAGGGGAAAATAAATGGGTTTTTTTAAATATATATTGTAAGCTATTTACAAAGTTTATGATTACGTTACTAGTTTTTACACAAATATCCCTAATTAAGAATTTTGACTGGGGGAGCTTGATGGAATTTCAATATTAAATTTGAATCGTTTGAATTTTCTACTTCTCCATAAGTTTTGTCACTAACGACCCGATTCGTTAGCAAATAGTCGAAGTAGAAAGCTTACTGTTTTTTTTAAATGTTTGATTATTACCTTACTCAACCCTAACCTAACCTAACCTTACTACTTCTAAAAACAGAGCATTTGAATCGTTTGAATTTTGTACTTTTCCGTAAGTTTTGTCACTAACGACCCGATTCGTTAGCAAATAGTCGAAGGCTTACTTTTTTTTTAAATGTTTGATTGTTACCTTACTTAAACCTAACCTTACCACTTCTAAAAACAGAGCATTTATAGATATATACTAACCTTTTTACAACAAATGACTGACCATTTTCCAATAATATATTGATCAAAATTAATTATTTTTTTGTATTTATTACTGACCATTTCATTCATATTTTCTGACCGTTTATTGAATTAGATACTGACCAAATATTATTTGTCGGGCACAGTGCGATTAAATAGGCTATCGTTTTAGCAAAACAATCTTGTAACTAATGGTGTATCATGATGACAAAATTAATATTCATCTGTGCTGCCATGTAATTCGAATTCAATAACTCCATATGGAGTTATATATAACATCTTAACTGACTGTCATTGAGCAGTCCAAATTATTATCAATTATAATTGTTAAATCAACAGACTTATAATAAATCAATAATTTCATAATAGATAAATTTATTATCTTTTTAGATATGTTATCACACGCCATCAATAATTTTCTACCTAAACAAAGTATCATTATACATAGAAGCGAGAAAATAAGAAACAATAAAGTATATTTGTATTTTTTTTTCACGGCTTACAATTAAATTCTGAAACAGAAGAGTTTTGATTCTTTTAAATATTTTCGACGTCTCACAGTCTCAATATGTACTTATGTTTAAGTTTCAGTAGTTTTTTGAGAGCTAAGAAAAAAAGCAAACAATATATTTTATTACTTTATCGAAAAGCGTTGACTATATTTCGATTCCATTTATGAATATTTAAATATAAAAAAAAGAATGTATCATTCCGTTTAGAAATATTTCTAGTGTGTTCATAAATTATTTCTTACTATAATTATTTTGACGACCAAAAAATTGTTCAAATAAAAAAGATAAGCGATAGAGCTGCGCATGTTATAATTAATATTTTAAAGATCTTTCAATTTATAACTAGTTCAATTGAAGGTTTTTTTATTTATTTTTTATGTGTTAATTAACAAATATAATAAATGCTTTATAACTTACATCAATTATGGCATCACCCATTGAACAAACCACCTGAGGAACATTTTCGTAGAACGAGGTGGGAATAAACAGTTCTCGTTCTATAAAATATGCATGTATAAAAATTGCTCGCAGTCAACATTTTAATGAAAAAATAACATATTTCAACTGATATCAACTACATATTATTGTGATTCGGTTTCGTTACACTGAGTGTCGATTTTTTGACGAATTCTTCACATTTCCATGCAACACATGTCACTGAAGAAACAATAACTAAATCACACAATTATATTAAAACCTTTTCCCCGATTTTCCACGCACCTCGGGGGAGTCATTTCGACGCGGCCGTTCCATGCGTTGATTATTTACACATTTTTTTTTGCATACTGATTTACAATTGAGAATATTTTCGCCAGCGAATTCAAAGAAATGAGAAGATGCATCCAATCCCGCGCTCTCCAGAAAACTGACCCCTGAATACGCGGATAGAGGTACCAACTTTAGAAAACCGACGTCCAATTTGACAGCGATAATACCAATATAGTAAAAAGTGCCTTCAGTGTAATACGCGTGCGCGCGGCATGGAAAATTCAGGAAAATTATTTTCAATCTCACGTCACGTCGACAAAATATGCGATCTTATTTAAAAGGGGATAAAAGATAAAAAAATCTTAATTTAGGCAAACAAAATTGTGCAAAAAAAAACAATAACACACAATGGCAAAGGGCTTAATTATTCCAGAGACCGTTCATATTTTTTGATGTCACATTAGGTGGCTTTTAATAAAATGTAACAGTCTGTGACAATTCAGCGTCACAAAATCAATAAAATAATATGCCATATTTTAATTTTATTCAATACGTTTTTTTCTATTATAATAATACTATCGGCGACCATCGTTAGTTTCAGCAATTTGATAATGATACAAAAAAATAGCTTACTTCATACGAGTGACTCAAACGTTCGAAATATTGTAGCTTTAGAAGAGCTTTCATGGTGACGTGTCGCGATGGAGGTTCAAAAATCCTTCCTTTTAAAAACTTCATTTATGGAACCCCCGAAACCGGAAGTGTAGCCTTTAAAGTCAAATCACCCACTTTTCATTTATTTATTTATTTATATAAGAAAAAGCAAATCATGGCATTACAGCTGACGCCAATGCACCATGCATTTGACAAATATAAATACATGCATTTATATATATATACATACATACATGCAAATACATAATAAGAATCACAAATTAATTAAAAACAAGATGAAAACATTGTAGTCATAAAAACAGAGAGGAAAAATTATTAACATCACATTAGAAATTTTCAAAGCAGTGAACAGAGTGAGTTCCGACAAAATCAACTATAATACATAAAAAAAACAGTACTCGTCTGAACTCACTCACGTCCATGTGAAATAAGTCGACATCCGAAGCAATTTCGTTAAAAATCACTCAAGCTCTTAACAGTGGCATATCCCATTGGCAAATTGGTTCTACTCCTTGGAACAACAAACAACTCATGTTCGCGATTCCTTTAAAAATTATCAGGGACATTCAATTTAACATTCTCAAGAATGGTGGAATTTATAAATTTATTTATCCCAATTTTTAAAATATATATGTGTATTATAAATAATCACACTGTGTTAAGTGGAAATAAAATAAAAAAAAAGCTCTGACAGCTATACTTAAGGCGTCAAAAAATAGTATTTCTCAAATTATCACATCATATCCATCACATGTATCCTGACATCTCTTAAGGCTCACAAAATGAATATAAACTTTTCGTTTTAATAGTTTTCTTAAATGATATTCAACAAAAATTGTATAGAGGTAATTAGGACTGTCAAAACTTTTGATAAAATATTCACATTATTAACGTAAATACTATTTGCATGTATATATGTTTCAAACCAATTGAATAAATACAAATCATCATTCAAGAAAAATTTATTTTATGATAGCCAATCGGGGTGCAAAATTTACATAATATTATAAACTGTGTGTGACAACATTTATCGAGAATTCGTAAATACGCTCTTAAAGTCATGTGGTATGGTAATTAACATGGGATTGCTTTCATAGGGAATCAAAGATATGTAAGCCCTAAAATGTGTAGTTTTAATATAAAATTTAAAACAACTTTGATTATTCCACGTAACTAATTGTGACACGTGTTTCGCCTCTTTAAGGCATCTTCGCTTACTATCGCAAAGTTTGCTTAAGTAATTCCTTACTTAAGTAATTAACATGGATTGCTTTCATAGGGAATCAAAAGATATATATTAAAATGAACTTCCCTAAAACCATCGAAAATATTAAGTAGTTTTAAGTTATTGTCCTTTTTTAATTTTTGAAAATGTCATAGCATACAGGGCAAAAAGTGGGGAATTCTTCTAGCTGGTAACAGGTAAAAGAAAAAATCATGTTTTTTCGCATGGCAGCTATTAATGGCTTTACTCCATTTTTATGGAAACCGAGAAAATTTGGTACCATCTTTTGAATTCCAACAAAATATTTATTATTTTATACTAATAAATGATTAAGAAATTTAACACATTGACTTGATCGACGTAGAAAAGCAAAAAAAAGGACGTAACCAACATAGAGCAAATTATTTTATTGATTCATTTTTTTTTCACAATCCCACAATTTTCAAACTAAAAATATAAATTAGATTCTAATTCGGCGTTTGCAACTTACATCCTTTTGATAGAACGTGTTTTAAGTTGTTTACGTGTGATTATCGAAAAATACTAAATTAAATTAAACGGAGGGTTATGCCAGTTTGCCTTTCGAAAATCGATATAAATATAATGAAATAAAAAACATTTAATATTCGTCACTTTTGAGGTGCTAGCTGTCAGTTCTTGATGAATCATCAGTTTATGGTGTTGGTGATGAGCCGAAACCGTTTCTAATCTTTATCACAATATTTCCACATTTATTCTAGTAGTATTATAAAATGTGTTTTTTTATTTTCGTCTCGTATTTTTCCGGTCTGAATTTTAATACAGTTTTGGTCATTATTTTTATGACATTGGTCTAAATCTCTAAATATATATTAAATAGTCGAAATTTAAATGAAATTGGTCATATTTCAGAATATTAGATTAGATTTGTTTGACACATGCTCTATTTTTTTTTTTGGTGTTCTAACCTAACCATCAATAATTTTTTATGACCAAAAATTATTGATGGTTAGGTTAGGTTATCCCTTTCCAAATTCACACCTACATAAATGAAAATTTATTGATAGCTTTGTACTAAAGGTAATAATTATATAATATGGAAAATTATTTAAAAAAAATTGGTTTTCCCAATTTCAGAAGAGACTACATACTTAATTATATAGATATTAATTTTTCAATTTCAGCGTAGAAGATTGAGGTGCCTATAATAAGACCCATATGCTACAAAGGCACATGCTATACAGTGAAACCCCGATTCTACGTTTTTCAAGGGACCGCATTAAACAAACGTTAAATGAGGGAATAAATAAATAAGCAATTTTCCAATAGCTTTCACACTAAAGAAATTCCTTGTTTTATTGTTGTCATATTTTGGATAGTCAATAGAATCAACAATTTTCCCATTGTTTTTAATGAAAAAATTGTTTCATTTTATTTTACTCAAGGTGATCTCCTATTCATTTGTTAAAACCAGGGCTGTGGAGTCGGAGTCGGAGCGGTGTTTTGGCCGGAGTCGTACTCGGAGTCGGAAATTTTGATCTTATTATTTTTGCATTTAATATGTCAAATTTGGCTTTTGGCCGCATTGATAGGGTTGATATTTAATTGAATACAAATAAATAGGAAAATTAGGGGAAAAAAGTGACGATATTAACCTTTTTTTAGTCGGAGTCGGAGTCGTGTTTTTGGTCAATGTCAGAGTCGGAGTCTTAGTTTTGGTAAATGCTGGAGTCGGAGTCGGACTTTTTTTCACTGACTCCACAGCCCTGGTTAAAACAAAGATTGGGGTAGTTTTTGTGGCTTGTGTATTAAAATGTCTGCACATAAATATAGTTTGCATATTTTTGAAAAAAAAAATAAAAAACTTCCAATGCATATAAAAAATAGATATTTTGGATCAGTGTTTCTCAACCGGTGACCACCGACCTCTAACGGTCTCCATAAGTTTTCTGGTAGTCTGCAGAATTTTTAGTTGGTATTTAAATATTTAAAATATTACAATTGGCTTCTTTATCAATAATCAATATTTTTTTATGCCTTTATTGGTAGTCATCAAAATATTTGTAATATTTTAAGCAGTCACAGTACAGTAAGCAGGTGGTGGTTTTTTAATGAATAATATACCCAATTGTAATGGTATGATTTTATTCATATCAGATTTTATTTTAATGATTTAAAGATGGAAAATAAAAATACATCATAATAAAAAATAGTTTATTTAAGTCTACTGTGGTAGAATTAATAAGATAAATAAATTTCCATTTACAATTTTTGTAAATCATCTGAATCTATACTTGACAATTCACACACTATTTCGCAGAGTTTGATGAAATCAACTTTTAAGACAAGATGACAAAATTGTAAAATTGATGGTGTGTTGATAAATAGTTTTTGGTCCCAGCAACATTTATTTAACTTTCAATTTTACCACAGTTTTCAAAGTACCCATCTTAATAAATAAAATAATACAGTTTTATATACATAATACAAAAAAAATAGCTATTGAATAAATAACGGTGCTTCTTCACAGGTCTCCAACACTTAGCTTGCAACCTTCGCGACGATTTTCCAAATGTGCCTGAAAAATAAAGTACATTATTAGTTACAATAGAAATAAATAATTTCAAACTGAGACTGCAAAAGTTTCTGCCTAAATACTTTCCACACAGCAGTGAACACAAAATTACTTACAATGAAATATCAACATTTATTCCTTCAACTTCATGTATTTGTAAAGATTTGACCTAGGGGAACAATGTAAATTTTCTCCATCATTTTGGTGCAAAAATAGCTGTGTTTTCAGGGATTCATGCCCTAACCTTTGTTCAGATACTTTATATAGGAAATTTTTCAATGGGAAAGAAACATTAATGTAACACAAGCTTTTACTTCAACCTTTGATGATGAGGAATCAAATTTGTATTTGGTGAAAGGGCATTTGTTATCACTTGACTATTTCAAGCATATTTCAAAAATAAAACTATGGTAAGTTAAAATTTTTTTTTTTTAGAAGAGAGTAGGGATGGAAAGGATACGAGGACTAGTGATAAGCCAATCGCTGTCACTATGCGTCGCTCTTTGGGATCGGAAAGGTGGGGGGGGGGGATTTTCAACAACACAAACACCCATGCCTTTGAACAGATTTATCGACTGAAAAAAATCCGCTCGTACCGGTAATCGAACCCGGGCGGTTCGGCACGCATGCCAACAACGTTGACACTGCGCCACGGACGGAAAAAATACATTTTATTGGTACATTTTTGCCAATTTCCTCAAACCATGTAAATTAAAATTCCTGCCACTCATTAGTTATTGTGAAAAATCAAAATAGGCAATTTAAATTGACTAATACAAATTGAAATAGAAAAAAATAAAATTGTATATTTATTAATTTAAGATAGTTTCAAAAATATGTGATATAAAAACTCAATATTGTTTCAGAGATTAGTGAGAGAAATGAAATATGAGATTTTTTTTTATTGTCGATTTAGTTGGATGATATTCATTATTTCAAGTAGTGTGTGTAAATTATTGTAAATTTAAAATTCAGCAAAATTATTCAATTCCTTTCACTTGTTTTTTGAGCCTCGATCTTTATTGAGTATATCTGTGGACATGTGGATTTATTGACATCGATTCCAGAAAAAGAATCGATTAAAAAAAATTATACAACTTAAGACCACAACATAATAGAGATAATAAAAAATTTATGAATGCCATGAATTACTGATAGATGCGTTTGGTTGAGTTTCATCTAAATTACAAGTGTGGTAAATGATATTAAAAGACACAAGTTAAGCCAGTGCTTTTTTCACAAATAAAACTTACCGTAATGATACTCCCGAAGGCATCTCTCTTCAACATACTATATGCGACACACATCAATGATTTTACGAACGTGTGCAATGATTTATGGCCTGTACAGAAGAAATCAATTCCCAGTTCGAGCGCAGTTCCAAAATCGCATTCATCAGTGGCTAGATGCGCGTTGGTTATTATCGGTTGCAGTGCGGCAATGGCTGCCAATCTCTCGGCTTCATTTTCCGCATCATCAACACGATTCATCAATACCTTCAAGCGAGCTGTAAACAAAGCTTTTATGAACACGCGATCACGTCACACCTCCAAAAAAATAGAGCCGTAGATTAGAAATACATGAGTCTTAACATTATTAAGAACTTCAACTGAGGGTGCTTGATAGATTTTCAATATCAAATTTGAATTGTTTTAATTTTGTACTTTTACATGAGTTTTATTGCTAACGACCGGGTTTCGCCTTTCGGCATCTTTAGGCATTTCAAGTGCACGCATGTATTTGTCAGTTCAAGTACATTCATGCAGGGGTTTATTTAAATAATTATCATTAATTAATAATTCAAGCGCTTGAAATCAATAAATTCAATAATAATAAGTTGGATAAAACCCAAGATTTATTCATCGATATTCCTATGTTATCTGGTCATTAGTATTTGCGATACTACATTAAAAAATCTCAATAGTTATAAACAAACCCACATAATTCATTGAGACTCAGTCACATGAAAATTTTCATATGTAGATTAAGTTAGTAACAATTAGTGATCTACTTTTATTTTTGTATATAATCGATGCAAACTGTTTACTATGCTTCAGTTCGAGTACATTCATGCGCTTGAAATGCCTGAAGATGCTGAAAGGTGAAAGAAAGGAAACCTGGGTTGTTAACGACAAAACTCTGACACAAAAGATTCAAATCTTACACTTAGCATCATTTCGTCATTGGAACTGCAACAGGTTATGTCAAAGATACATTATCATACCATTATTTTCACTAAGTGCTCTGTATCCAACGCTGCTCTTCTTGTCCACATGAACAACAATTCCTGCATTATGAAATGTCTTGGCAACAACCTGTCTCTGCCGTTTCTTCATTGATTCAGAATACACTTCCAATGAAAATTTATGTTTATATGCCCATTCTTTGAGTGGAGTTATAATTTTTTGACAAGCAATTGATGTGAAAGGAGATTTCTTTTTTGTGTTCTCCAAATGCCGGCTGGAATAGTTTAATTTGATTAGTTTTTCATTTAACTTTAAAATATATTATACATAATACTTAATACTTTTGAATAATAGAATAGTAAATATAGAATTATAAGTAAAATATCTACTTGAATCTTGATAAGAAAAGATATCTTACAGAACAGCTCCAAAAATATTTGCAGCTACAGATTTAATTTCACAACTATTGGCAGCCTCATTACTGGCGACAAAGCACGGTGCATCAGATGGGGAATCCCTGAAGTATCCCATGTGGAAATTGGTTTTATCTGGCGACATCAGAATTGTCTGTAAATAATAGTCAATGTGATGAACAAATTTTTAGGAATACAGCATTGCATAACATAACATGGTTGTTTAATAACGATGCTCTTAAGTTTATTCTGAACACTGAAAAAAGATAAAGGAGACTTCAATTTTCCTATCGTGGTAGTTCACAATTGGCAACGATTGTGAGCTTCTTAGTTTGACGTGATGTGGAAGGTTGATTGGTATTAAAGAAGATTTATTTCATCACTCAAGATCAGGACATATCAGGCTACTATTTAATAAAAAATTCATCTCGTACGCAATAGTTTTATCACTCTTAGATGTGTGAGGAGCAACACATCACAATCGGCTGTCGACAGTTGAGACATTAGCGGACACCAGGCTACTCAGTCTTTTCAGAAAAGGTGTTGGATGGGAGGGAAGGAGTATTAGTTAACTTATCGATGCCCTTTTTTCAGGATCTTATCAGCTCCTTAAGATAAAAGAAACGTAGCTAGATTTTTGCCGGTTTTGAGTTGCCACTAGATGCAAAATAATGTTAAGTTATGTGTCAAAGTGACATGTCAATGGGAGAAGTGGATATGTATTTAAATCATTTCACATTTTTGTTCATAAGCTAAGCCTTAAACCAACACATAACAATAAAGAACTAGTTTGTTTTTCTTTTTTTTTTTTTGGTGTTCACTGTCAATACTTGGTGGAAAGGCATTATAATAAAAATAATAATACATTTTTAGTACTTTTTCCACATAAAATTTATTTGATCAGGACCGGTTTCGCTCATGGCGAGCATTGTCAACTGATAAGGAACACAATAAAACAGTGATATTTATACAAAAAAAATGTTTTTTATTTATAGTCTATTTTTCATGTAATTTGCTTCAATTTATTTGCTTAGTTGTTTTACCAATTGTTTGTCATACCTTGTTTTTCATACTCAACTTTTGTATAAATATCACTGTTTTATTGTGTCCCTTATCAGTTGACAATGCTCGCCATGAGCGAAACCGGTCCTGATCAAATAAATTTTGTGGGGAAAAAGTACTAAAAATGTATTATTATTTTTCTCTGAAACCCAAAGCGTCGCCTTTAAAGATAATGAAAAAAAAATAAGTAAAATTTATTAATGGTGAAACCCGTTTTTTTAGCTTTCCTGAAAACCAGAGGAAAATTGGTTATGTTTCTCCGTTTTTAAGGGACCGATGTGTAAAATAGTAAAAAAAATCAAATACTACTTATTGTGCAAAAAAAAATATGGAATATTATACCTTATAATATAAATGCAAACTAAGGACATGGTAGAATATTGTTGAGGATAACATACCTGAAACTCAGGAGGATCGTATAGATAACGCCAATGAACTAGGTAGTCAGTGTCTTTACTCCTTTTTGGCAGAGTTCCATTTAAAACATCAAAGGTGCCCACCAGTACAAGATTGACGCCTTTTAACACGTTTGCAGGATTTTTTCCATTGCTAATGGAACGACAGAAATCCCAAAAACTATAAAAATCTGCTGGCATCTGAACTAGAAATTTTTCTGTAATGAATCCTGGAATGTCAGATGGCACACTGTGGAAAGCTATAGCATCATCATCATGTGGCCTAATGTGGTCTGGAGGATCAGAAATCGGCTTATCCTTGTTAATGTCATCTGCTTCTGATAAAATTGAAGGTGATGGAGGTTTATCTTGTTCCTCCTCATCACTACTCACTGCATCTGTCTCAGCAGGCTTCGGCTGAGGTGATGGTGTATCACGCCTCTTGACTTTCGCTACATCCAATTTCATTCTTTTACGATTAGGACTTCTATCTGGTGATGGTGAGTATTGTTTTTCTGGATGTTTAAATCGCTTAGTATGATCAGGATTTTTTTGGTAACATTTTGGGCCATATTTGCACGCTTGCCTAAGGTCTTTAGTAGCTGCTGTCTTATCTTCATCCATTTTTATAGACTAATTTGAAACTATCAACATAATAATCACCGGCACTTTTGGAATTTTATTTGAGTCAGTTCACATTTGTCAGATTCGCCACAATTTTATTGTAAGGTTGTCATACTGTAACGGGAGAGAAAAATCTACTTTTACTATAGAAAATAATTGCCTCCATATATATTTTTTAATTGTTTTATATTTATCAAATGACCATTAACTCATTAATTTGTCGTTAAAAAGTGAATCAGTAGTGAATTTTTAATCTGTAAAAAAACTAAAAGGCTTAAAAATATAAGAACGAAAAAAATGTATGTAGTGCATTTTATGAACATGTAGTTAAGTGTTGCCACGATTTACAGTACCGTTTTGTATGAGTCAATCTAGTTGTGTCAAATAAAATAGGTACATATCTCCAACGCAGCAGCTGTCAGATATTCATTGTTTCGGCGAAATTTTCTAGATACAATATATCGAAATGGACGACGACCTGCCGACAGATTTCGACATCATTGTCATCGGAACAGGTAAAGTCTTTATTTCATACCCAATCGGTCAATTTGCGCAATGGTTAGACTCGGTGGTAATACATTATTGATGACTAATTTTTTTCCACACATTTGAATTACAGGGATGACCGAATCAATTGTCGCAGCCGCCGCGAGTAGAATTGGGAAACGTGTTTTGCATTTAGATTCGGATGACTTTTACGGAGGAATGTGGGCGTCTTTTAATTTTGAAAGTATCCAAAAGTTAATAGACGACAGCAAAGCAAAATCAATATCTGACTCCACTATTAATTTCGGAATATTCAATGTTGAGGACTCCTGGTTCATAAATAAGTATGTCATTTGTCTTACAAAAATAACTAAATGCTTCACGATTTTTCGATTAACTGAAAATCAATATCACATATTTTATGATTTAACTTGTAGAGATAGTCCAGCAAAAGCAGAGGATGCTCCCAAAGAAGAGACTCCTGAAAGCGGAGACTCTTCATCTGAAAAGAGCGGTGATGCTGAGAAAAAGAATGAGCTTGACTGGACTCAGGATAAACTTAAAAAAGAATATCGAAAGTTCAACATCGATCTTGCTCCAAAGGTGATATTTTTATTCATGCGTATGACATTCTCACTTCTCTAGTCTTTATTCTAGTTTTCTCGTGGCTTTGTCTTTGTTCTACAAATCATATAGTCAAACCTTTTTTTAGCAAAACTCATTACTTGACTTATAATATTGTATGTACATACATAATAGTAATATATTGTTCCATTTATGAATTTGAAACATGGCTTTATAAGGTGTCCAACTTTTCCTTTTTTGAGTTCTGTCCACACTTGAAAAGAGTTCTCCTAAATGTACTCCTTTTTTAATATTTGATATCTGTTATTCCCCAAAGGACGTTTGTTGTCTGTGCTTGCAAACTATCAAGCATTTTCGTGTGTCATACGACATGTCACACAAGATACCTCCGAACCCAGTACTAAAATGATTATTTATTTCATAAGCAATCGAATTTCAATAGCTGTTAAACAATTACACCTAATGAACATATAATATTTTTTGAATTAAGAATAAAAAAACAGTATCTATGGCACAAACAAAAAACTCTATGCTCAGGTATATAGTTGAAGAATACTTTTTATAATTTTTGTAGCCTATTTTTATTCTGAAATGCAGCTGATAAAAAAATATTGATCAGTTGGAATATATTTCTTAGGTCGATAACCCCTATCCAATGAGTAACATAATACAATAATTTCTGGTTTTGTAAATGATTACTCAACTCGCTATGACATGCAATGTTGAATTAATTGCCTTAATTGGCAAAATTATTTCACTCAGTTATTGTTTTTCTTTGTTGAATTTAGTTCATAAGCAGTAGTTATCAATTCTAAATATATAACTCTTGTTACCTAAGAGTATTATAACCCGGAAATAGCAATAATTTTTATTCAATTGTAAATAAAAATTATAACATAAACATTGATTCTTTATTTACAAATGAGAAATGAAGAATGGGGTTTCTTCCTTCTCTACGGTTGTTAGTGGGATAAGTGATAAGCTTACAACTAATCCTTTCTTAACGCTATCCTTTTTTACTTTTCAAAAAGAAAAATTCACACTTTCAATGATTTTTTTTGCTTGTTCCATTAACCCTGTTGAATGCTTAACAATGATATATCGTTGTTTATAAAACCAGCAAATAATGCTAAAGGCGATTGTTGTTGACGATATAATGTTCATATTTTAATACTTACTGTGAGCCACTGCATCAGTGGTATGCAACATTTTATTGAAACATTTATTTATATTTCTGAATGTTACCTTACATAAGTTCCATATTTAAATAAAAGTCGCTCCAGAGGTATCCTGGTCATTTTTTTTCAGTGATAAGATGGTAGCTTTTTCCTATAAGTAATTTTTTACCACACCATGAGCAAGTCCTATTCCTGATAGCAAATTTTTACAATCGCTGTTGAATATACAAATCACAAACTGTTCATCTCACTCACACTTACAAGCACATCAAGAAAAAGAGAGAGAACTACCAAACACGCATCAAATAGGACAAAACAAAAACTTTCTGGCTTCCGTATCTAGTGCATCTAACTCGCACGTAAAAACTAGAGAGATAGAGTAAGGGCTATAGAAAATGGGTATCTAATGATATTAAAATATGGTACACTTGCACAATGAAGTATGTTGTTAAATTTTAGCATTTTTCGCTAGGATTTTAAACCACAATAGCACTCGAAAGGGTTAAAAGAGAATTAGTCATCTTTTTCAATTGTGAGGTTGGTTTCTACACCTATATTAATTTTATGGTCCTCTTTACCTCTGAAATAGTTGATGTGTGAATTTCAACAATGTTTTATTTATTATTTTATCTTTAAAATTAAAAGTTGCTATTCGCTCGCGGAGAACTGGTGGAGCTGCTGATATCATCCAACATCGCACGATACGCCGAGTTCCGCTGTGTCAACCGTGTCCTAACATGGCTGGAAAACTCCCTAGAGCCGGTTCCGTGCTCACGGGCCGATGTGTTTGCCACCAAACATGTGACAGTGGTAGAAAAAAGAATGCTCATGAAATTGCTGACCTCCTTCATGGATCACGATAAAATAACGCAAGAATTTCAAGGTAACCCACTTTTCTTTTAACCCCTTCCCGGGCACGCCCGAGTATACTCGGGTATTGAAAGTTGTCAAAAACAGACATCACGAGATAACTCGGGCAAACTTCATACGAAAATTACGAATCTGATCTAGTCCAAGCAAGGGCTGGACACAGACTAACAGATAAAAAATATGCTATCACAAATTTGTGTGTGTATTTTGCATTTTCAAATGTGTGCATATGTTAAATCAATTGGACCGGCAAGTGGTTAACCCAGTTTTCTTGGGTTTTGCCTTTCAGTATCTTCAGGGATGTATGAAATTGAACTGACATTTCGATACTTTACTTTGAAAAGGTTCTAACTGCTCTTTACCCTGTTTTGAGATATGAGCGTTTGATGTTTGGATTGATCATATTATATAATTCAAAAGATAAAATTCACTTGTAACAATGAGCACGTAAAACTGATTCAAATTCCTTGTTTTGAGCATATTTTTTCACAACTCAAACCATTCTACTGAGAAATAATGATCACAATGATTCAATGATGTAAATAATGATGAGAATCTTAGAATATGAAATTAATTTTGTAAAAAATTGTTCAGATGAACTCCAGTATTCTTTTCTGAAGTTATCATATATGCTAGAATACGGGTAATGGAAACTTTTCCGACCAAAGGGTAATTTTTGGCCAAAATGCCAGTTAAAAATTTTCAAAGTAATGTAACGATTTGACAAAGCTTATTTACTACCAAAACCTAAGGTACAATATACAGTTTCATTTTTCAATTGAATTCCCTCCCACACCCATCCTATTGTAAAATGGGATATAGCGAGAGCGATTAGCCCTGTCCTGGTCCTTTCTTGAACAACTGTGTGACGAGCAGTTTTCACAACACAGATAAATTTCATTGAGTAATGTATCGAATCTATTTTATTTTGTGTGATTTTTAGGTTTCGAAAACAAAACATTGCTGGACTACCTTAAGAGCAAGAAATTGACTGGGAATCTCATTCATTATGTGATCTATGCCATTGCTGGCGGCACTGACACCACTCCCTGCATGGATGGTGTTGAAAGATGTAAAAAATTCCTCACCAGTCTTGGAAGATACGGCAATACACCTTTCCTGTGGTCGATGTACGGCAGTGGAGAACTACCCCAATGCTTTTGCAGGTTGGTGAACACTTAGTATGCATTGATCAGGCATAAGAAATAAAGATATGTTTCTTATATATCTGTCATAATTTTTTACTTTCAAGGAAAACATTAAAGTCCTGGAAAAAAACCATCCATAACGATCCTGTAAAAGATTCCTTGCATCTTGCACAGGTCCTAAGCAAAGCAAGTGCTTATGTATTTTGTATTAGTTTGGTTGTCTTTTCTCCTCTTGCAGTCATCGAAATCAGTATCACTTGGCACACCGGTGATCATTCATCATTTCTTTGCATCAGAGTATCTTAGTCCATCTGCATTACAATCGGTAACGATAGTATAATCTTGAAATTTAATTCTTACTCGGGGAGAGGTGGTGAATAATTAAACTATGGTATACAAACGAGAAGCACGGTTCTAAATGTATAAAAATCATTCATCATAACATTAAAAAGTGTTCCAAATAAATACCTGAAATTAGTTGTAGACACAAATGATTTCCGTGTGCATTGTCAAAATTAACTTGCACAGGTTTAGTTGGCACTTATTGTATTTAACTTACAATTTAAAATAACTTTGATTATTCCACGTATTGTGTTACTACTTGTGACACGTGTTTCACCTCTTTCAGAGGCATCTTCGGACTTACTATCGCAAGTTTGCTTAAGTAATAAAGCAAGATTGATTCTGATTGTATTTCTTTGATAACTAGTAAATATAACTGTCATGTTTAAATTGGGTTGATTATTGTATTTATTATAAATACAAAATTGGACATACAATCTTCCATATCATCCAAAATCTCAAGATCTTATTTTCAATTAGTAAAATATTTTGATGAGATCATAAGTCACCACAGTTTTTTGCAATTATTGAAAAAAATCAATATATTAATACGCCCTTTAAAAAGCCACTCTTCCATTGTCAATGCCAAATTTTTCAATGGACATAGTTATGAACAAAATAATATTGTTACGCGTCACCTGCTGTGAAATGAATATGCTTAGATCCCTACTGTCTTGAAATATGCCAGTTGGTTCATCCAATATTTTATATAGATACATTATTATGTTATTAAAGTATAACTATTTTTGCAGGTTGTGTGCAGTATTTGGCGGAGTTTACTGTCTAAAAAGGCAAATAGACTCCATCAAGGTGGAGGAAAACGACGAGGACCCGAAGAAATCTGTGAAAATCCAAACGCAAAATAAACTTCTGACCTGCGAACACGTCGTGATGGGAATAGACAAAGCGCCCAAAGAATTCCTACCTACTGAAAACCTGACCAAGGGCCTCTCTCGAGCTGTTTTCGTCATCAACAAGAGTATGCTGGATTACGAAAAGGAATCTCTCACTCTTCTCCAGTTTCCACCACTGGAAGGCAGAAGCGATCCAGTAACTGTTATCGAATTAGGACCTTCCACCTCATCATGTCCTAAAGGCCTATGTGAGATTACAATTCACTTAATTTTATTATTGCATTAATTCTTTAAGTTTATTAAGTATTTATGTAAATTCATGTTTACCATAATGGCCACAAAACAAAGCAGTAAGCCTTCCCGGCAAACACCTGTATATACATCACCTGATATTCGGTTATTCTGATGTTATCACTACTTAATTAATTATTGAAATTTGGGCGTGTGAGGATGAATTGTTTTTAACTGCCGGGCTGGGAAAAGGTTGAAGCTTTTTTACATTTCTATTATAACTACTATTTATCAAATTTGAATTGTTTGAATTTTGTACTCTCCCATGAGTTTTGTCGCTAACGACCTGGGTTTCGTCTTTCGACATCTGCAGGCATTTCAAGTGCACGAATGTAGTTGAACAGTTTGTATTGTTTGTATACAAAAATAAAAGTAGATCACTAAGATTGACTGTTATTCACGTAATCTATATGAATTAGCAAAAATTTTATGTAAATGAGTTTATAATTAAAGGGATTTTTTTAATGCAGTATCGCAAATATTAATTACTAGATAATAACATAGAAATATCGATACTAAATTGTGGGTTTTATCCGACCTATTATTATTGAATTGATTGAATTCAAGTGTTTGTGTTTATAATTAATGATATTTATTTAAAGGTGTGTTTGGGATATTAAGTTGTTCATTTAAAATTGGTATACTGTTACGTATACGCGAAATCCGCATCGTTAGCAACCAAACTCATGGAAAAGTACAAAATTCAAACGATTCAAATTGCATGAAGTACCTTCAATCGAAATTCTTAATTTATCACATAATTTAATGAAATAAATTTCCCAACAGACATTGTGCACATGACGTGCCCACAGACAAAGACATCGAAAGAAGATCTACAAGAGTATGCGGAGAAACTATTCTCATTCGAGCAATGCGATTCAGTCAAATCCTACCTAACACCAGTCGACAGTATCGCTCTTCAAGGAAAACCACAAGTAAATTGAAATGCCTCTTTGAAACCAACAATATTATCGATATCAGTTACTTTCTGAAGATAATTCAAAAAAATCTCTCCTTTGTTTTTTTGTAGGTTCTGTGGTGTTTATACTTCAATATGATAGACACCAGTCAGGAAGGCCTGTGCAAGTCATTCGCATCAAGAATCCATCTGTGTTCAGGGCCAGACATCGAACTCGATTTCGACCACGCAGTTAAGCAGGTAAATAGTTTATTTTTTTGGATTAAATGCAATTCACGAAATATGCAAGAATTTAAAAATAAATGATTGCTTTATAAGTTGTAAGGCAGAATTAAAATATCTTGAATATAAGTCTCTTATTGTGTGAATAAATATTATGTAATAGTGTGTTGTGCTTCATCTTCAAACTATGTAACTCTATTATGTTAGATAATCGTTAATATCAGCAATTGTTTGTGCTTTAAAATTGATTGTTATTTATTAAATGCTAACAATTGTAAGCTATTTACACTTAAATCCTTTAGTATTTACAAGATGCAGTTAGTAGAAGTACTTAGTAAATTATCAACATAAAAGACTTACTTCACTGAAAAGGAGATAAATGTAGCCAAGAAACTTATTTACTGTTGCTATTGGTAAAATCTTGTAGTGTAACACCCATCTACAAATATTTACGTGATCCATTTTTCAGGGCCGAGAAATATTCAACAAGATCTGCGAGGGTGCCGAATTCTTGCCCCGGCCTCCGGACCCAGAGGAGATCATCCTCGAAGGAGACGACTCGGAAGCCGGTCCGGTGTTCGAAACTAAGGTTCCCGAATCGGAAGAAGAAATCGTCGAAGGCGGCAAATAATCGCATGAAACTCAATGTTGTCAAAGGACAATTTGAGATTCCGCTTGGTGAGAGACCAGATAAATTCAGCAATTAAATATATCATTTACGCGAGTGGTTCTAATGTTTATCTATAATTTTAATTGCATTTATCCAAATAGATCACTTATTCATTCCTGTATTGATAATTGCTATTGTTGAATAACCGCGAGGCTACGGTCAATCACGGCTCTTCGAGTTTGCTTAGGTCCATTGTCTGCGGTGAAACCGCTGAGTCACATGGATATATTATATGCTAATTGTTAGGTTATTCAATTATATTTGTATCGATTGATATACTCATGATAAATGTTTAACTTTAATTGGATGCACACACGCTTTTTGCACCGAGGTGATGGCTCCTTGTAGTCGGTAAGCGTTTTGCTGGATACCTTGAATTTTTATATAAAAAAAAAATGATTAAATAGCCGTTTCTAATTTTTAAACTAATGCCTAGCATAATTTTATGTACCCAGTAACTGAAATATTTTACTGTCGCTTAGATAAAAATGCATACGTTTTTTGAGTGCGTCACCAGAATAGAGAATGCAAATGTTTTTTTCATAAATATTTATTCCATTCATTCACAAGATATAATTAATTTGTAATATTATTATCATTGGATTTTATGTATGTCGCTTTCTACATATTCAAATAAATTGAAATGATATAACACTGACTCGTTTTCTTTTTGTTATCCTCACATTTTTAATCTTCACCCGTTCCATACTTCAATTACATAGTCGTATAAATATAATCTGTCAGATTCACCTTTTTTCGAAATGTTTAATTTCCATGTCCCGTAATTGAGGAGTGAAATGCGCAAACAAGATAGATTGCTGCCTTGTTTAAAATCTCTGGAGGTAAACACAATAAATTGTAGGGGTCGAGAAAACAATGTTTTTAATATTGAAATCTAATATTTTTGTCAAACTTAAGGGGTAGTAGAAAGGTAAATTAGGCGATATTTTAAAACAGTAATGACTCATATGGTAAGTAAGAGATTTCCTGTTTTATCATCAGTTGAATGTTGCTGTCTCATATCTTGAGATAGTCGCGTGCCTGGGGTTAACTGTTTTACTTCTACCTAATTTTGACATTCGTATGGTGTGAAAACTGAGAGTTGTGGATAATTTTTCTTTCATTTTCTAAGCTCTCAGCCTTTTTTCTCGCAAATTATCACTTGAGATGAGAAATAGATTGTATATGATAATATAAAAAAAAAGCAAAGGTTTTCAAAGAAACATACCTACATTCCACAACTGGCCAGGTTTGGTTGAATATGATTAGAGTTATTCACTATGAACTTGAAAATTGAAAAAAATAATATTGAATTTCTTTCGGAGTGACCTAATATGTTGATTTACTTCGGATGGCAGGGAATTTCTCAACCTTTACCACTTGCTTCTTTCTCAACATCATAAGGAAAGTTCGTTAATTTATTTGTATCCAATCCCAATAAAAATACTGGTTGGTACACTTATGCTTCTTGCAGCATTTTAGTGTCCTACTGGAATATCTTGAAAGAAGTTCTACTAATTGCTATTCAGTCGATCAACCACTCTTTCTTTGAAAGGAGAGGATCGAAGAAAATGGCTCTTTCGAGGAAATTTAGATTACACAGACATCCATGCCTTTGAACTTAAATGAATGAAATTGTCTTTGCTATGATTTGAAACCATGGATACAGCAACAGACAAGGAAAAACACTAAAAAAAAGTTTTGACTCCACTACAGGATATAAAATTTAAAATAACTTTGATTATATTATTCCACGTATTGTGTAACTAACTGTGACACGTGTTTCGCCTCTTTCAGAGGCATCTTCAGACTTACTATCGCAAAGTTTGCTTGAGTAATGAAGCAAGATAAATTCTAACATTTTGAATTATGAAATTACAAAATGGATTACGGGTTTTTTTCCTTCTAAAGGAAACAAGGAAGGGGGTGATAGAATCAAAACAATGCAATAACATAATGATACTAATAAGGTGCAATCAATCAGATTGGGATTTTTCCTTTATAAGGGACGCAAGAGAGGGTTATAGAATCGAAACAAAGCAAACAAATAAATATATTTCTAATGACGTTAAACATTACAAACTATTAAACTGTAAACTAATGAGCTGCAATCAATCAGATAGGTCAGTGATTACTCTATTAATTGGAAATAACGTTAATAAAGGATTGTCATTTTACGCGAAAGACGATGAAAGGATTAAAATCACAATTATTTAACTTATTACATCATCAATTTTTAAACAAATTTATACCACAAGAAAACTTTATTTCAATATAGTGTACATAATATATATTACCACATTCATCTATTCTTAAACCAAGTGCTCGATAAATTCATACAGATGTGTTTTTAGGTTGAACAATAATATAAATCGATTTGACACATTTTTCTTAACCATTATAATATTTCAGGTATAAAATATCACTACTCTAAAACTAATTCCATTCGAGAAAATTATTTGTAAAGATACCACACAAACAATTAACAATGGAGCCCTAGTTATTTTATTTTTATTGATACTATAAGTGACAATACTCCAATACAGCTGCTAACATAAGGTTATGTTTATAAATTCAATGTTATTTCATATTATTTAGATAAACAAACAGAAAGGGCGTAATATAAGTAAATTTTATTAAAAATTTATGCTATCTGGAAGTTATAATAAAATAGTGTTAAATATTCGACATGATTAATTTCAAAATAAAAACATGTTATTTAAATTTCCCTTTAACCTCTTCGGGCCCCGGGTATTACCTATGATACTCATGGTTGTTATTAAATATCAGCCTGGCTGTTGAATTGAACATACCAAAACAATTTTTTTCATGCTGTATTATAAATAATATGTGTAAGAGTGTGAGTGATTCTTATTGAAGCAATAAATTAAATAATAATGTATTATGTAGAGTAAAATATTGTTGTATTTGTATTGTAAGCAGGGCTGTGGAGTCGAAGTCGTACTCGGAGTCGGAAATTTTGAAAAGTTTGAACTTTTTTCTTATGCATTTAATATGTCAAATTTAACCATTG
Organism: Himalopsyche kuldschensis; assembly: GCA_028554975.1. NCBI lineage: Eukaryota > Metazoa > Arthropoda > Insecta > Trichoptera > Rhyacophilidae > Himalopsyche > Himalopsyche kuldschensis. Next base: position 8,887,602 of record JAHFWI010000012.1, read on the forward strand.
GCCGTAATGGTAGGGTTGATATTTAATTGAATACATATAAATAGGAAAATTAGGCAAAAAAAAAGTGACGATATTAAACTTTTTTAGTTGGAGTCGTGTTTTTAGTCAATGTTGGAGTCGGAGTCGTGGTTTTGGTAAATACTGTAGTCGGAGTCGAACTTTTTTTTACCGACTCCACAGCCCTGATTGTAAGTGTCAAAGCATTTTAAATGCTAAAAAGAACCAACTTCCTTCAACAAAAGTGACTTCTATACTGATATGAAATTTTTCGGATATACTACTCAATTGGTAAGACCGTTTCCTTCATTATTTGATACTTTTGGTTTTGGTATGTTCAGTTCTACAACCAGGCTGATATTTTATAAAAACCATGAGTATCATAGGTGATACCCAGGGCCCGAAGAGGTTAAGGTCATACATTTATTTCCGTTTCATTTTCAATTATTGATATCAACAGTGAGACGTTAATCATTTGTTATCAGCGTTTTCCATTAGATTAATTGAATGAGCATTAACATATTGGATGCTGAGAACACGCCTAGGGTGTTCAACTGTATACTAAAAACAGCTTCAGCATTGAATGTGCTAACTTGATAAAACTCAAATACAATCCCTGACATAAAAATAGCAAAGTATTTGATTCCATAAGAATTCATAAACTGTGCTATTTTTACCTTATTATTTCATTTGATGATGAATCAAATTTTTGTTTATCACTATAAAACAAAGCAGTTGTCTGTTTTATTGCGTAATAAAAGTAACAACCAGTATTACGACTTCTTTGCATTGAGCTGTTTTATTTTATATTGATAATATTATTCATGAACAAAAAATATATATTACAGCTAAAAAACTTTATCTTTTACTGATCTATGGTTGGTGTAGATAAAATCGATATTTTTCAAACTCGCAACAGTTTGCAGTGTTAAGATATTTATGAAAAATAGAAAATTAGTCATTTATGCAGAGATCTATGCAGTTTAGTTTAATAGGTTTTTTCACCTCCTAGACTGGATGGGCCCCATTTACAAATATATAAAATGTTATCATTAAATAAGCATATGTGGACATAAAATTTTTAGTGTGCGTTTTAAATACAAATTGATACTAAATGTTTTACGCAAAGTTTGATAAGAACAAAAGACATTTATTTTCTTTAATAGTATTTTATTTTCAGGTCATGGTAAATTTATGAATTATTCTTGTTTTATAAATATAGACATACGGAATATTTGCAGAAATAAAAAAAAAGCATTATCACTGGTAAACTAACACAAAATAATAAGAATAACCTACCACTTAATAATAATTATTTAAAAAATACACTATACATACTTCTACCTAACAAATACCTCTCTGTGTTTGTTTTGTAATGCAGACATGTGTATTGAAAATTCAACTTCAATTAATGTCAACACTACCAATGAATTCATAATATTTTAACTAATTTTGATGTAAAAAAAAATATAAAAGATAATCACTTTAATATACCACAATATTAAATCAATTAACTGGTTCAGATTAAGAGGCAGTGACTTCTATTAGTGAAGAACTTTTTTAATGGATTCTTTTACAAACATTCTACCCATTTATCTTGAGGACCACATTTATGTGTTTTACTTGTAAATTTGTAAGGTTCATTAAAAATCTCATCCAAACCGGTTTTGAGAAGGTTTTTTCTAGAACTGTGGAGGTATTTTTAAGAATCAAGCATCTAACAACATTATGAATGAATTAATTTTATTTACATATTTAATTTTTTTAACATTTGGAAAAATACCGATTGAATATAAGAATGGACCCTGTCATTATCAGACTAATACTTTTGAATCTATTGAATTTAAAATTAATTTATCAATATTGACTGAAATCACGTAAGTTCAGTGATCATCAGTTCTTATAAAACTCAGTGTCATAATTAAAACAATAAATTATTTAAATCCCATTTAAAATTTGTCAAAGTTACGCCCTAATAGACTAAATGGAGTGAAAATGTAGATTTAAATATGCAAGAAATATTTCCTATTCTACTATCATACTTTATAAAGTTTGCCAAATAAAATTAATTTGATAGTGAATTTAACAATTCAAATTGTCATCTGTCAATTCGAATTTCATTTTATAAAATTTACTTGGCAGGTGGAATTATTTTCTTCAGTTGGTATCAATCATTCCAATTAATTGTTTTTCCTAATACTGTAAATATTTGGCACAGTTCAAATGCAGATTTCTGATTTTGGGAAATAATTTCCAAAAAGAAATTCAATCGATTTGAAATATTGTTTATATTTCTGGCAAATAGATGATACTCAATAATTAAGTGAAAAAAAATCACACTATTTTTTGTAAGCATGTACACAGATACACACATTCTTTATTAATAATAATTCACATAATAATAACTTATTAAGTACATTGAAAAAAAAATACGACAGTATTTTGTTTTCAATTTTCAGACTATTTAATTTGTCATAATATATGTGTAAACAAATAAAACTACCAAATTTACCTTATTTACTAAAGTAACAACAATGAATTTTACTATAAGGGAAAAGTGTATACATCATAATTCAGTTTTTCTATTAAAAGTAATAATAAAATAGTTTTTTTTTTGTAGAAAAGTAATAAATTATTTGTTTCATAATAGTACATTCAAAATATTATCTCAATTTCATATATTATAAAGAACATCAAATCAGGAAACGTTCCAGTATAAAGGAATGTGTTGATAAACACAATATAAATATGCTCTAACTTTAAATCTTGGATATATTTGGAGATTCAAACTAACAGTTGCAGTTTTCCATGAGCTTTTTCATAACTCAATTGTGGACTGTAACATTTTCATTTAGTGTTTTCTCAGATGACTTAATTAGAACTAAAACACCAAATAGATAGAGATTATGTCATCTCATTATAGATATTGTTATCTAGGCAAACTATATTTGCATATAATAGCTTATATATAATAATAAAGGATTAATAATTCTTATATATTATGCAAAGCAAAACAAATTGAAATGGTTTTTCTTTCCAGAGGAAAATATAAAAATAAACTCTAAAACACAAGATAGACAGCCAAAATTTCATCTCGGTATCAACCATTGAACCACTCCTTAAAAGGATTGAAAATGATCACCGATTAGTGGACTTTTAAGATATAGATTCTCGGTTAATATGTCTGAATATAACATCACCCATTGTCTAATTCAGTATTGGGTGATAGTAATTGAATGGTGGATGCCTATTATCTCAAAACTGTTATAGCTTATTTTGTGTATGGTCAAATAAGACATGACCTTACAACACTAAAAGAGCTTTGGACATCTCTTTTAATACAGTGGTTCAATGGTAGCAACCCACTACCAGACATGGTATCTAATAAAGCCGCTTTTCATATGAGAAGAGTCCGTGAACATTGCCTTCCAATTGGGCTGAATGTGTTCGCCGCATGAACCTAAGTTCGTTAGAGTAAGTCATCTTCAGCAGCTCCGTGATGGATTTTGCGCCGAGATCTTGACAGCTGTGCTGCAAGCCAGTCTGCAGATAAGGTAGGAATCGCAAGACGGATCCTTTGTCGACGATGCTTCCGCTGACTCCTTGAGCAACTCTATGCTTGTCAGATTCATTGTGAAAGTATCGGCTCATCGCCGCACCTTTTCCGTCTTTGTGCTCCATAGCTTCCAAGCTTCCCATTCCCCTGTACTTTTTGAGACGCACACCATCCGAAAAGAAATATTCACCGGGAGCTTCAGAGGTTCCCGCCAGAAGGGATCCCATCATGACCGTGGACGCTCCCAAGGCCAGAGATTTTACAATATGACCGACGGACTGTATTCCTCCATCGGCGATCACAGGAACACCAAAGCGACGGGCGTACGATGACACTTGGTAAACGGCGGTCGCTTGCGGGCATCCACACGCCATGACCTCCTGCGTGATACAAATAGAACCGCTGCCCATGCCCACCCGGAGGGCATCGACCCCGGCGTCTATTAAGTTTTTAGCTTGCTGCCGGGTGACCACGTTGCCTCCAATTACTTGAATGTGACTGAATTCAGCTTTAATATACTTTATCATGCTGATTTGATATGTAGAATTGCCTTGAGAAGAATCGAGGACAACCACATCTACGCCATTGGCATTCAACAGCTTCAGCCGTTCTTTATCATCTTCTCGGGTTCCGATAGCAGCTCCCACCAACAGCTGTTTGTTGGAATCTTTGGAGGCGTTTGGGTAACTGCGAGCCTTTTTCAAATCTGTGCGAGCTATCAAAGCTACCAATTCACCCTTCGAGTTGATAATGGGCAATTTACCCTTCTTGCTCTTTTCTAAAATACCGTTAGCGTCTAGGAGAGTAACTCCCAATTTCCCAGTAATCATGGACGTGAAGGGAGTCATGACCTCTTCTAACGGTAGTTCTGGAGAGTTCTCCCTGAAATCGATATCTCGCGATGTGACGATTCCGATGAGCACGCCGCCTAATTTCCCGTTCGCCGTGATCGGATAACCTGTGAATCCGTTCTTCTTTTTAGCGCTAATAACGTCAGCGACGGTGTTGTTTGGCCCCATGCAGACTGGGTCTCTGATAAATCCGTGCTTATACTTTTTTACTTTGAGAACTTCGTTAGCTTGATACTCGGGCGAACAGTTGTGATGAATTATACCGATGCCTCCGCACAGCGCCATCGAAATTGCCATATCGGCTTCCGTAACTGTGTCCATCGGCGTGGACACGAAAGGCGCTTTCAGAGAAATTTTCTTTGTCAATTGAGATGCGAGATCGACTTCCTCGGATGCGAAATCAATGTAACCTGGAAGTAACAAAAAATCATTGTAAGTGAGCCCTTCGCTCGATGCGAAGAGTTCTTGAATGGAGAGACCGTCCCTCAAATCCTCGATGCCGTTCATAGCTTCAGCCATAGCGCGCGAGCACTTTTAAGGTGTCTTCGTAATTTATCAGATTATGCAAATTCTTGCACTTGATCGGAATCCACTCGAAGAGCACGTGGTAAGACTTCGGCGTAGTATCTGGCCAATTTTATGGTACCATAAAAATAGCTAACTAATACGAAAATTCTGCCGCAATTGACAATAAATATTAAATAAATTTGTAGCTTTTTATACAGAAAAAATAAGTATTCTATTTCAATCGACACAAAGAACAGCACAACGCACGCGACCGGCAACAAATATTTTGTGACAGACAGACAGAACGATAGACAACTTCAAGCTGACGAGAAGAACAGTCTTACCAACGACTAATGACCAATATTAATATTTTATACCTGTAAAAGGTGTAAGCTATATATCCATTACAAAAATTATCTACGAAGTAAAATGATTTGAATTGGGTTTCAGACTGATAAATAAGATAAATCGTCCTTGCTGCCGTATGTGTTATTACTTTTGATGGATAAGGTAAATAAATTAGTACCTACATAACATTATTTTTTAATTAAACTTGAAATATAATATAAAATCAAGAAATTTAAATTAGTTTCTTCAAGAGTAATGTTAAATAATTTTATAATTGTTTGGTAAAAAATACCATGTGTTTCTGCAAACAATTGGTACAGGCTTATGTTGGAATGTAAAAAAATATCATAATCTATACACAGATGGATTGGAAGATACAAGGAAACACACAAAACTATCTGGAAAAATAATTCTTTTTGTTATTAAATAATGGCGAATTAATATTATCTGAGCCTTTAGTTTCACCAAGGACCAAGTTATGTGATCTGTCTATGCCAGTGGTTGTCACGGAAAATTCCACTGTGGCCGCATCGTAAACATAAGTGGTCCTAAAGAAATGTCTGGTGGCCGCACCAAATTTTTGTGTTGAGTTTATTGTGTATGAGGTATGTCAAATGGACCTAAACATGTTTGTCAATTTAATATTGGTATTAATTGCGTGCGAAATATTTAGTTTTCAGAGTCTTTGTTGCCAAATTAACTTATAAAACCACATTTTTTTTATTTCAATATTTTCTATGCAGCTGTCGGTGGCCGCACATGAGAGCCATAGATAAACAATGAGAGCCACTGGTCTATGCCAGTCTATGCTAATAACCATAGACAACATAATGATCTCAACCCATAGACAAGATACATAACCTTCAATACAATCTGACTCAATACGATTTTGATTTGGCGGCATTAATTTTAAGGGCATTCGCAATGTTTTCCCTTAAGGTAAATAATATAATAAAATATTGAATGACTCGAATTGCGCTCTATGAGTGTAAAATATCCAACTCATATAGTCAGGATATTGTTCACTTTGTTTTTTTTGTATAAATATCAACGAACTTTGATTTTTCATTGAAAATAACTAAATCAAAATTGTTAATATTTTTAGGTGTTCCCTCTCATTCAAAGATGCATCAGGAGAGAGACGCGTCTCATACACATTTCTGCAGCCCACCAAAATGACGTTAAAATTGAAAAATGTATGTGAGGTTGACGTGAAATCTTTAAGATATTAGTTATATCCATGCTACCTTTAGGACTTGCGTCACCGTTAAACCTAACGCTTTGTGCCCATTAAGCTACTGTTGAATATATTTACTATAATTTGACAACTTCACCCCTGATGATTTACTGGGCCAAGTATTTGAACTAGTCAATTGGAACTGTTTTGATTTCCTTAGAAATCTTTAAACTCTACCCTCATGTAAATGAGGACAGTAGAAAATATCTTTTGATTAATCACCCTGTTGATAAGTACATGACAGGCGACATAATTAGTAGCCCAATTATTTCAGTAATGCCCCAATATAACGGAATTACAAATAATTAAACTAACAGAAATTTAAAAATTTGTTTAACATCCTATTATTGGTATCCATGATTAAATTCGAATAAAAAGTATTGAATAATGTATGTCAGCTAATGATTCGACATGCATTAGGCTACGGTTCCATGACAAAACAGAACGTGACTTTTCAGAACATGACAAAAAATCTAACCTATCCTGTTTTATCATAATCTGAAAAGTCATGTTCTGTTTTGTCCGGTTACCTTAGGCTACATACTATCCAAAGATGTTCACCATACTTCATAAAAGACTGGAAAAACAATGATTCAGAAAAGTGTCAGGCAGTCTAGGAGGTAAAGTATTGGATGCATAATCTTGAAAAAGTATTTTTTTAGTAATGTTCATCTTTAATACTTTCAGCTGTCAATAAAGTGACCCTCCTCGGTAGGGCTGGAAGCGATCCTCAAAAGCGTGGCTCGGAAGAACATCCCGTTGTCACCTTTTCCATCGCAACCCACAACAATTACCAGTATGATTCAGGAGACGTACTGCAACGGACAGACTGGCACCGCATCAGCGTCTTCAGACCTGGCTTGAGAGAATCAGTACAGAACTATCTTAAGAAAGGTCATAGAGTGTACGTCACTGGGAGACTTTCATACGGAGAAATAAAGACGGAATCCGGTGAAATTAGAACAACTTCAAATATTATCGCTGATGAAGTTATTTTTCTACACAGTGCCAACAATACAGATACTTCTAATGCTTAGGATTCTACAGTTTTTTTTAGCTCAACCAAATCTAAGTTCACCGTAATTTGATGATGGGGAGACCTATCCATGTTAAAGACTGCATTTAGTTAGATACAGCCAATACAATTCACCTTATTATGTCAAATTAATTTTATTGCATTTGTTTCAGGGATTTATTTTCTTGTTGTATAATTGTTTTCTTTTTGCCCTAATTATTACTCTTTACGGCCCTTAGCAACGGGTTTTCCAACCGCTTGTCTAATGCATTTACTTGACCCTATACGTTACAGAGAAACTGTATTCTCAGTGAAAATATATTCTTCTCCAAGCTGTCATTGAAATCAAATTTGACCGCCCTATGTTTGTCTGTGTTTTGTCTTTGGTTCTCTTTTTATAAAAGGGACTACTTGCTGATTTTGTTGCATTGAAGCAAACCAAAATTTTAGGCCGGCAAATCATCGACTTGGGCCAATAATTCCAATGATCGTGACCAGTGAAATCATGTTGTCATACAAATCTATTGATACTTTTTCACTGAGAATACAGTTTCACTGTAACATATACGCAAGGCTTGTTGTCTTCGTCAAATATTTACGGCTTAATTTGGATGATGGAACAATCCATTCTAGTTTAGTTGAAAAACAGCAAAATCTATTAATCATAGTATAAAAATAAGAAGTTAGAAATCACCCTTGATATCAAAGGTAAATAATCAATATTGTAATTGATGCAAACTACTTGTTAAATAATATTGTCACCAGATACTGTATTTTTTGTTATTGTAGCTTACAAATGTTTTGCTTATAGAAGGAAACGGCATATTCTTGATGGTTTCATTTGTTACTGTAACACTAATAAAACTACTTTGTCAGAATCCCTTTTTGATCCTAACAGATACAGTACGACCGATAACTGTCAGTAATAATTTGTCACTGTATCCACTATTATATTAATGATTGCTAAATGTATATCTGTCTCCATCGTTGTCTCGAATACGTAAATAAATTAAGACAATATTTTTTTGAATACGGGTCTGATATAAATTATAAAGAAGCTAATCCAATTTGAATCCAAAAATAAATCTGAGGGGATTCAAATTGACTGAATATTTCTTGATCTGACATTTAGTAAAACAAGAATCCTTTACTGTTTACTGTTAAATATTACCATAGTCATAAGCTTGTCGTTTTAGTATGTATTTGAATAAAACATTGTATTCTTATTGAATAAAATATTTTTTAAATGGAGCGTCTACATTACTTTCTTCAGGAAAACCGAATTCTACTTTCGGTGGTTGATGTCTGATGACGGCTCGTGTAAAGGTTCAGAATTGTACCGGTAGCTACCAGCGAGGTTGAGTAGGATATTGTACCATATTTATAAATTTGCCTAGAATCAAATTTTATCAATTGCTTGGGCGCAAAAAACAGTAGCCTTGAAATGTTTAGCAAATGCAACATTATCAACATTAATAATTAACAAATCTAAAGAAGAAAAAAGGTTATTTTTTAGGTAAAGGGAAAATTTTTTTATATTAAAATGAACTTCCACAAAGTTACCGCCGAAACCATCGAAAATATTAATCTAAAGAAGTGTGGCAAAATAACTGAATTTTATAATACATCTTATGTTTCTAACACTATATATGGGGAAATACAAATTATGCATTGAACTTGACGGCATTAAATTAGGTTTAGAGCTTTTTCTCAAAAATTCTTTTTTTGTAGAAAGCTAACGTTGCTTCCAATGCCTTCATATATGTGCAGCTCATCAGACAATTTCATGTTCTGAAAGTAGCTCACACCGTTATAAAGTTTGGAGACCACTTCACTAGACTATCCCTTTGAAGGTAGGAATCTTGTATGGAAATCTTTATTGTTATGTCACTAAAGTTTGGATCAAGTAACGGCCTTTTTATGAAAAATTCTAAGAAATCTGTGCAGTGCATCTAACATAGTTGCTAATGCAGCAGTTTTTGTTTCAAAAACCTGGTGCTTAATAAAGCAATAAAATGTTACAATTTATGTAGTATTCAGTGTCTATGGTATTTTGTGTATGGTCTATGAGTTATTGATGAAACCATAATAAACCGTAATACCCGGTGGGAAAGTCATATAAAAGCAGTGAGCTTGTTCAAACATCTCAATAAGCTACAAGCCAGGTAGTCGATTCAGTTAGGGACTGGGCACGTCTATTATAAGAAAAGTAAACTTAAGTTTACGTAAACATTATATTACTTACTTTTAAGGTGTTCACTGTCAATACTTAGTGGAAAGGTATTATAATAAAAATTATACATTTTTAGTACTTTTTCCACATAAAATTTATTTGATCAGGACCGGTTTCACCCATGGCGAGCATCAGTTGACAATGCTCGCCATGAGCGAAACCGGTCCTGATCAAATAAATTTTATGTGGAAAAAGTACTAAAAATGTATTATTATTTTTTATTACATTGGTAAGAATTGAACCTATTTATACATTCTGAGATGATCATTCTCGTAAGGGGTTTTTCTTAAGTGTTTTCCCCACACAAAGCCCTCAACTGACAGAATCTTTTAGAAAGTCAATACTTTGCTAGCTTACATGCGGGAAAGGGAAACAAAGACTTAGTCTGTATCCATCCTAGCAAGAAAAATAACCAGGAAACTAGGAGTCCGCCTAGTGAACTCCACCTATAGTTTCAGTAGGGAAACAGAAAAAACATTTCATTTTCACTTCAGCTTTCCCACAAGGATCACCTCCACACATAGAACTGTGATGAAGTGTTAAGTCTTGAAGCTCACACAGCCCAGCTGATTGACTCCTTTAGTCGCTTGATACTTAAAGTACACGACTCAAAAGCAAAGGCTATCCTCTTCATGCGCAAACGGAATAAAAAGAATTATAAGGGGATAATCACTGTATATGGTATCCTCTGTCCTCAGTGCAGCAGTCAAATACTTCAATCTATTTTTGGACTGCTCTCTCACCTGGTCTGCACACATCACAGAAGCTAGGCGCAAAGCCCACGTTCCAATCGATGCACTGTACCCAAATATTTAATTGATTGAGTTGGAATTTACTTGGTAGAACTCCCATTATAATACGGTGAGAAAGATAACATGTATTTTAATTCTACAGAAATTATTTTACGTTTATTCCCACTTAGTAAAAACCCAGATTAGCTTTCACTTCAAAAATACATCAAATCAATTTGTCACATTCAATAACTTATTATTACCATATAAAATTAAGATGGTGGAACAGAGATGATATATTGTGTAGCCTGTCTAAACGGTATATATACATGATCTAATGCACCTTTAAAACATTGTTCTGACAAGGGCGTAAGCTAAAATAGCTATCAACAAATATATAAAATAATTTCTGTAGAATTAAAATAAATTGTTATTTTTCTCACCGTACCAAATATTAAACGCTAGAAGCTATATACCTCAGCATGGCCGATAAGAAGTTACTATACAAAATGGTAATTAAACTGACCATGCTGTACTTACGACCCCATTATATGGTTTGTAAACATCACCGTCAGCAATCTGGTACAGAGAGCCGATAATAAATGCCTGCACATTATCTATGGCTTAGGGAAAAATGCTAGTATGCAATTCCTCAGGGCGTGGTATATAGGCCCAGATATTGAGAGACTACCCCTCCACTGAGCCAGGTTCATGGAGAGCTTGAAGCAGGATCTCCAATTCTGAGCAATGAAAATCGTTAATATCAAAAAGGATGACTCACACTTAAATCTTAAATAACGAGCCAGCCTCATCTATTAGTTTAAGTTACCTTTACAAATAACGAGTGATTCTGGTAGTTTTCTTTTGGGCGTTAAATAGGTTATACCTATTATATATGTACAAGTTTTTATTTAGGCCCCAAGACGTTGATCTCGTGCTATTGGGTTAATCTACCACTAATTGTTAGAGGAGTCGAAAATGCTCCTACTGAATGGAACCAGTCCTGATCTTTATCAAATTACATCGAAGTAGTACCAAATAATTGTAATTTATTTATTGAAAATAATACACCTTACCCTTACTTACGTAAGATTATGGTATGTTGGTAATTTGGATTAAATAGCTGATGTTTTGATTTTAATGATGTTCGATCAATTGAATACATAAAATTACAATTTCTGTAGCTCTTTTGTAAACAAAACTCATGCTTAGTACAAAATTCAAATTTGATATTGAGGTAGAAATCCTTAATTTTATAGTAGAATGACTTGTATTCCATAACAACATCCAAAGCAATCAAATGGTTACACATTCAAGTCTTCACAAGGTCAATAACCAATTATTTCTATATTTAACACAATGCTTATGGAGTGCACAAATTTGTGCGTTTGCTAATTGGCCATTAGATACGAAATAACATGCTAATTACCAAAGTAATTAAAAGGCCCCATAAACCAAATGTTAAGAGCTTGCAGATGGCTGTTCATGGCTTCCAATTGCTAAATGGTAAAGCTAAAAAAATGTGGATTTTCAAAAGAACCATTTTCCATTGATTTATTTTATTTTTTGATAATAATAACTAAAAACTGCAGTATCTAGTTGTGTATGGATGTATTTTCCAATATTGTAAAGGTCATCAAAATATCAAGAGTTGCATCATAGGAGATAATCATGGGGACAAAGCAATGATCCCGCGATCAACATCTGAAAATAAAATATATAAATGGGAGAAAAAGAAAAGAGTGTATTTAACTGATATGATAAGATGGATTTTATTAAATACCATTTCTTAACTGAATGAGCAAGTGCACATATTTTACAAATGCACAGTGAACAGTGTTTTACAATAGCAATTAAATATAAACAAGGTAAGATGAACAAAATATATTGGTTTTAAATTACTGCAGACATGGTGATGATAAATAAAAATGGTTTGCATTCGATGCAATTATAATTTTGTTCGATAATACATTTAACATAATGTAAATAGAAGTATCTTACAATAAAACCTTACTCGTAAATCTGGTAAATATTCCAACATGCTTAAATATTCAAATGTAATAACTACAGAAAGGGGAAGGCCATAATTTTTTACAGGTGAAGTCCCTGAATTTTTAAAGAAATACACCGACAGAGACGAGCGCCCCGCCGGATCAATTTACCCTGATAGTTATAAAATATTTCAGAGAAGAAAATATCTCCGATGCGTTGTTGGACTATCAACAATATTTCTTATTAGTCTTGTTTCTGTGATGACACAATCGTGTCTGTACCACTAATCTCTTTTATAATATAGAATTTAACTATTTCATTAACCTATTTTTATAGATTGTAAAGCTCTTTTAAATCTTTAAAATTTACCTTCCTGTACAAACTTAAATACACATTATAAATCTATATAATTACACGTTTCAGTATATTTTTCTTAATCAGACAGTAGAAAGTCGTATGAGAGATCACAGAAAAATATAGCTGTACTTTTAAATAGCCTTTGTAAACATTCAGGTCACCCGAAGACTTATTTATCACAGAAGTAAGAGAAATTTGTTCTTCATGAATCTCCGGGCGAACATATACTATGCGTTTGATAATCTTACAGAGAAATACTACTTTTTATAAAAATATAACGTTTTCAAAAATAACCTTCGAAAGAGCAGTTCAGAGATGCGATCGTAAAAGTAATCGATAACAACTTCAGCGATCTCTCGACTGAACGTTTCTTACGGTTACATTAAAAATAATTACATTAAAATGGACTAAATATGATTTCTAGTAGTGGAATGTTTCCAAGCAGATGACTCTTTTAAGCAAACAAATCGTATTGAAAAAATACTCCAATAAAAACTACTATATTACATTCTGTGAACGTGGATATTGGAGATCTTTTTATTCAGACGTTACAATATATTTGTACATTGTATATAAACTCGTTATAAGTGCAAGTTTAATCTGTCATTACCCAGAGACTGCCGCGGCCTCGGGAGACCGCCGGCGAAGTTTTCATTTTTATAAAAAAAGAATTGTCTGTTCTAAAACTAGTCTTAGAATATTAATTACACAATAATTATTGGCACATAAAGTTCAAGTGTCTTTATCACATTATCACTTTTTTTCATTTGCACATAATGAATTAAATCAGTCTTGGCTTAAAGATGTAATTTAACACAGTTTCAATGTGTTCTTGTGTAACAATCATTGATGAGCGTTGTCTTCTAGCTTGAGGTTGAGAGAGGCAGCGTACTGTTCTCTTTCGCGGCTCAGTTTCTGAAGGTTTTCTCCGACTATCATGCTGATTCTGTGCTTGTCTGACAGGGACATAGCTTTGGGGGAATCGGGATGCGCTCGCTTTCTTGAATTGACTTCGGTGGGCATGCTGAGATCCGTCGGCATGTCGTCGTCTTGCGCTCCCTGCATCCACGTATGGTGTGGATGGTCTTCTTCTTGTTTAGGTTCGGCTTTGATAGTCAACGACAGAGGTGCGGTCTGTCCCTGTTGTGGCACTCTCGTCGGACTCATCTGCTGTCTCAGAAGGGATATATTTTTGATGTTCTTCAATTCTGTTGAGTTTCGGAGAAACCTAAAGAAGGAAAAATATAGTTAGTACTGTTTTAAATTAAAATAACTAGAGAATTTATTGACATCTATATTTCTGGGTTTTTATTAGAAGTGTGTCAAATATATCAATTGATTGTTGTTAACAATATGTCTGAATCTATGTAGTCTATACTTTAACTGCCCAACTGAACATAGACACTTCTTACATTAATAAATCTCAACTTTTCATCCATTTGAAGTTATCTATGCTAAGTATGCTGCAAAATTACATTGACATACAAAATAATTGTTCCTATATTACATCCATTTTAAACCGAATGGCATAGAGATTTTTGGCATAAAAAGAAAGTGTATTTGAAAGAATTTAAGTTTAATTGGCTAATTCTAACATGGTAACTTCTAGCAACAAGTCCCAGATGTCTATGTATTTGAAATTACAATTAATTGAGATAAATCTGAATGATTAACACTTAATGACATGAAGTTAGTCATTAATTACTAGAACTGGCAAATCTGTCATAATATTGGACTTACTGGTAGCAATGACGTTCTCCTTGAACTTTCCTCAAAATATTTACTCGATAGTAATATCTGAGGGCTCTAGACATCTTATCGTAATTCATGGAGAGGTGATTCTTCTGGATCCCCCACAGCTTGGCCAATCCCGCTGGGTCCACAATCTTGAACACTCCCGAATCGTGGTTTTTCCACGCAATGTAATTGGTATACCTCTGGGTTGGGTCGTTGAGCAATTGTTGTAAAAAGTCCCAAAGAAGCCGCCCGTCTACAATAAAAGGAAAGATTTATTAGATATTGGGTTTCAAGTTTTATGACAATAAATAACCAATAAGTGAAAATAATAAATTATCGATTGAAAAGAAATAAAATTAAATGTCACAGTTTTTATGACGAAAGAAACATAACAAAAATGACCAATGAATGAATAAGATTATTAGACATATTGATTAAATCTGATCCATTGAAATAATATTATAAAATACTTACTCGTATTGGGTTCTGGCATGTCATTGGGGAAGAACTCTCTGGGCATCGATGATTTGAACGATCCACTTCCTCCAGGAGTGAGAGGCGTAAGGGCAGGGGTGGTGGGCAGGGACGGAGTTAAAGGTTCTTTAGGAGAACGAGGTTGAAGGGGAGGAAGTAGACAGAGCGGCGCTACTGTGTAGCTCGGGGTGGTAGGGGGAGTACTCTGAGATACCGAAGAGTGGGAGACGGCTGTCAAATGAGACTGGCTATCTTGGAAGCTGTCTTCGTCGGAGTCCGACTGGTTGCTTCCTGAGCTGGCGGCAGATGTGCTGTTTCCATTACCATACATTGTTTGTACGTAATTTGCGGCCGTGCCGGTTTCCAGACGCTGCGGACTGCCATTCTGGCTTTCTACTGAGGGTGCAGGACTAAGGGTGACGGAGTTATTACTTTGGTTGATGAAGTGCGCTAGGTTGGCGGCGTGTTTGGCCTGATGGAAGGTGGCCTCGGCGGAAGGCTGCGACAGGAGATTCCAGTTGGGAGTAGGCGGGTGGGAATGGGGACTGAGCGGGTAGGGGGCGCGGGATGTGGGGGTAATTGGGGATGAAGGAAGGCAACGTCCTAAAATTGAGGCATCGCGCACCAATATTTGGAGAACGTTGTGAAGGACATCACCCACACCAGGGCAGCGTTCTCCCATATCATTTTTAGTCAAAAGACACATGGCTTTTCCTGTTAAGAAAAACAAAAATATACATTATTAGACGTATTGTATAATAAGAGAAAGTTAACGAAGTAACGTTAAGTTTGAAATAACAAAGTAATTTTCAATTAGTAATTGTGCTATAGATGCACCATCATAACTTGACCGTCGCCAAATTTTGGAAATAAAATTGAACCCATAGAGTGGATATCTTGAATAGCCATTGAGATTATATTTTTTTGATAGAGATAATTTTCATGAAGATTTTTTTCATTTATATTTTAGATATGAAAATGTGTTAGTAAATAAACGATTTTTGTTGAGTTTTGCAACATCACTCACGCGATGGTGGCACCCTCACTAATGGTCAATTTATAATGGTACATCTATAGCTGTGTTTACAATATTTTGTAATATTTATTACTCACCATTCATTTGAAACATTTCCGTGTCGAAATTTGGAAGGTCAAACTCTCTCTCGCACCACTTGAGGAAAGTGGCGACATCCTCCCTATTCCATATCCGAGGATCGGATGCGAGGGCTGCAGGCAGATGGGTCTTGAAGTCCATCAGCGGCGATTGCTGGCTGGGTGGTGGGAAGCTCAGAGGATAACGCCATAACAACTCCGAAGGGTTGAAAGGCAGTTGAAGCGGCATTCGCTCCATGGTTGCAGGGGGTAGTTGCAGAGGTAAAAGCTTCATAACCTCACGTAAACTTCAGGATTTTAATGTATAATTATCTGGAATAGAAGAGAGGAGAATATTGTTTAATCTATCAACAAAAAAAAAAAAAGAT
The DNA here is from genome assembly GCA_028554975.1 of Himalopsyche kuldschensis. Taxonomy (NCBI): domain Eukaryota; kingdom Metazoa; phylum Arthropoda; class Insecta; order Trichoptera; family Rhyacophilidae; genus Himalopsyche; species Himalopsyche kuldschensis. The sequence continues at coordinate 8,904,118 of JAHFWI010000012.1, forward strand.
ATTTATGTTTATTTAAGAGGCATGCAATGGTTCATATCAAGGGAGTTTTTTGGCCGGAATCCGACTCGGAAATTTTTAACTTTTTATTTTTGCATATAATTTGTAAAATTTGGCTATTGGCCGGATTGGTTGGTGGATATATAATTGAAGACACATAAATAAGAAAGGTAGGAAAAAACGTGACGAAATTAAACTTTTTTTTAGACGGAGTCGTATTTTTGGTCAATGCTGGAGTCGAAGTCGCGATTTTGTTAAGCGCTGGAGTCGAAGTCGTATTTTTTTAACGACTCCACAGTTCATATCTATTGATGAACATGCTCATGAAATCTGTATAAAATAAACTTTGATTTGATCACTATTTAACAGAAAAATTCGAATCTATTTTGTTTCAGTGGTAATATGTATATTTGGTCTCGTTTCAGTTACAAAATAATCAATATTATAACAAGTATTAATTATGAATATTCTTAAATACATTGAAGAAACTTGAATGAATTATATATATATTATATTACTAATTGATACTATTAAATTCAATTTAGCTTAAATATGTATTATTATGAAAATATTTAAGATATCTTGAATAGGTACGTATCAATTGATAATTTAAAATGTTTCAAAAAAATCTTTCATAGTATCTAATAAGGTACAGGAATAAGAAGATAAAATAGGTAAATATTTTTAGTGATGGAGAATGAATTTGTTTTTTGGTGTTTGTATAATTATTCAACTAAGTGGCAAAGAATGTCAACGGAACTATGAAACAGAACTATCTATATGTTCGTAAATAAGTGTATTGAATAAATCAACACATGCTGTTTTTTAGATTATATATTAGAAACGGTGCAAGTTATTCTTGGTTGAAATGAAATAAGAAGATTCTAAAATATTGACGAATTCACTGGAAATTGTTGACCATGTCAAATGAAGGAAATCTCGAATGACATAATATCTTTAAGATATTTATGGATAGCGGTAAATTATATGGAAAAAAAATATACATTCGACGGCAAACTATGCTTTTGTTAGTTTGTGACTTTCGCATAATAACCGTTTAATATTTCTGTCAAATTCTTGATATAATTTACGATATTGTAAATAATTACAAATTCTTGATATCATAAGTTGACTTAAAACTATGTGCCAGTAACATTTGAAATCGTTCAATAGGTTATTTTCGTTAATTTACTTTTATTGGAAAACATTTAAACTAAATATATCTCCTAAAGAAACAAGTTCTTTCGATATCGGTGCAATTAATATGTAATTAATTTTATTTATAATATCTGTATGACGAATAGAATATAACTTCTTCAAATTATCGTCAACTTCCGGTACAGGCTACTGACAATATTTTTGCTTTAATTATGAGCTGATATAGTGACAAAACTAATTATATGAAAATTAATAGTTGTTCTATTATATTATTGTAAAAGTCATTAACGGAAATATGTGTATTCCATAAACATATTTTTTGAAACTCAGCTATTTCTACTGGCTAAGAGATGGCGCTAGTCCTCAGAAAGCTACAGAAACGCAGAATTGTAAAATGCACGACTCGCATGGCTTCATACATACTTAGATATTATATATTTAAGAAGATTATAATCGCGAAAACAAGACAATTAAAGTATGAAAATGTTATCCGTTACTAGTTTTCCTGGCCAAGACAAATTTTATCTATCTTGATATTCCCTATTTTTTGATCTTTATTCAGAAACCTTAATTTAGTGAAGATAAGTTACTCTAGTGCAGTCTGGATTATACTCAGTTTAGTTTTTGAGAATACTTAAACTTAGTATTAACTACTAATTGTGGATTATACTAATTACAAAATTGGAAAGATTAATTAATTATCTTATTTATTATTTTTTCAGGTATATTTTTATAATAGAAGATGATATCGGAATAATCTTTAAATTTAAGTATCTTTATATTATTATGTGATTTCTCCTATAATTGTTTATATCTGTGCGGATGACAATTTCAGTCTTGAAAATACAAATTATTACGAACATAAGTTGGTCAATATAATATTCGTAAAAAAGGCTGCAATAATTGCTACCTAAAATTTTAAGAGATTTCCGGGATGATATTTTAATCAATTAATTGTTGTAAATGTATATTTCTCGATTGGATAAATACTCATTTGTATATTTCATTATATTAGAGATCACAAAGATTTTTAGCACTTGTAAAATTATTAAGGTATACAACCCACCTGCAATGCACTTGGTGTCTCTGTAACAATCAATTCATCCACATAGAATAATGACACAAAACCACACGCTACCGGTGTATGCACTGCACTTTTAATATTTTTGCTAATCACAGTTTTGTAAACAATCGTTACAAACGGTTCAAAACCTCTCGGCACACTATACAATTTAGCGGCACGTAAGTATTTCCGCATAAAACACAAAATAAAATAATAATTCACAATATTGTTTACATTAACCAATTCCACTGGAATAGATTCCTTGGCGTTGAACAAACTTATGTTATCTTTCACAGTTTCGGAGACTTCAGGATTTCTGTTGTGTTGTTTTTTTTTGTATTATAACAATCTCGAGCGTAACAAGTGTGTTTAGATGACGGTGTGTTAGCGCGAGGCTCAGACTGCCGACTAATACGTGTTATCGGCCCAAAGCCCCGGCGTTGACTGATCGTGTGCGGGTGACGGCGGGCGGTCGCAGACGAGGCACCGGCACCTACAAGGAAGCGTTGGGGGGAGAACAGGGGGCAAAGAATGTTTCGTGATGTCTACACGTCTCAAAACTCAAAAGTGGTGCTCTACCATTCGAGAACTGAATAATTTGTGCACCCGTCGAGCGAGAGATAACTAAAAGATAAACGGTTCGATTACGGCTGACAAAAAAACGTTGTTAGATTACTCATAACACCGAAATTAATATTATGTAACTGGATAGTTACAAAACGATCAATTTGACAGATTTATTATATAATAAAAACGGCACTTTTTATAATAAAATATACAAAATACATTGCACTGTTACTATACAATCTTCAATTTATCAAAATCACTATGTTTATTTACCATTTTAAATATTACATATTAACTTTATTAACCTTTAACACTCGAGCATTTTTTTGTATGTGGGTACCGGCAACTCGAGGCATTTTTCCGTGACGAGCATATTTTCAATGTAAAACATTCAACTGATGAAAAAAATGTTAAAAAAAAATGAAAAAAAAAATGTTTTGTTATTATTTCTGTAAAATAGATATATAATGAATATAATGTAGTTATTTTCATTTAATTTGTAATTCCTCATTGTGTGGTATTTCACATAGCCATCTCCAATATGTAATTTTGGCTTAAGATGCAAGTCTCGCAAAATAGTCGTGTTTCTGATCTCCCACCTGAGATTTTTTTCTATGTTTACACACTGCACAGTCTATTTTAGTCCCGGGAAGCAGTACATGTGACTTATCTGTAAGTTGGTCTTCTGTAGGAAGATTTGAAGTGCGCCTACGAAATCCACCTAGCCAAAAAATCTCCCACTTATTGGTCAACCAATAATTTGAAAAATTTCAAATGCGTCATTGGATTTTTCATTTTTCTCTTCATTCGAAACTATATATAACTAGTATTGGAACCCGGCTTCGCTCGGACCAGTTTGGGGTTATGTCCAGCTCGGCGCGTAAATTCAGACGGGCCAAGTTGAAACAACTTTTTTCAAAATTCAAAAGTCTAGGTCAATTAAAATGGAATTAAAATGAACATTTCAGACTGGCATTGACATTTCACAGCCCCTTTCATACATTGACAACCCCATTCTCGCCCATTAAAATGTCCAAATTCAAGGAAAAAATCTAATTTGCTGTCAAAGAAATTTCAAATAATACCTTCACGTAAATAAAAACATTATTATATTAATCAAAGCCGGGGAAAGTTCAGTAGAAGACTAATTTATTACATTTTGACTAAATGTCTTCGCCGATAAAAATTCAAACATATTTTCTTTCATATTCGTTTTTATGGCAACTTAATGACCAACAATGCAAAAGGGAATTACAGACCCACAGACATACATACGCCGTTTCGGTTTTATATATGTACTACTCGATACTCGAGTAATTGGAGTCTCTACACACACATAGATAACGAAACAAAATTACCGTCGAAACTTTCGCGAGCGAAATCAATTCGTTTGTTTGAACTTGCAACAATGCAAAAGAGAATTATTTATGTATTGTTTTACTCGTTATTTTGCACATCAACCCACGAATGCCAAATTCATCTTCTCGTCAGTCGCATTTCCCCAAGTTTATGATTAGCATAAGCATTTGTATCTTTGAAAATATCGTTCACTAATTCTTCAGTAAAAACTAATTTGAAAAAGAATCCATCGACTCTTTTGAAGGAAACTGCTGAAGTCTGTTTTTATCTGGAAAGGTTCAATATCACTTTTTGTGACGTCGATCCATTCTCCTGTATTTTGTCCTATCCTGCTACTATTTCCACATATTCATCACTATTACTTTCGATAGCAAGTAATCTTCTTTTTCTCATTGGAGGAATTATATCACTATCAATACTATCATTGACGCAATTGAGTGCATCATTGTTATCAACACCATCCTGATCAACGTTAAAAGTAAATTCATCATCGCCACTATCAACATTATCACTGCTTTTTATATGTTTATTCGACATTTTTTCGGTACAAAATATAATTTTGCGGGAACTGATATGCTGAACTGATATGGGAAAGGATTCGTGTATTTCTGACGAATGAATCCTGAAATGATCCCGATGTATTTTTACATAATTAATATAAAAAGCAGGGTGATGGCTAAAATTTTTAAATATTGCATTCATTTCGTTAATCCAAATGAAATGCTTTCAAATAGTTCAAATACACTTGTTGTACGAGCTGCTGTCTCATAAATTAACATCAGTCAAAAACAACTCGTTCCCAGTGCAGTACGCATTGTCAAACGATTCCTCACAAAATAGTAAATCAATAGGTATTTCATTAGGTTCGTATCCTTTCCATCCTTACTCTCTTCGAAAAGAGAGGTTGAGCAACTGAGTAACAAGCAGTTCTCGTAGAAAAATATATGTTGAGATAAGCTCCGTGAGGAGTTTATATGCTTCAAGTTAGCAGCGAACATGGTTTCTTACTTCATTAGACAGACATGTGAAGACCGTGGGTCGCTTCAAACTAATATTTTTTTGAGGGCCGCAGAAAATGTAACATTCTGAAAATATTTTGACGTATAAATCAATAAAATTTTGAATATCATTACCCCCTAACTTTGCGCCGCGGGCCACAAAAATATCATTCACAGACCGCATTTCGACCGCGGGCCCCAGTCTGTAAGTCACTTCATTAGAGTATTTTATATTAGTTTTGTAAGTTTCTAAATCGATATACCATATTAGTCAGTATTGTCATCAAAAACTGAAAAGAATATTCAAAATAAAACTGTGAACTGCACGTTACGCCCTTGATTTTAAAAACAAATAAAAGGAGCACCATCTTGAAAAAAATAATATACACACTTCAGACCATGCGTAAAACTTCAGTTCAAACACTGTGAGAACGTTCAATAAATAAAATTTATGACCAAATGTGACATAAAAAAATATCGCTTGCAACGAAAAATTCACAAAAAAAACACATGTTGAAATTAAGAAAGCCGTCACTTTTTACGACTTTTTATTATCTAAATGTCTAGATCAATTAGTATTTATTTTATCTTGTCTGAAATCGCAACATAGAAATTGGTAAAAATATGAATAAAAAAACTTTATAGTCTTGCCGCCATAGAAGCGGCATTCGAGTAATACGGCAAACTTCCAATGCCGCTTGTATGGCGGCACTCGAGTGGTAAGAGTTAATACAATGTCACAGTTTATATCAATTATTACATGACAAGTTAACTTATTATTTATTTTTACGAACGCTTTCTTTGTGACATTATTATATTAATAAAACACTTTTTGTACTAATTCCACAGTAAATTGATTTATATCAGAACCGGTATCGCTCATCGCGAACACTTTGTGCTTATAATTAAATGGTGTGTACATTTTTTTAAAGATATAAGTGTAAATCAATCAAGTATTGACGGTGAACACTTTAAAATTTATCTTTATTGTATTGACAAAAGGAGTGATAAATTTTCAATATTATGCTTCTTTATAACACAATTATACATCACAGTTCTCTTTTAATAGAGGTTGAATATATTTTTCCTACTAATGATTAGCTGACATTATTAACAATTTATTTTTTCAAATTTTCGTCAATCTTTCAACTTCTTTACCAGTAAATTACGTGACATTTTGCTGTTATTTAAATAATTCGCCATTTTCATGTTTCCTATCGTTTAATTTATATATAATATTATGTATCATAAATGTACGAAAACGATTTCTTACATCATATGCAAAAATGACATATCGATGATCTAATCCGTTCAAATTGTTGGACTGGTTTGTTATTTTGACAGATAATTTCTTTGCGGTCGGAAATGGCGCGCTATTTTCAAGATTCCGGAAATCGTTTGAATTCGAATAAAGAATAATGTGAGATTGATGATTAATAATATTTTGAATCTCGATATTACTGTTTTTATATGGCAATACATTACAAACTGAAGATTTAAAACTGGTTATTTATTTTTTATATACATACATGCCTATTATAGTTATTTCTTAGTAAATCTGTAAACGTTGGTTAGAGGAATTCGATCTGCGCCATATTTTAACCACAGTACCTGTAATGAATAATTTTGATATTTTATCAACTTAAAAAATCCCCGCTTTTGCCCAAGCTTCTGAGTCCGTTGTATTAGATTTCTAGGAAGTTAACTTAGTAATAATTATATATACAAAAATAGAATAAAAAATAAGCGAAAATCACGTACAATTTTAGCTATCAGACAATATTCATCACAATGTATGTAAATATACCATTTTTGATTAAATATCATGGATTTATATATAAGTCTGTTCATTATTTAAATAATTAATTAATAGTTGTTGTATTATTCTAGTGGGTCTGTATTTTTATAAATCCATCATTGATGTCATATTGTGTAATACCGTAAACCCTCCTACAGCACACTCTGCTATAAAGCGGGTCTTCATAGCGTGTGCCTGCAAATTATTTGTTTGGTAAAAATGCAATATTATTCATAAATGTGCATTCGAAGAATATTTATCTATAGTTAAGTAAGTCAAAAAAATATATCCATATTTCGGTGCTGTAGGAGGGTTGTCTGTACTTCATATTCCTACTACAATTTCGCTGTGTATATGGTAAAAATTATAGCTATTTTGAATATGTACAATGATTTTTTTACCATGTCCGCTCCCAACTTGGAGCATATGGACTCCTCACAGAGTTAATCTCAACATTTTTTTTTCTACGAGAACTGCTTGTTACTCATTTGCTCAACCTCTATTTTTCGAAGAGAGTATGGATGGAAAGGATACGAGGACTAGGACAGGACTAGTGGTTTGCTAATCGCTGTCACTATGCGTCACCCTTTGGGACCAGAAAGGTGGGAAGGGGATTTATAACAACACAAACACGCATTGCCCTTGATTTTGCCTAAAAAATAATTCGTTAAATTTTACCATTGGAAATCACATTATTGTAGATACGTCATTTAAATACTGGGATCACGTGTTTCCAAAATAGCGAAGATCACGATCGGTATCATAAATATCATTAATAATATTTTTTTACGTTAACAAAATAATGGATTTGTCACTTTGTTCGTTTGAGCGGTGACCCTGAAGGAATCTTACTGGCTAGGTAGGTATATATCTATCTACACAGAAGGCGAATCGTTTCCGTATTAATTCTGACCATTAAACTGCTCACTGCGAATTGTTTTTACTTCCTATACTTATTATATCGACATTATCAAAAGAAAAACACGTATAATTAATCACTTACTAATTATTATTTCATTGCTCGACCGGCCAAATAGGATAATTATAAGTTATCACGTTCTGTGTGCATAATTATGTCAAATTGTTAATGCACACGAGTATTTATTTGTGTTAAAAGTGACATATGTGAAATAAGCATTTTGACGGTTATCGCTGGACGTGCATTCTGGAAGGAAACAGATTCAACTTGAATTAATAATTGCATGACTATGGTGTCATCTAAAAACTAACAGACTCCGATTATTTCATTTATTGCTAGGTAAATAAATGCCTAGCGACGTAAGTTCAGCAGCCATTTTGATGTGTCAAGTGTCAAAAAAATCAAATGTCACTAAAAAATAATAATAAAACTGCATGTGTTCATAAATGGAACAAAAAAAGATTCAGTCACACAATTTACAGTGGCTTTGTCTACAAGCACGACCGCATAACTATTTATAGGTAAATTACGGTTTATGCGCCCGCTCTCAACGTGAAGCATATGGTCTCTTATGAAGACTTTCTGAATGACAGTTTTTCTACTCAATGGCTATATCTGTTCATTTATATTTCTTTTTTTTCGATAAAGTAGGGATATAAAGATATAGCTTGAATCGGACTAGTTGTAAGCTAATTGATCTCTCTACAATTCTCTCAGGAAATTTTAGACTTCACATATATACTTATATGGTGACAGCTATTGTGAGTTACACGGCTATAGTTATTGGAAATTTCAACTTTTACTATCCAAAATAAAGAATATCTTAGAATTATCGTTGGTGTGAAACACTAGACAAATTTGACTCCTTCACACCAACGGGAATTATAATCAATACTTTATTTTGGACGGATCAAGTTAAAGTGTCCAATAGCAGTCACCATATCTGTGAATGCAGCACAGGCTGTTCTTACTGGAGAGTAGGGTTGTCAACCGTCCTGGATTGGCTGTCTTTGCCCCGGAAATTTGTCAAAAAACGTCTAATTTTCCTTGAATTTCAGAGAAAGCTATCGACCAACATCAAAAAATGTCCATGTGTCTCCGATTTGTTTCAGAAAGAATGGCTTGGGTAGAACTAGTAGATAGCTGATAGATGTTTTAAGTGATTTCGCACTGTTTCAACTGATCGGGAAAGCGAGATATAATTTGACGAAAGACACCATGTTATGCTCAAAAGATAAACATAACTTAATGAGGTCATTTAGAATGATAACTTGGTAGGGCTTCTCTACATTGGTTCGCACACCTCTAGTACCAAAAAATATGCCTGACAGTCTATTAATATCATCCAAGACGTTACTCAAGAGTCCATCCGACATCACCTCTGCTTCGCTAGTTTCGCAGTCTGACAAACTTACGTCACCGGCTCAGTTTGAGCCCATTCGACGTTTAGCTTCCTTGTTTTGAAACAGCCGGCAGGCAACTGAATGCTCTTGCAAAATGATTATATTATATTCATATTATTGGCAGATAAGCTGAGATATCTCAGTGCATGCGAACCTTTTTTTTTTATCTGCGTAGGCTGTTCCTTATTTCGACAGGTAGCGAAGCCCCTGCTTCCTGGAAAACCAAACCATTTCCATCCACAAATTTAAACCGAGAAGTGTACCTGCAAGATTATGTCATCAGACCAAATAGCACTTTTACTTATATCGCTATAAGTCTTGTTTTTTTCCTAAAATCACTACACTGTCTCAATTTACTCGTTTTTAAATGACGTCACACGAGTTTGAGTGTTTTACTATCGCCACCCACTTCTTTCTGTCCTTAACTCTGCACTTGATTAAAAGACATCACATTTTTGGATAGACCGTGCATAAAGTTTTCTCTAATATTTTACTGCCTATAATTATATCAATGACGATATTTCAAAACAGTGGTATTATTGACCCTTTGCACTCCTCGATGTATTATTTTCAATTACCTTTTCGTCGGAAAAGTTTGTAAACCGTATTCTAGCATAATATATGTATGATTAACTTCAGAATCATATATTATTGAACTAAAATTCATCTGCACACTTTTTTTACTAAAACAATTTACTTTAAAAAATTCTTAAATTATCACAATTATTTCCACCATTAGATGATTAAGATCATTATTTCCCAGTAAAATGGTTCGAGTAGTTAAAAAATATGCTTAAAATAAATGTTTAAAAAAAAAATTTGCTTTTGCGTACAAGTGAATTAAATAGTATGACCATCCAAACGTCAAACCAGAGCTGTGGAGTCGGAGCCGGAGTCGTGGAATCGGAGCTTTTTGGCCTGAGTCGGAGTCGGCGCGGCGTTTTGGCCGGAGTCGTACTCGGAGTCGGAAATTTTGAAAAGTTTGAACTTTTTATTTTTGCATTTAATATGTCAAATTTGGCTTTTGGCCGCATTGATAGGGTTGATATTAAATTGAATACACATAAATAGGAAAATTAGGGGAAAAAAGTGAAGATATTAACCTTTTTTCTAGTCGGAGTCGGAGTCGTGGTTTTGGTAAATGCTGGAATCGGAGTCGAACTTTTTTTCACCGACTCCACAGCCCCGCGTCAAACGCTCATATCTCACAACAGGGTCAAGAGCAGTTAGAACCATTTCAAAGTAAGGTGTCGAACAGTCATCCGTATTTCGTTGTACAATAATTAAAGACCACGTGCTGGGTTTTTGATATCAGGAAATGTTACTTCGTAATATATTTGCAATGCTTTGCAATATTCGTTTAATTTGATGAGGATTTTTCCTAAGATTCTATGGGAAACCTCTTTTGCCTAAGAGTCATATTCCTGCATTGGATAATGTGACAAAATCGGACAGGGTAAATGAATATCAGCGCACATGTTTAAATTGAATATTTTAAGATTGTGTGGGCTTGTTACTCAGGTTTCAGTGTCGCCATTTTTATTTCTTTCGTCCGTAAGAAATAAAAATATAACGCGATAATGTTAAATTTTACAGGATGCTCATACCATATCGCCTCCACAATCTTCTTATATATAATATAAAAAATAGCGTTTATTTGTTTATTTGTTCGTGCAGTATGCGTTTCTATACCGTTCATCCGATTGCGATAAAACTTTGGTGATTTGTTGTGCGGACGCCCAGGAAGGTTTTTTCTGTCATTTATTTTTTATAAAAAAATAATGTTTGTTTAAGTTTGAATCGTTTAAATTTTGTACTTTTCCATGAGTTTCGTCGCTAACGATCCGGGTTTTGCCTTTCGGCATATTCAGGCATTTCAAGCGCATGGATGTACTTGAACTGACTCGTCAGTCGTCAGTATCACCCTCAGTCGAAATTGTTGAGAATGTTTGTTTGTTCGTCCAGTATGCGTTCCTATATCGTTCATCCGATTGCGATAAAGCTTTGGTGATTTGTTGTGTGGACGCCCGCGAAGGTTGTTTAGTCATCTAATTCAGGGCTGTGGAGTGGGTAAAAAAAGTCCGACTCCAACATTTACCAAAACCACGACTCCGACTAAAAAAAGGTTAATATCGTCATTTTTTCCCCCTAATTTTCCTATTAATGTGTATTCAATTTAATATCAACCCTATCAATGCGGCCAACAGCCAAATTTGACATATTAAATATTAAAAAAGAATGTTTGTTTGTTCATGTTTAATATTATATAATTGATGTAAAACTAAAATACATGTATTGAATACAATAATACACGGTGACGTTTTGATACCGATAAAGTAAAAGCTCTGAGGTGGGGAACCTGCGGTAAATCCTCAATTTTGTTGCTTTCATTTGTTTTCAATAGAATAGTGTATTTTTTAAAGTATATCCAACTGCAGTTTCCTTTAAACGTAGCCTTGTTCGACTGACAAGGTTTCCCGTCCTGACAAAAACTAAAAATTGTACAGAACTTATTGGCTGTGATACAAAAAACCTTTGAGATTGATCATGATAAGCTCCAATGATGACGAGCCTATATAAGGTCGGTTCACCAGGAACTGACTTATTTCGATAATGATCAAAATTTCGTCTTCTAACAACCGTGCCCTTACTTTTTGCCGCTTCACCAGATGGAGGAAGTCACGGCAAGTTCACAATAAGACAGCGAGACTGGATCTGTTAGATTTTTGTTGTCCATTTTAGACGCAAGGCGTTACAATTGAAATCGATCAACGATTGCAAAAAACAAGTGGCCCTTATCATTTTCAATACAGACAGAAAAATCCACAATTGATTTAATAAAATCGTTTAGATCAGGCATGGGCAACCTTTCCTAAGTCTGGGGCCAAATTATCATTTTGTCTCCGAGTGAAGGGCCGGACCAAATTATGAAACATAAAAAAGTAATATTTAATTCAATTAAACACAATGTTACTACTTATATTTTTTTTTGATTTACCTCCATGAGAATTATATATGATGTTTGTGTGAGCTGATGGAATAGGAAAATGGTTTTAAAAAAATATTATCCCTCTCTGGAACTATTAATTTCTTTCTTCTTTACTTTGCTGAGATGAATCAGGGCCGGATAAAATAGCTCGGAGGGCCGGTGTTTGCCCATGTATGGTTTAGATCTTAGATAAATTTCATGCGAAAAACATGCGTAACAATCAGGGCTGTGGAGTCGGTAAAAAAAAATTCGACTCTGACTCCAACATTGACCAAAAACACGACTCCGACTAAAAAAGTTTAATATCGTCACTTTTTTTTGCCTAATTTTCCTATGTATGTGTATTCAATCAAATATCAACCCTACCAATCCGGCCTATAGCCAAATTTGACAAATTGAATGCAAAAATAAAAAGTACAAACTTTTCAAAATTTCTGACTTTGGCCAAATCGCCGCAACGACTCCGACTCCGGCAAAAAGCCCCGACTCCACGACTCCGACTCCGATTCCACAGCCCTGTTATAAACAATCAAATAATTACAAAATTATATTTTTAAGATGTGCCCTGGTAAAAAAGCATTATTTATTTAAATACGTAGGGCTTTGCTCAATCAGATAATATTTAGTACCTGAGCAAAATCGGACCTGATATTTATAAAATATCTGGAATTAATACAACAAATGTTATTGAATTATTTTTTTACAAAATATTAAGCAAAACAAATTAGCGCATTTCTCGAAACTTATAATGCTCCCCTCGAATCACGAATGTTTGTTTGTTTGTCCCGTATGCGTTCTTATACCGTTAATCTGATTGCGATAATACTTAATGAGTTGTTACGCCCGTAAAGGTTTCATCTTAAATTTACTTGATTTCCAGGCATGCCGCCGCTAGTTTTAGCATTGAATTTAGCATATCTATCATTTATTCAGAAATATAAATCCATTAACACTACTAATACAGAATTAAAATACAAACACTTTCTTTCTTTGAGTAGCATTGCATCGCATACCGGGTATTCGCTAGTTTACAATATAAAGGGAATGATTGATTGAGACTGTTGATCGATATCAACGAATCGTTCTTTTTGACTCTTCTGCTTAAACGTGACATTGTAGTATTCATGAACTCATAATCATATAAAGGGTCTTTTTATAAGGACGCTTAGTTTTGAAATGTAAATAAAACAAGTTGTTTGTGAGATTTCGACTAAATTTTAATTTCATTTGTAAGTATATTTTACGGCATTAAATATGGAATATAGCATCAAATGTCTGCCAATATCCATTCATTATAAAATGGGCCATGTCGCTAAAGTTGACTTTTTTGACAAATTTGGGTAAACTTCCAACTGCTCCAGAACCCAATCAGGCGTTGTCTGTGGTCGTTTACCTGAAGTACCTTGGTAAGTTGGATTTTATACAGGTGCAGACATAAGGCCCGATTCAAAATTCGCCAAGTTGAAGTCGCAGAAAAGCCAAGTTCTTGTGAACAACAAGAAATAAGCTGCCTTGGGTTTTCCTGTACACTTTCACACACAGCAGCAATGTTTTCACCAGATATTGTATTTTGATGACGTACAGGTAGGTGTTGGCCGATTATTTACCAAACTGGTTGACTCAAATTTGGCCACTAAACAATGAATAATCTACTCAGCAGGACAAAGTAACATATTTTGAGCGTCCCTATTGAAATACCCTATACATATGTTGGTGAATATTCTGATTCAAAGTTTCATATTATGAGAACCATAATAATAATAATGCAGTTTCTCGTTTTCTGTACTTCTTTATGTTTCTTCACATTAGTAGAATCCGTTTGCACAGGATGCGCGACCAGTTAAAACTTCCTCCCCACTGAGTCTCGAGTGCTTTTTATTAATCTCTGTAGTATATATACTTAACTGACGATTTACCGGAAATTCTCTTGATTCTAGCATACAGTGTTGGCAAGCGAACTTTTGCGCAACGGTACATAAGATGGCGGTAATACCGATACGAGAATATTATTAATTATAGCGTAGTATTTGAAAGTAATATGTTGATACAATGTTTATTCGTCATTAAAGATGGGCCATTACACTCGTTATTCATTACTGAGTACTTTTTAAGATTGACTGATTTATTCAATAGATTCGAATCTCAAACGAAGTCGAATTGTTCATTGATTGAGTAGGCATTTACTTGGTAGAACTCCATTATAATACGGTAAGAAAAATAACAATGTATTTTAGTTCTACATAAATTATTTTATATATTTGTCGATAGCTATTTCGGCTTACGCCTTTGTCAGAACTATATATAGTTCTATATGTAGTATGTACATAACTATATGTAGTACTATAGTTCTGACGAAGGCGTAAGCCGAAATAGCTATCAACAAATATATAAAATAATTTATGTAGAACTAAAATACATTGTTATTTTTCTTACCGTATTCGAATTATTCACTTAATCGGTAGCTTATTTCGTCTTCTTATTATAAAGATGAGAGTTTTAGGTAAATTATGGATATGTTACAGTGAAACTGTATTCTCAGTGAAAATGTATCAAGTAATAGATTGTATGATTTCACTGGTCATGATCATTGAAATTATTGGCCCAAGTCGATGATTTGCCGGCCTAAAATTTTGGTTTGCTTCAATGAAACAAAATCAGCAAGTAGTCTCTTCCATAAAAAGAGAACCAAAGGAAAAATACAGACAAACATAGGGCTGAAGATAGGGTGGTTATAAATTGATTCTGTTCGAAGGCAATGGATATCTGTGTTGCTAAAAATCCCTTCTCAACTTTCCGATCAACAAAAAAGCGGGGCACATAGTGAGAGCGATTAGCTAATCACTAGTCCTCGTTTCATTTATATCCATTCTCTCTTCAAAAAAGAGGGTTTCAGCAACTAAGTAACAAGCAGTTCGCGTAAAAAAACACGTTGAGATAAACTCCGAGAGGTGTCCATATACTTCAAGTTGGGAGCGGACATGGTAAAATAAAGTCATTGTATCCTTGAGCTGGTGCAGAATAATGATAATATATACATTTATAAGAAATGATTTTACTTTATATTCCTAATTTGAAATAATGAAAAATAAATTTAAGAGTTAATTTTGATGCGCTGTGGATATTCGGATTCGTCCAAGGATCCGGTATTGAAAAATAAACAAACGGTTCGTCCAACGTTTTTTCTTTAAAATCCGTCCCGTGCAACACGAAACAGTATTATTTTTTGAACTTGGAAGGAATGCGATTGGGCGCTGGGCGGAAGCGCCGACTTGTTTAGCGGGAGGGGAGGTCACGGCGCGGGGGAGAGGTCACTTCCTCAAGCAAGAGCGCGGGAACCGGTTCGCTTCCTGCCGCGGCCTGCGAGACATGGACGATCGCAACCAGCCAGCAGCATCTTGGTGGCTATAATTCAGAACAGGGCTGCCATATTTGCTAGAAAATATTTTTAGATTACTTTTGAAATTTTAAGACCGATATGATGCTTATTTTTTTATACACAAGTTATTATAATCTAATACCCAATTTATTTAAATAAGACATATTTACACTGAAAATATATGATTCGTAATTTAATGAAATAATTTGAAATCTTTATAAGATAATAATGTTTATAACATACAATATATGAGAGAAATGGTAAGTAGATAATATGTAGGTACTTCGTTGTTTAATGCCAGGCAGCTAAACACGAAAAAATATCACTAAACCTAAGGGTTGCCTTAACCTTCGCCATCTATATGAAATGACACATAAATCATCAAATTATTGGCCGAATACGTGTATGTGTGCATAAGTGTATTTTTTATTGTATTCCAGATTATTGAATCTTATGCCTCGCCCCCGGCAGCCAGCGCTTCTCAATCATCGAGATTTTGACGCTCGATAAACTGCCAAAATTCAGCAATATCTTTGATAACACTAAATGCATTCCGGATGACCAACCTCGTCTTCCACATAAATTCGTATAAAAACGTTTATAGCACTTCCAAAGTTATACATGCTTTGGCTCTTCTTTCGCAACTGATGGCGAGGGATGAATTCTTTGTTTTTATTTCAAAAATCGTCAAGTGACGCCCCCTGCCCCATGTGTGCATTGAGGTTGCAGCGAAATTCATTTCAAGTTTTGCTGCCTGGCATAAAACAACGAAGTACCAATATGTATTGATATTTTGCATACTGTATGAGGAATGTTCATTAGTCTAACGATTAACTTTCCAAAAATGCTTGAAATCAGAGACACTAAAGCTTGTAAATGGATTATTGAGTTGCGTAAGCCGATAAGCTATCAAATATGTTGTCTACAATTTCTTCACTGAAGAATTTTCACTTCATCTTTCTATTCAGAAAGCAAGAAGGATGACATTTTAGTCACTGTTTTTGAACCTGCTTTCATGATATAATATGGAGTGTCAGATAATAAATAAAAATACAATGTTTATTTGGATTCATCCATCGATTATAAAATCAATGTTTTCATTTCGGAATTTGACCCCGTGACTTAGTGTTTCAGAATACATACATAGTTAAGCTTGAATTATAGAATGGTATGCTTAGTATTATTCCTATAACGACCCCCCAGAGAGACCAAACTCAGTTTTCTCTACCATTTAGGAGAGGCAAAAGACAGGTTTCATCTGTAATGAATTTTACTTATTTTTTAACAATGCAATTTGTTTTTTTTAATATCTTGAAAGACAATGTTTTGACTTTCTAATTAATGTGCTAACTAGAAAATAGTTATTCGTTTTTATGTTCTGTTTTAAGGATTAGTCGAGATATAAACGTTTTTAATACGTTTTGAAATATCTTCTTATGTATATGGATATGTCATTTAAAACATAACATAACAAATTATGTTATGTCTAGTGGCATTCATAACTTGAGATACTTTTATTTTACAATAAGTAATAGCAAAGAAGCTAAATGAATATTTATTTCAATATATTATTGTAATGTATACAAATCAGTGTAATATAAAATGTGGCAGCCCTGTTCCAGGCGTCTTTTTTTTCTCTCGTTCGTTTGAAATTCGAACACGTGTGACGTAGCGGGAGAGCTTACAATAATAATAAGAATACGGTCGGTGGTCGGATGCTTTGGTTTTGACTCTTTTCATACTTTTGTTTTTATTTGGAGACCCTTTCGTGCTTTTGGAATTTATAATTATCTGACAAACTAAAAACAGAGCCAACAATATTACAGCTTCCTTATAATGGTTTTAGAGAAAGATAATTCTAATTTATCATCATATTTTGATTTGGCAGGAAGACATATTGAATTATTGCTATTTACCAAACAAAACATCATGTCCGCTAGCAATGTGTAGCTTATGTATCAAAAAAACTTATTTTACGAGATTTGCATGACTTACAAATTCTATTAAACTCTGTTTTTGCAAAGATTACTGAGGAAGTGTTTTTACCATGTCCACTCCCAGGTTGGAACATATGGACTTCTCACGGAGTTTATTTCAACATATGTTTTTCAACGAGAACTGCTTGTTAATCAGTTGCTCAACCCCTCTTTTTAAGAAACGGATGGGGATGGAAAGTGTACGAGGACGACTAGTGCGTCACTCTTCGGGATCGGAAAGGGGTGGAGAAAAGATTTTTAAACAACACAAACACCCATTGCCTCTGAGCAGAATCGATTTATCGACTGAAAATGTCTTCTCGTGCCGGGAATCGAGTCCGGGCGGTCCGTCACGGTAGCCAACGACGTTGACCACTTCACCACCACGGACGGAAAAATGATAAGTGGTGAGCAAATCGTTTTTGCTACGACCCGTTTTTAAAAGTCGGATGGGTCTTCTATAAATCAATTCCAAATTCAAATTAAATGAAACTTTCATGGATTCGAGTGTACTTGGTATAATTTTATATTACTTACAGAAAGTACCAGAATACACTATTATAATATTTATTTACAAATAATAAAATTACCGGAAACGATACTAGCATGAATGTACTAATTACTACGATTGGGATTCCCAAGTTACCTGTTAGGCATAAGGCAGTTAACTTTTAGCGCCTTCCTTATGAACTGATTGGAAAGGTAATTATTATAACGCAGAAATAATCACTTTTAGAATTATTTCAATTTGATATAAATAATCATCAGTATACTGAATGTTTCTAAATTGTCACTGTTTAGAATTATGTTTCAAATTTAAAGCGCGGTTTGAAGTGAGATGAGCGATTTGTCAAAAACCAGGGCTGTGGAGTCGGTAAAAAAAATCACGACTCCGATTCCAACATTTATCAAAAACACTACTGCGGCTCCAACATTGACCAAAAACATGACTATAAATAAAAAGTTTAATTTCGTCACGTTTTTTTCTACCTGTCATATTTATGTGTGAACAATTATATATCAACCAACCTGCCAGTAGCCAAATCTTTTAAAATGTTTAATCTTTTCAAAATTGCCGAATGCGATCAAAACGCCGCGATGACTCCGACTCCGACTTCGGCCAAAAAGCCCGACTCCACAGCCCTGCAAAAAACATTTGTTCGTCTTCGATATTGTTGTTCGTTACTAAACTTTATATAATCTTCTCAAAATGTCGTCATTCAATTAAGTGCATTAGTTACTATAATAATAATCTTATTTATTTCGATATTATCGGTTTTCAATATACTGCCGAAGAAGCAAACTTTCTGTTCTTTTACAAGTATACTAGCTGTCCCTTGCGCGCGTTGCTACGCCAGCAACTAAAAACAATATTCGCGGTAGTAATTATAAGGGATGGTTATCCATATCTTTTCGGGGCGTCGGGATCCAGTGGGAGGTGTACGCCAGAAAGTTTCAGGCAGGAAGGCTCCGCTAGGGCATCCGCAGCAATTTATCCAAGGGGGTTGTTTCGCCTTTTTTATTTTGGACGTAATACTTGGGTGGTTTGAAACCATCGAAGGTCTCAGAACTCGAAAAATTCACAAGTCAAAAAAAAAACTTCAATAATCGCCGCAGGCATCTGGGGCCAGAAACCATTGCGGGATTGTACTCAATAAATTTGTAAAGTTTCACATCGATCGGTCGAGCAGTTTAGTAGTCCATAGCGGACATACACACAGACATTCATTTTTATATATATAGTTAAAAATGTATCGGTTGGAGCAATTTGACAAATATTTGATGGCCAACTACTGGTTGGCAGTCAATGAACCATAAAATTACTGGAAGAAGTTTATTAATTTATGTTTATATGTCATTTTTGAAATTCGAATCACTTAAAAATTTTTAGATCGGATTCAATAAATGCACAGTATTCAACGAATAAGAAATCGATTCTATTTTTCAAGGGACCGTATAAAACAAACGATTAATGCAGAAACCGATGATAGGGAAACTTTCAATAAAATAAATGTCTGGGACTGTAGAAAATTATGCACCACGCGGAAAACGTATAATGCGAGAATTTGAATAGATAGGGGTTCCACTGTATAAATATTATTTTTAAATGAAATATCTAATAAATATTTTTATATATTAATAGTTAACATTTTTTACACTCTAAATGTAAAAACTGTTAAATTTAGATATTGCAAAAATACCCCAAGATTAATTGGAAATCACAATGCATGAAATGGAATTGTTTTATATTTATTTATGATACAGTAACGCATTTGCTTATTTTTTATTTGACTAATTACAATAAGGAAATTATGTTGCTAATTAACCAACAAACAAAGGTTTTTGCGTCGATTAATTTTGACAAAATGATTATTTCATATCCACGAGCTTATAATAAACTATTTTAGATCTAACTACTGTTTTTTAATAAAACAAGGAGGTAAATCGACTTAAGTAGTTTCTTTCGTCAAAAGAAACAAACAAAAACACAGACAAACATAGGGATGAAGATAGGGCGGTCAAATTAAATTTCAATGACAGTTGGGAGAAGAATATATTTTCACAGAGAATACAGTTTTACTGTAACCCCGTGTCTTAGGGAAGCATTGCGAACCGGCAAGAGAATTTAGGCGAATCCAGTCAATTTAAAACGTAGTTGAACAAAGGTCTTATGTGCCATCACTCGGCCAGACGCAATTAACGTTTCATGAGCTTGGACCGTTTCATATTTTCAGCGGTTCGCGTGCGCCATGAGTGCGCGAACCGACTTGCGACATATGCCGTCCTGACCGGACCGCTTCGCCTACGTATGACACTTGCATGGGCGAGGACCGTTTGATATTTTAAACTCTTTTCAAAGCCGATCGGAACTACTCGTTTTTAATAAGACAAGGAAGTAAGGATACACTGTTTTTTCGTTATTAAAGATGGGTCATTACACTGGTTACTCATAACTGACTACTTTTAATGATTGACTGATTCATTCAATAGATTCGATCTGTTCGAATCTCAAACCAAGTCGAATTGTTCACTTAATCGGTAGCCTATTTCGTCTTCTTATTATAAAGATAAGAATTTTTTTAATAAAACAAGGAGGTAAGTCACCTTTCGTGTGTTAATATATAATATTTATGTCTATTAAATCAGTTATTTTCTCGGAACAATGGGAAAACTCAAGATGTAGTTTTACGAAAATCGATACAAATGAGGTGTATGATTAAATAATTACTTTCCAATAATGATAACTGGTTAACGAGATTTGTATATATAATGGCCATGTAATTTAATTTTGATGATAAATTTCAGCTTACCTGCTTTTATCTGTCACTATTATTAGTGGGAAAGGTCAAAGCCCTTGGTCCTTGATAAGTCAATATAGATATTGACTTGGAGACATAACAGTAATATAATTAATATATAATAGATGTCTTACAATCGTAGTTCGTAAGATACTCGGTTTGTTTTGTAAATAATACGGGACATGTTTCTAGTTAGCAGCGTGAATCATATCTAGTCCGATTTATTCATCGACTCATTGCGAATCACATCAAATAGCAGACAGAGTGAGATAATAAATGACCCGCGGAGAATCCAGCAAGAATTGAACTTGATTTTTGATTTTCGCCTATTTTATCCATTTACCGTGGCTTGTTTGTAAGTGTATCTTTTAGTTTTAGACAATTTAATTCGCGTAAAAGTAAAGTGCTTCCCAAACTGTGGTCGCGAAAACATGTTTTTTGTTCAGAGGGGGCGGCGCAAGAAACAGTTTATGAAGCTCGAGAATGACATACCTTTATTTCATATTTAAAAATAACAATTATTATAAATTGAGAAAACTTTTGTTAAAAAATTATCGTCCTCATTTGACAATGATATATATAAATGTTTTGTATTGTAAGTGTATCTATATAGATATATTATCTTTAGCATTTCCGCTTCAAATGTGTATAATATAGACTCTTAATGAAGCTTATCTCACCAGAAGTTTTTTTTTGAAAATAACTGCTTGGTACTTAGTAGCTAGCCATTTCTTTTGGAAAAGTAGTAGGGATGGAATGATAGAATTAGTTAATCGATACCAGTGCTGTAGAGTCAGTAAAAAAAAGTCCAACTCCGACTCCAGTATTTACCAAAACCACGACTCCGACTCCAACAATGACCAAAAACACGACTCGTCGGTATTTAATTAAATATCAACCCTATCAATGCGGCCAAAAGCCAAATTTGATATATTAAATGCAAAAATAAAAAGTTTTCAAAATATCTGACTCCAGACAAAAAGCCCCGACTTCACAGTCCTGCATGTAACATTTGCGTACGTACGTAATAACAACTCGATGTTGGTTTTTCTGGCGAATAAATCAATTCATACCGGAAGTGACAAACCGTACGATTACGCCTCGCTTAATTCATTTTCTGGCGCGTTAATAATAATCATCCAAGCCATACTGACACATCATTGAAAATATGAAAAGCTTCATTGAATTAATAATAATGTTATGTAGATTTCGGTACCAACAGCTGACAAGTGAAAACGACCTTGGGTGACACATTCACTTATTTTTCTGCGGGTGCAATCGAAGAAAAAAGAGGTAATTGACTTATAGAAATAGTACAGTTAGGAATTGAGTATTGTGAACAAATTATGTATTTATTTTTATTTGTTTTGAGGAGCATATGGACGCCTAATGAAGTCTATCTCAACCTACGTTTTCTACGAGAGTTGCTGCTGTTTTTACGAAATTGTTCAACCTTTCTTTTAAGAAAGTAAGGATGGCGAGGACAGTACTTAAGTATTCGATCTTGTTACATCCAGTTTTGAGGTTCAGAGTTCATCGATTTATAGAGGAGTTCTGCCAAGTTTATTCAAATTTAATTAATAGGCGCAATAAGCCAGGGCGGAAATAAAAAAAAAAAAAACTGAAATATATTTTTTTATCACCTGATGTTTTATTTCTTGATAATAAACGTACACGTTAACTCCAAATTTTCTTTGTACAGTTTTTTTAGAGTTAAAAATATTTACTTTATTAAAACCGTTCAAAAAGAGGATCTAGTGCAGTGGCTCTCATGTGCGGCCACCTGACGATTTTGCTGCGGCCACCAGAAGCTTCATAATTAATATTGATATTTAATAAAAATGGGTTTTTACAAGTTAATTTGTCAACAAAGACACTGAAAATTAAATAGTTTGTATGCATTGTGCATCAACAATTGCTTGTAAGAAATAACTCAACACATACATGATTAGGTCTTTTTTGGCAAAAAGACTCATTACAAAAATTTGGTGCGGCCACCAGACATTTCCGTAGTATCACGCTGATGTTCCTAATGCGGCCACTGCCAAATTTTACGTGAGAAACACTGATCTAGTGTATGTATTATATATCATTCGTCATTCAAGATTAGTATAAATTAATCAAAGTAAACTTTTAGGATTCCTGACATATAATATGTATGTTGATATAATTTACGAATTTAAATATCAAATATGAGTGTTGTACTTTTCCAAGTGTCAGTTCAAGTTCATTCGTGCACTTGAAATGCCTGAAGATTTCGAAAGGCGAAACCCACGTCGTTAGCGACAACTCTTTAATTGGTAACCGGACAAATCAGAACATGACAATTAAGAACATGACGTTTCAGAACAAGACTTTTCAGAATATGACATTTCAGAACACGACTTTTCAGAACATGACTTTTCAGAACATGACATTTCAGAACATGACATTTCAGAACATGACATTTCTGAACATGACATTTCAGAACAAGACTTTTCAGAATATGACATTTCAGAACATTTTAATTTCGGCGATCTCATAATTACAGTTATTTTCTTGTTGTGGCAGCCCTATTCATAATTGGTTAAATGTTTATAGACAAATACAAATATTCGGCAATGTCATAATTATAGGCCGATTGTTCTGAAATGTCATGTTCTGAAATGTCATGTTCTGAAATGTCATATTCTGAAAAGTCTTGTTCTGAAATGTCATGTTCTGAAATGTCATGTTCTGAAAAGTCTTGTTCTGAAATGTCATGTTCTGAAATGTCATGTTCTGAAATGTCATGTTCTGAAAAGTCGTGTTCTGAAATGTCATATTCTGAAAAGTCGTGTTCTGAAACGTCATGTTCTGAATTGTCATGTTCTGAAATGTCATGTTCTGAAAAGTCGTGTTCTGAAATGTCATATTCTGAAAAGTCTTGTTCTGAAACGTCATGTTCTGAATTGTCATGTTCTGATTTGTCATGGAACCCTTTAATTATATCAACATTGCTAGTACAGAATGATTGACTGAACTCTACAGTAAATTAGTGTCAAATATTCGGTGTAAATAAGTAATTTTGTTAATTGTTATTTACCCAGACATGTAATACTTAATTAATTTATGTTGTTTTATTGAATCGATGTTTTTAATTCTTGGTGTTTTCCTCCATGAATTGTCGTTGGCGAATTTTTGTGTACAGTCATAATAATATTATGATAGCGCGATGAGTGTGCAAAGATACATAATGTACTTTGATTTCAGTCTTTGCATGAGTTTCTCAACTGACGTAAATATAGGAAACACATGTGACGGTGAAGTCACTATTAGGATGCCACATGCAAGCATTTGTGGTATATTTATATAGAAGATGAGCAATACTTTGGTTATACTGACAAAGGATTTTACAAAACGTTACTACAAAAACAGAACACGGCGACAGTACCTATACTTCGAAAGACATAATAAGAAGAATATTTTATACACCTAACCGCGGAATATTTTTTGTTTGAGGCGCTTTTGATGTTGAATCAAAAGTTGCTAGTTGAATTAATAATTTTCACGAACACTTTTTAAAATTGGAACATCGATATTTTTGTTTTCTAAGCTGTATGTAAATTTTATCTGTCAACAACTTGAATCAGATTGAATTGTGTACCTTTCAATGAGTTTGGTTGCTAACATCACTGGTTACGCATTTTGGCATCTTTATGCATTTCAATTGCACGAAAGAACTTGAACTATTAAATTAGTCACTTTAATAAAATGGATATCATAATAAAAATAAAACATATTTAGTACTTATTCCACATTGAATTTATTTAGATCAGTTTACAATACTAGTGGAGTCGGAGTCGTCGCGGCGATTTGGCCGGAGTCGTACTCGAAGTCGGAAATTTTGAAAAGTTTGAACTTTTTATTTTTGCATATAATATGTAAAATTTAGCTATTGACCGGATTTGCAGGGTTGATATTTAATTAAATATACATCAATAGGAAAATTAGGCAAAAAAAAGTGACGATATTCAACTGTTTTAGTCGGAGTCGGAGTCGTGTTTTTGGTCAATGTTGAAGTCGGAGTAGGTGTTTTGGTAAATGCTGGAGTCGGAGTCGGAGCCGAACTTTTTTTACCGACTCCACAGCCCTGGTAAAAGCTAATACCTTCAATTGTCAGATACCATTTTTGTTCTTAATGCTATAGTATGCCCGTGAATGTAATTTAAGCAGGCTCAACGCGACTCCGACTTTGACTAAAAAAAGTTTAATTTCGTCACGTTTTTTCCCGTATCTTTCCTTTCTATGTACATATTATATTCAATTAAATATCCACCAACCAATCCGGCCTATTATGCAAAATAAAAAGTTCGAACTTTAAAAAATTTCCGACTCTGAGTACGACTCCGACTCCATAGACCTGAATTTAAATAAATAATTTATTACATCAATCAGCTTGCATACGTTCGGCTGCTATTTTTTGACATTAATTTATCAAAAAATCCATCTGTGATTGTAAAATCAGCGTAGAAAATAGGTTAACAAATCGACAAGAAATATTTATTCATTAGGACACAACCGAGATCGACAGCGTTCCACAAAAATAATCTTTAAATATTTGACTTAATCCCACGAAAATACCGCCCAAATTGAAAACAAAATATCTCACATAAGTGCCGACTTAAAATAATAAAATAATTTTACTGAATTGTCAGTTAGCAATTTTACCAAGTAACAATATGTAATGTATGACGGGGTTCGTTCAGCAATGAATTAAAATTGACACTACTTGTTTTCAGTGAACCGTTCGTGATATTTCTTTCAATCGAATTGTTGTTTCTGTCATCTCTCATTAATTTGTTATCACAGCTGTTTTTACTATCCATGACCGCTCCCAATGTGGAGCAAATGGACTTCTCGGGGAGCTAATCTCAATTTATATATTTTTATACGAGAACTGTTTGTTACTCAGTTGCTGAGCCTCTCTTTTCTAAGAGAGTTTGGATTGAAAGGATACGAGGACTAGGACAGGACCAGTGGTTGACTCACTAAAAACACCCATTGCTTTCGAGCAGAATTGATAAATCGATTAAGCAAATCTGCTCATTCGTGGACTCGTACCGTGGCGGTCCGTCACGGAAACCAACGACGTTGGCCATTGCGCTACGGACCGGGCTATAATTCAAAAATAATCAAAAAATAGTCGAAATAATTAAGCCATCGCTTTTTTAGTACCTAAATTTATTTGAATCGAACCAAAAACAATATTTAACGTCAACCAACCAGAGACGAATTCGACGACAGCCATTCAAAACGAATTACAAACATCGGTCAATGTTCCATAGGCAAAATTTCCACTAAAGCTTGACAATAAGCGCTAAGAGAGGAACTATGTTTTTCAAATGTAAATACATCAAACAAATATTTGTTATATTCAAGTATTTTGCATAATTGATGCGATCCTAATGTACCTAACGTAGTATAGATCTTTAACTCTTACAATTCCTATGTCGAGTCTAGCTCGAAATCGTGTAGGAAACGCGCAACTCCTATATTGAGTCCTGCTCGACATTGTAAAACTTGGTTCTTGATTTTGTCGAGTAGTTTTGGTCAGTAAAATAAATAAATGGTCAGTTAAAAATCAAAATGGTCAGTTAATATTATAAACGGTCAGTTGTCATTGTATCAGTGTGAATGTGGTCAGTTATTAAATAAAACGGTCAGTAATATATTTGAATGGTTAGTTATTTATTAAAAACGGTTATTTTGACCATTTTATAATAAAACACTAACCAAAATTTATTATTTTAACTAACCATTTATATTTTTAACTGACCATTTATTATTTTAACTGACCATTTATTATTTTTAACTGACCGTTTTAAGTATTTATAACTGACCAAATAATTAGTAGTCCTTGATTTTTAATTATCCTTTTTTTCTATTGGATTGTATTTATTAGTCAAAGTTTGTAAAATGTCATAATGTGGTATATTTTTCGGTATTTCGTTTTACCATGCTAATAAATATGCAAACCCTGTGATATTAATCAATTTCTCAAATCTATTGAGGAGTTGTTGGAAGGAAACAAATAATATATTGAGGAGTGCAAGGGGTTTAGGATCCGAGCTCATAAAGCGAACCGGCTTTTCAATTCAGCGTACATAAATTTATATCACCCAGACTTGGAAATAATCAATAATTGTTGATTTATTCCTTTTGAATTAGATGTGGTATGGTTTGAAAATGGACAGTGACGAAAAACGTGAGATTATCGGCTGCAAAATTATTCTCGCCAGCGCGATATCGACTTAACTATTCAAGTTGTTTACGCGGGAATTCTTTTTAAATTTTCCGTCGTGTGTTCCTATTTTGAATCACCTGCCTGTTCGAAACCGTTATATTTTGTTTAAAAATGTGTCACTCAAACGTTGTTTATCATTTTATAAAGACAGGTTAACAGTTACTCGTGCATTTTGTTTTTAAATCGTTAATCGCTAAAACACGTACATAGTCTGTAATAAAGAATTTTACAATTGTGATTATCTTTAACAAAATAATAAACTAATGTATGGTATTATCAAATTGTCGACAAATTAAGAAAATTTGATGTAAATATATTCATTCATAACTTTTTTTAATTGAAATTTGGTAACACTGAAATATATTTACAATAATACAAAAATCTAAAACTAAATATGCATAGATATTGAGGAGAATTACAGTAAACCCAATCCTCTTTCGCATGGTTTCAAAATAGCACGGCTTTTGAAGATAGTACATGAATCATGATATTTTTTTCGTACACTGACTTTTTATTCTTAAAAACTCTATACAGAAAATAGCAGTAGACGAAATGAATATATTTTTAGGATTAGGATCGGTTTCGCTTATCGCGAGCATTATCAACTAGGGCATGTCTTTTATAAGAATAGTAAACTCCACAAGTTTACTTTAACATTACGAGCAATACTTGGTAAGAATTGAACCCTTCTTAATGATTCCAAGACAATTATTCTCGTGAGGGGTTTTTCTTAAATTTTTTCCCCCATCCAAAGCCATCAGCTGATAGGATCTCTTAGAACGCTATTCAGCTAGCTAGAAAACATGTGGGTAACAAAGAGTTATATATTGAAAAGTTTAATTTTGTCAGGTGTTTTTCCTATCTTTTCTATTTATGTTTAAGATCACCCAACCAATCCGGCCAATAGAAAATTTTTTTCATATTATGCAATATGTTACATATATGCATAAGTAAAAAGATCAAACTTTTTAAAAAGTTTTTCACGACTCCGAATCCAATTCCGGCGAAAACACCGCGACTCCACGACTCCACAACCCTACTTTTTACCTTTAAAACATAGAACCGGCATGTTCAGAAATTTCAAATGTAGACCATCTCAACAGTAGTTGTTTCTTGAACTGATGAATTTGATCCCGTTAGTCCTACTTAAATTCTTATGTAAGCGATATAAATTATTTACTACGCGTCAGTTCTTATATAAGTGATATAAATTATTCACTACGCGTCAGTTCAAGTTCACTCGTGCACTTGAAATGCCTGAAGTTGCCGAAATGGGAAGCCTGGGTTTTTAGCGACAAAAATCATGGAAAATTCAAACGATTCTTCATTGATATTGAAACTTTATCAAGTACCTTCAGTCGAAATCCTCAACCATAATAAATATTTTTATGATACTTCCATATGTATTTTGTAAATTTCAGGAGAGGTTACGCTAATTGCGAGCCATTATCAACTCATGACCGGTCCCGCGCTGATCATGGCCCATTCTGCATCATGGGCGCACAAAATATCTATAATATTATTATTCTAAATTCAAACTTAAAATATGATTTATAATTATTATTTATCATCATTCTACATACTCGACTTTGTAGAAAATAAAAACAAAAAATTGAATTTCGAATACACGATACGCTCGTGTCACATCGGCGCTAGTTGGCTTCCGGTGTCACCCATCCCGACGGCAAAGCTAATCGCATTTCCGGTGGAATCCTGGAAAAAAAGATAAGTTTTTATTTATACTGTTTATCATCTATTTGACATGGAATTGAAAGTGTATCAGTGAACGTGTTATCTTTTTTAATAAAATAATTTTCTAAATAAGACGCTAGACGCCACGAAGCAGAAGAGTTCCGCTAACTATCAGGTACAATATTAACTACTTCAGTACCGCCAGGCCACTAGTGGCCGCCGCATACGGACATCGCGAATAACATCGAAAATATTGCAAAATATATAAAAACAAATCCTGTTAGAATTATTATGATATTTTTCTTTTCATAGCTACAGACATATCTATACACTGTCTCTAGGAAAAAAAATAGTTCTTCTATCATCAGTCAATCTTGTTGAAAAAAGGATGTTGTAGAAATCGGGCGGTAGATGTGACTAATGCGACCATTTTGCTCGGCACTGAAGCGGTTAACTATAAACGGGTAGACTTTTCACAATACTTGGGAAGATTTTGAAGTTCTTTTTTTTAAATTCTTAAGATACTGGAAAATATTATGTCCAGTAGTCATGGAGTAACCATCGTTGACTCCGTTAAATTGACATTATCTAAGCCTATTTTGAAATCGAAAAAACGATAGTAAATAATAATATTATGTATTACCATGCTTGGAAAGATACACCTATCCATGGTAGTATCATTTTTTTTTTTAAATTATTTTTAATTGGTTATTTTAAATCCATATCTGCTTTGAATGTGGAGCATATGCTCTCCTATTGAAGGTATCTAGACATATGTATTGGAACATAACATACAATTTATTGAATCAGGACCGGTTTCGCCCATGGCAAGCACTATCAACTGATAATAAATACAACGAAACAGTGATATTTATGCAAAAGTTAAGCAAGAATTACAAGGACTAATAATTATTTGGTCAGTTTCTAATTCGATAAATGGTCAGTTATAAATACTTAAAACGTTCAGTAATAAATTATTAAAACGGTCAAGTAAAAATAATAAATGGTCAGTTAAAAAATAGTAGATATCATTTCATGCGCTTATTTTTCATAGAACATGTCATAAATTTGTCTCATACGACCATATTTTATAAATAACTGACCATTTAAATTAAATACTAACCGTTTTTAATAAATAAATAATCATTAAAATATATTACTGACCGTTTTATTTAATAACTGACCACATTCACACTGATACAATGACAACTGACCGTTTATAATATTAACTGACCATTTTGATTTTTAACTGACCATTTATTTATTTAACTGACCAAAACTTGAATTAGTTACTGACCCATTAAATACATGCCAATTACAAGGTATGACAAACAGTTGGTATTACAACTAAGCACATAAAATGAAGCATAGTACAAGCAAAATAGATTTTAAAAGAAATTTTAATGCCAATTGTTTGTCCATACCTTGTAATTTTTGCTTAGCTTTTGTATAAATATCAATGTTTCGTTGTATTTCTTATCAGTTGATAATGCTCGCCATCTGATACAATAAATTTTATGTGTAATAATTACTAAAAATGTGTTATTATTTTTATTATAATGCCATTCCACCAAGTATTTACAGTGAACACATTAAAAGTGCACATATATACGTTGAGCTTTTACCGGACATGATTGACAAACAAGCATTGTTAAGTAAATGAACGTTTTACATCTAATATTATATTTTTGTTGGTTGCGTAACAAGTTTCATGATAATCACTTCCACGGATTTCGAATGGAATGAACATACATATCTAACTTTGTGTTATTCGGTAGGTTTGCTTTGAGATACATCGACGACATCTGTTTTCAGTTTATGTTTGAAAATGTGTGATGCCTTTTTTTCGTCGCCATTGAGTCAAGTTGTTATGCATTGCAGTCATATTATGAGGACTGAAGCTTTCATTCAGGTTGTCTATATTTAAAACTAGTATTGCTACCCGGCGTCGCTCGGACTAAGCGACCAATAATTATTTAATGTTATATCATTCGACATAATTATATCACAAAATCTAACATCCAAAATAGAGTTAATATAAACTCACTTTATTTAAGGCATGTATTTAATGGGTCAGTAACTAATTCAAGTTTTGGTCAGTTAAATAAATAAATGGTCAGTTATATTATAAACGGTCAGTTGTCATTGTATCAGTGTGAATGTGGTCAGTTATTAAATAAAACGGTCAGTAATATATTTTAATGGTTAGTTATTTATTAATAATGGTTATTATTTAAATTAAATAGTCTATTTTTAAAAAATGATAAGTTTTAGATTGACAGATTGTGAATTTTATCAAATATGGTCGTATGAGACAAATTTAGGACATGTTCTTTTTATTTTAACTGACCATTTATTATTTTAACTGACTATTTAATATTTTTAACTGACCGTTTTAAGTATTTATAACTGACCATTTATTGAATTAGAAACTGACCAAATAATTAGTAGTCTTTATTTAATTTGATGACAGCCCCATTCTCGCCCATTAAAATGTCCAAATTCAAGGAAAAAAATCTAATTTGCTGTCAAAGAAATGTCAAATAATACCTTCACGTAAATAATAAACATTATTATATTAATAGAAGCCGGGAAAAAGTTGGTAGAAGACTAATTTATTACATTTTGACTAAATGTCTTCGCCGATAAAAATTCAAACATATTTTCTTTCATAGTCGTTTTTATGGCAACTTGCAACAACAATGCAAAAGGGAATTACAGACATACATACATACATACGCCGTTTCGGTTTTTTATATAAGATTGTTCATTCGACAGACACGCTGTTTCTTATTTTAGATACAATTTTGCATGATGACATTGTCTGCTCGTCTAGAATCAGAGATTGCGTTTTTTTGTATTGGCGTTAAAGCCAAACAACGCCAGGATAAATTTAGTTTTGTTTATTTAAAAAAAATCCCTTCCCATCCTTCCGATTACACAAAGCGGCGCATAAAGCGAGAGCGATTAACTAATCACCAGTCATCGTATCCTTTCAATCCCTACTATCTTCGAAAGAGAGAGAGAGGTTGAGCAACTGATTAAAAAGCAGTTCTCGTAGAAGAAAACATATATTTGAAAAACTCAAATGAGTACATAACTCCCATATGCTCCAAGTGAGTATGTTACAGTGAAACTGTATTCTCAGTGAAAATGTATCAAGTAATAGATTTGTATGACAACATGATATCACTGGTCACGATCATTGAAATTATTCGCCCAAGTCTATTATCTGCCGGCCTAAAATTTTGGTTTCCTTCAATGAAACAAAATCAGCAAGTAGTCCCTTTACTTTTCATAAAATGAGAACCAAAGAAAAATACAGACAAACATTGGGCTGAAGATAGGGCGGTAAAATTTAGTTTCTATGACGGCTTGGAGAAGAATATATTTTCACTGAGAATACAGTTTCACTGTAACAAGTATAAAATATACTACATAATATATTAACAATAAAAAAATAACAAATTTTAATTTGATTGCTTTATTATCAATGTGCCCCAGGATGCAATATTTAGTGTTGAGTCATCTCATATGTTGGGTCCGCGTCAGTCATATGATTGTCAATATCGTTGGGCTCGAGTCCTAGTTTCATTTATCAATTGAATTATTGATTTTTGTTCAGAGAAACGGATGACTGTGCTGTCTAAAATTCTGATCCTAAAAACAGGGCGTAGCCAGATTAATTAGCAAATCACTAGTTCTGTCATTGCCATAATCCTCTATTCCAGTGTTTATCATGTGCGGTCACTAGAAGATTTGGGTGCGGCCACCATCAGCTTCATTATTCAATATTCATTTTAAAAAAAATGTGGTTTTACAAGTTAAATTGCCAACACAGACTCTTGTAAATTACAAACATGTTCAGGTCCATTTGATAAAACTTAAAAACAATAGAGTCAAGATACAAATTTGGTACGGCCACCAGACCTTTCCATACGACCGCTGATGTTAACGATTCGGCCACAGGACAATTTTACGTGAGAACCACTGGTCCATCCCTAATCCTTTTCAATATGTATTGTATATTATTATGTAATCTCATTTGTATTAGATTGAAAGAGTAAGTTTTGAGACTAGATACCCGAGATTGTTCCTGCAAGCGAATCGGCTATTGTCAAACGACATGAGGCTTTTTTAATTATTATTTTATTTACACGAGGTACGAAAATAGAAATTAACACAGCGACGCACATGTGCTGCTTGCACTGGCTTCTTGATATGACCTCATAATGGAACAACTACCGCGCTGTGTTATCATTTCAATTCATATTATATTAATCACAAAACTGGAAATTTGGTTTGCCTCAAGGAAAAAGAAATAAAACAAAACACGAATTCTTGATTACATCAAATGGAACAAAAAAGTTTAAAAAAGAACACACGATATCCAGTGATTTTTTCACGTGCTCTACAAGGGCTTTTAATTTTTTCTAAACTGCCTGTTACTCAGTTGCTACACCCATGTTTTTCGAAGAGTGTATGGATATAAGAATAAGGTTGGGCAGATCTAGTAATAAGTTAATCGTTCTAATTGAGCCACGTTGATTGGGAATGAATAAATTGATTGAATTCGAGCCCTTTAGCTCCTCAATCGAAGCCAATGACGTTGACACTCGGCAATGCAGTGTGGTAGAGTTTTTTTTCCAGGGAGACAGAGTCGAAGTCGACGCGGCGCTTTGGCCGGACTCGTACTCGGCGTCGGAACTTTTGAAATGTTTGAACTTTTTATTTTTGCATATAATATGTCAAATTTTGGTTATTGGCCGGATTAGTTGGTTGAAATATAATTGAATACACAATAAATAGGAAAGGTAGGAAAAAATGTGACGAAATTAAACTTTTTTTAGTCGGAGTTGGAGTCGTGTTTTTGGTTAATGTTGGAGTCGGAGTCGAACTTTTTTTATCGACTCCACAGCCCTGGCTTTTTCAATGATTTGAATACTTTTAGTAGATGTGATTGTATTTTTTTGGAATCAGTTGTCAATTCGACGTAGGAATTAAAGTCTTGATATAAACGGTTATGCATTTACTTATATATAAATGTATATTTTATCGAAAGTGAGGAACCAAGGCCGTGCCCTCTTTTCCCTAGCATATCTTGGATTGGCGATGTTGTTTGTGTGATGGTGATGAAATGGGTGATTTATGGTGATGATGGATACGATCCCTTGATGGTGGTGGAATTGATTTGTGATCGTGATGATGATGGCGATGAGGTTAAGATCTCTTGATGGCGGTGACACAGATTCGTGATATAACAATACCCTGGAGGGATTTTTTAAAAAAAAAATACATGCATGGATGATACGCATGCATGCCTTCGAGAGGAGGTCATCTCTCAATCAACCAATGTATTTAGATGAACAGTTTACACATGACTGTTTATACATCACTATCAATCAATGATTAACCTTACTTTCTCTGTTTAAAAAAGTTGACCAAAACATCTGTGATCGAACAGATCTATAGCTATGGGTAAAATAATGGAATGCAATTATTGAAACAGAGAGAGTATTATTGCAGCCAGAAAAATACATGCCAGAGTGATAATAAGACTTCTTTGTTTTTACAATCGATTACAGTATGTCGCAATATTGAGAAAAAATGTAACTTATCATTCAATTTAATGAAGCTTACCATTTTCATCACAATGAATGTATTTTACTTGCTTTTGTTTATTTTTGTATGATTTCGCTATCTGAGAAATATAGAAACGTCGAGAAGATAACGAAATAATCCATAAAATAAAACGGTAGTGTACACCAGTGTTCCCCAACCGGTTGTCCGCGGCCGCAGAGATTTTCCGCCGGGCCGCAAACAGTATGCCGAATTTCAATAATTTCGACATGCAAAAATATTGAATATAGCATTTTTTCGTCTTCAAGTTTACTTGTATTTTTAGTAATTGTTTAAAAATATTAATTCATAAAATGATTCGACACGATGGCCGCTGGTTTTTTCAGAATGGACAGTCAGAAAATCTTCTCAGATACGCTCATGGAGAACGGAAATATTTGCTCTTGGATAGTCCAAAATTAAAACTTTTACCCAAATAATTCATCTTATTCAGATAAATAACAATAATGATAAGTTTGTAACAATTAAACTTGGTAATCTACTTTTATTTTTGGATATAAACTATACAAACATCGCCACTGCTTACATTATTTCCAATCAAACGGTTTAACCCAAACCTATCTGATTGATTGCATCTCATTAGTCAATATTTTGTAATGCTAACGTCATTAGTAAGTATAATTATTTGTTTGCTTTGTTTTGATCCTATAATTGCCTCCTTGCTTCCCAGTAAAAAGGAAAAAACCAAACTCCATTTAGTAATTTTTATTATTTTAAAATATAAGAATCAATCTTGCTTCATTACTTAAGAAAACTTTGCGATAGTAAGTCCGGATGCCAAACGACGAAAACCGGGTCATTAACGACAAAACTCATTGGAAAAATGCAACTTTCAAACGATTCAAATTCCACGATTTTTTTTCGTTTTTTACCGGTCCGCAGGTGTAAAAAGTTTGGGGGACACTGGTGTACATTTCGCAATGGCGTCGAAATTATTGTCTGCGGTGAAAGAGTTCGGGGTGTCCCCAGGTCTTGTATTTGTCGCTTATCCGACGTGTCTCTTGCAATTCTCCCCCATTTCAAGATGGTCACTTCGTGCGCATCCTGAATGACGTCATTCAGTCATCACAATTTTGGTGTTCTAGCACTTTTTGTAATTGTTAAAATACTTGAGGTGATTGACCAGAGAGTGGCGTTGCTAAATGTGCTCGGGACATTTGAATGACTTTAGGTAATATTCAACAGATTCGTTGATAACTTTGTGGAAATTCATTTTTAGTATAAATACTTAGATTTAAAACTGACATTTATAATTTTATGTAACAATGTCACAAATAGTAACATAACTGGTGCATTTGGATAATTTTGAAATATCGAATCATCAAAAGCAGGGCAATATCGAATTGTCAAAAGTAGTTAAAAAAAGCACGACGCCGACTCCAGCATTGGCCAAAAACACGACTCCGAAACAACTAAAGAAGGCTTATCGTCACATTTTTTCCCTACCTTTCCTATCCATGTATATATATTCAATAGTGACATATCCTATAGTGACAGCGATTAGCTAACCACTAGTCCTGTCCTAGTCCTCGTATCGTTTCCATCCCCACTCTCTTCGAAAAAGAGAGCATGAGCAAGTGAGTAACAGGCAGTTTTCGTAGAATACATATGTTGATATAAATTCCGTGAGGAGTCCAGATGCTCCAAGCTGGGAGCGAACATGGTAAAAAAAAGTAATATCACTCAGTTTAAAAGAGCAACATTAACATTGAACCGTCAATAAAGTCAGTTCAAGTTCATTCGTGCACTTGAAATGCCTGAAGGACAAAACTCATGGAAAATTATAAAATTCAAATTTGACATTATAAAGTTCTATTTCCACATGTATTTGTATATAGCACAAAATATTTTTTTTTTTTTAAATAATCCGTTTCATTGACATACCGAAGAAAGTGCCCAAGTGTAAAATATCCAAACTGAGAAATTCGAGCTCTTAATATATTTTAAAATGTCTCATATTGCATCTAAATTAACTCCTTCAGTTATGATATTTTACTGATCATTTTATCTTACAAAAACGTATAACGTTAAAAAGGTTTTAAAATATACCACAACCTTTCTCTTGTACGACAGTGATACATTTATATATCTACTAGTATTGCTAATATAATATTAATATTCCACAATAATTCCGTATTTACTATTTTTTTCCGTCATATTTACAATGATATTAAATAACATGTCTTCTAAAGACATTATCTTTAAAATATATATAACTAGTATTGCTACCCGGCGTCGCTCGGACTAAGCGACCAATAATTATTTAATGTTATATCATTCGACATAATTATATCACAAAATCTAACATCCAAAATAGAGTTAAAATAAAATCACAAACTTTACTTAATTTAATGACAGCCTCATTCTCGCCCATTAAAATGTCCAAATTCAAGGAAAAAATCTAATTTGCTGTCAAAGAAATGTCAAATAATACCTTCACGTAAATAATAAACATTATTATTAATAATAAAAGCCGGGAAAAGTTCAGTAGAGGACTAATTTATTACATTTTGACTAAATATCTTCGCCGATAAAAATTCAAACATATTTTCTTTCATATTCGTTTTTATGGCAACTTAATGACCAACAATGCAAAAGGGAATTACAGACCCACAGACATACATACGCCGTTTCGGTTTTATATATAAGATTTATAGATATCGTAGTAAGGAAAAATATAGAAAAAGACAATGAGGAAGTAGATATTTTAAAACAAATTACCATAGGAATAATGCTTAATGATATTATCACGTACTAGCTAGTCGCCAAACTAATGACTCAGACCTCGAAAACTAATAAATAGTACATATTATATTTTTCCTGTGAATACCTTTCTCTTAAAAAAAATTTGATTCATGAATTTCATTGTACAGTTAAAAATGAAATTGAATGAACAATTTGTTAGCTGAATGCAGATTCTTTTGAGATGCACATACAATACCGGATTTGGATCATTGCTTGTCCATCTAACCCAGTGATGTACACCCTTTTTGGCAGAAGGGCCAGATTATATGTGATCAAAGTATCGTATTTTTAGTGTGTATATGTTACAGTGAAACTGTATTCTCAGTGAAAATGTATCAAGTAATAGAGTTGTATGACAACATGATTTCACTGGTCACGATCGGGGAAATTATTGGCCCACGACGATGATTTGCCGGACTAAAATTTTCGTTTGCTTCAATGAAACAAAATCAGGAAGTAGTCCGTTTCAATAAAAGAAAACCAAAGAAAAACACAGACAAACATTGGGCTGAAGATAGGGCGGAGACAGCTTGGAGAATAATATATTTTTACTGAGAATACAGTTACACTGTAACATATACAATTGAAGATTTTATTATTTTATATTCTTCTTCCATTGTTCGTGAAAAGTTCTGAAAAATATACCTGAACATACATATGTTTATTGCTGACTTAACACAGAAATAGTCAAAGACAAACTTTCAAAAGATAGAAAGCTTTAACAATCTTAAAATTCTTTTAGAAATATATTAAATTTTTCAATATCACCATTAGCATAAATATTATACAGTAAAATTACGATTTATTACGAATCAATTAAGACGATATTTTCTTGTTGACTTCACTCATATTCTGCGGTAAGCAATACACAGCTATTTGGCACAATCTATTTTAATTAAAAATAAATTTCGCCAAGTTAAATTCGACAGCGTAAATAACCGCCAATTTTAATTAGCGATATTTTATCCCATCGATGTATAATTAAAACAAAAGTTTGCATGCTTCTAAATTTGAAATGCTGAAACTTTTTAAAACAATCCACGCCAACAAAGGAAGCTTGTTCTATTTTTGAATTTTTTAAGTTCGTTTATTTTTATAATAATTATGTAAGGCGAAAGTTCGATTCAATCTTGTCAGTGAGAAATACATTTTTAATAGAAAAATCGTGTTAAATGTTATAAACTTTGTCACTTAGATACATTATACGAAAAGAAATTTCAATTATTTTTAACGTGAATGTTCAAAAGCTTGTGTCAATATTCATTATTGTCATACAACACTTTTTGCAACCGAGAGCAAAGATACTTTTAGCCATATAGTTAAACTGATTGAGTAGCTGGGAAGGATAATTTTATCTAGGCTGGTGGCTAGACCTTAGATCAGTGTTGCACAACCTTTTGGGAGAAGGGCCAGATAATCAATTCATAGACAGTTCGACGGCATGGGTAAACGTGATTAAATTATCGATATTTCTAGTGTATAGAGAATTTAAAAAAAAAAATATTTTACATTGTTCTTCTATCGTCCGTAAAACATTCTGAAGGTGATTGATATTTGCCAAATTGGGCCGCTTGAAATGTCTTTGCGGGCCTTAAGTTGGGCATCGTTGTCTTAGGTTGTATCCAGGAGTGGGTAAGATTAGATGGATAGTGTATACAGGTAGTCCTCGACTTACGACGGTTCGACTTACGACAATTCGCATTTACGGCCATTTTTTTTTTTTTAATTGCATTACGGTGGCGCTTTTGTCAACCCTGATTCATGCGTAAACAAAAATTACTTAATAATTTTAATTAAGATTTAATTTCTGAAGTGATTAATCAATAAATCGTGCCCATAAAGACTGGCAAATGGAGTACATAGATGTGACAAAAAAAGAGTGGTGCAATAGATTTAGAAAAAAAACTTAAAATAATTAAACAATGTGATGCTCGCGATCTACACAGTGTAGATCGCGAGCATCACACTTATTACATTCAACAATCTCTACAATTTTGAAAAAGAAACTAAGTATCAGTGAAGCTGTAAAAGGAGCAATATCCATAAAATCTACAATAATAACAAAAAATAGACTTGGACCCAGAACGAAAATGAAAAACTATTGGTGATTGATAAAAAAACGAATCCCTCTTGGCCTTGACAATGCTCGCCATGAGCGAAACCGGTCCCGATCAAATAAATTTAATGTGGAAAAAGTACTAAAAATGTATTATTATCTTTATTAGTTTATTATTTGTTTAAAATAAAAAGAATAATTGTATTATAGGCTAATATTAAAAAAACAAATTCTTCTTTCAGAACACATACAATAAATAATCAGTAATATTCTTCAGATTTAATCATTTTGATTCCACATTTTATATTAATCCACAAGAACACAAAGAGTAAATTCAAAACATAAAATTATAAGCCAGTATGTATAAATTTTTTGAGCTTAGCTCGAGATGATTGGGATTCTGTTCCGTGCAGTGACGGATGGTGACAGGGTGCTGGAAGAGTACTACGGAAGAGAAACAGTTGGTATTGCGAACATCTGAATTGAAAGTCCATGCTATAGAATTTTAAATCCAATGAATAGGAAAGAAATCTTGCAAAAATGGTTGAATCTTCCTTTGCACCCCCCCCAACACCCCGTCACCAGCCGTCACTGGTTCCGTGACCATATATCCATAATTTACCAACAATTCTTAAGTTAACCATTTCAAACTGTTCAAACTCCAACAAAATTCCATAGAGACTAGAATAAATGTAATTGATTATTTCACACAATTCTTATACGCTTCATTATTCATAATTACAAAGTAATAACATCGATAAGAGTTATGATTGTCTTATCGGTTTTTCCTAATCAATTTCACTTACATACAGACATAGTAATCAGAAATCAATATAACCCGGAAGTAGAATTACATTTTGAGCAATAACAACATTGAATTATCGTATACACAATTAATATTATGTTATAAGCAGTGGCGGTTAGTGGTTAAGATATCTGGGGGTGCTGCGATTGATTAAAAACAATAAAAAATATTTATTATTTTTCATTAGATTATATTTCACTAATAACATCAAAAATATTCAAATTTACTATTACATA
This sequence comes from Himalopsyche kuldschensis, assembly GCA_028554975.1. NCBI lineage: Eukaryota > Metazoa > Arthropoda > Insecta > Trichoptera > Rhyacophilidae > Himalopsyche > Himalopsyche kuldschensis. The sequence goes on from JAHFWI010000012.1 coordinate 8,944,459, forward strand.
TTGCATGCATAATTTAAAAGTGTCTCAGACATCATTTTATTGATAGTCACTATCCGGGGGTTTCCGTTAGTCTTATATTATAGTATTGATTAATAGTTTCCGATTTCTTTATTCGTTGAATACTCTGATTTATTTGAATCGAATTCGCAAAATTTTTAAGTGATTCGAATTTCAAAAAAGATATTATATAAACATAAATTAATAACACTTCTTCCACTAATAACTTTCCACTTCTGATCACCTTTATATGTGATCATTTCATGGTGCAAAGTGTGCTGCAACATTAATTTAACTTACAAATTATTTGTTTTTATATTTCATTTCGCATGCATACTGATTGTGCTGCTTTATGGTTGCGAGTCATGGCACATTACAAAAGCACAGGGTAGCCGTATACTGTGCTTCGTAAACAGATGCCTGCGGCAAATATAAGGAGTACGGTGGTTTGACTTTGTCAGAAGAACGGAGGTAAGTGAGCGGACAAACCAGCCTATTTTTATTTTTATTACGTCCAAAATAAAAAGGCGAAGATGGACCTGGCTTGGATATGTGCTGCAATGCCCCAGCGGAGCCTGAATCCTGCCTGACTCTTTTATAAACCTGATGGATCCCGACGCCCCGAAAGACCCTTGATAACCATCCATAGGATGAACTCAAGGGAGCTACGGGACGCCGGGATGACCAGAGAAGAAGCGAGGAAGTTGGCGGGTGACAGAGAATCTGAGGCTGAGGGTGACGGAGGCACCGTGTGGCGGCCATATGCTCCGAATAGGGAGCGGATATGAAGAAAAAATAAATATATATTTCATTATTTTAAATCGAATGACATAGGGACTTCTAGCAAAAAGAGAAGGAATATTTTTTGATTCAAAAGTACAAATGACCAAAATCTGACATACGATCTTCTAGCATTTAGATCCAGTATATTTAATCAGTGCTTCCCAAACTGTGGAAAAAACTGTGCGGAAAAACTGTGAAAAAACCTCCCAAACTGTGCCGCCCAACTTTTTTTGTTCAGGGGGGCTGCGGATATTTTTTTTCAGATTTTAGCGGCGTTGCATGCAAAAGTTTAGGAAGCACTGTATTAAATGCTTCTCATAATGGAATAGGTAGTTTCACTTGGGTACGGAACACTATTTAAAGATTTTATCAGTTAATATAATAATGAATAACTTGTTTCGCTATTTATTTAGTTTATCTTCTGTTATATGACCGATAAGAGTGCTTTATTTACAATAATAGTACTCTGATAAGGCGGAAGAAATAGAGAAGAATCTCCAGGAAGTATAAATGTTTATTCACTGTTATAACAATTGTTATAAATTATTAAACGTAAGTAATAAATTATTGACAAGTGTGAATGTATTGTACAAACAACCTTTCTCCGAGCCGACATTTGACGACCTCGTGAAAAATATAAGTACATACAGAAATGCATCCGCCTTGGGCAGGGGCGGCCGGATCGTCGACCGCGGTCTACTGGTCAGCCGCGGAGACATTTACGTTCGTATCAATTGGTGTTGACTTTATATGCGATATGAAACTTGAGAACGTTAGTTTTATCCATATTTATAGAATTCAATTTAATTTTTGCATTTCTTAGGAACCGGATAAAAACTATTCGTCAATATTAAAAGAAAAAAATATATTTCAGTATGAGAAGATATAAATAATGCAATGCAGAGCATTTTTACTCAAATATTTCTAGTAGAGCATCTTAACAGCTTTTGCTCCGAGCAATTGTTGTTGGTCGAGCAACTAAATAACAATCAGTTTGAAAAACTTTTGTTGTGATAAACTACATTAGGAGTCCATATGATCCAACTTAGGAGCGGTGATGGTGAAACATACTTTATTAAGATGTACGTAGAGACATAAAATACCAAAAATCATAAATTAGAGAGAGAGAGCTGTGGTGTTCTAGTCTATAGGAGGTTCGATTGTACATATAAAATTTTCCCATTTTTGTACATTCAAACATATTTTAAATGAATAACTTTGTTGAAAGGTACACACAGCCACTGACAGATATATATATATATTTATGTATTTATTGGAATAAAACTATATAAAATACACGGCATTACAGCAAGCACCAATACGCCATGCAATTGACAAATTAATAAAAATTACATAACATATTATAATATATTAATATTACCATGGCCGCTCCAAACTTGGAACAATTGGACTCCTCACGGTGCTTATCTCAACATGTTTTTTATACGAAAACTGCTTGTTACTCAACTTCTACTTTTTGAAAAGAGTAGGATTTGAAAGGATTCGAGGGCCAGGACAGTACTAGTGGTTAGCTAATCGCTCTAGCTACTCTTTTCCGTTTTTTTAGGATGGGAAAGATGGGAAGAGATTTTCAACAACACATACACCCATTCATTGCCTTTGAACATAATCGATTTATCATTTAATTTTGTGTTATTAAATCTGCTCATACCGGGACTCGAGCTCGGGCGTTCCGTCACGGAAGCCAACGAAGTGCACCACTGCACCACGGAACAGACAAATATTTTTTGAAAATATTACATGTTCGAAAATTCGCGTTTTTTAGAAAAGAATGCTATAGAACGGATTGCCGTTTTTGAAAATAACTATGTCGCTTGGAGCGCTATATTATCAGGGTGAACTATACATATTTGGTCAGCGCTTTATTTCATTGATAGTATCAAACATGAAACAAAGAAATGTGATTCATTATAATGTCCACGCGGTGATTAAGAGACATGAGTAAGTTAATACAGTTATTGAATGCTAATTCAATTTCCCTAGGCTCGTTTTATTTTGTTTTGCGTCTGCAGTGTTTCCTTTCGGTGGTTTATGAGACATGCGAAACGCCAATAGTGATCGTCAACCTTTTATGTTATGATTTACAGTAGTATGTTATGTTGGACTCTTTAATATCCGATTGGAAAGCAACGTTTGAACTACAGACTCCAATTACTCAACAACTCAACTACTCGAGTATGTACAAGTTCATCCGCGCACTTGAAATACTTAAAGATGCCGAAAGGCGAAACTCTAAAAATTTCTTGCATTGCCGGCATTGTCAAAAAAAGGAATTTTTAGATATTATTTGTATTTTTATTGTTTTTTAAATATATTATTTGAAATAAGGTATTTATGAAGTTGGGACTTTAGTCCGTCTGCGTTATACATTATAGCAGGGTTGTGAAGTCGGTGAAAAAAAGTCCGACTCCGACTCCAACATTGACCAAAAACATGACTCCGACTCCGACCAAAAAAAGTTCAATATCGTCACTTTTCCCCCCTAATTTTCCTTTTTATGTGTATTCAATTGAATTTCAACCCTATCAATGCGACCAAAAGCCAAATTTGACTATGAAATTTGAAAATGCAAAAATAAAAAGTTCAAAATTTCCGACTCAAAGTACGACTCCGGCCAAATCGCCACTCCGACTCCGACTCCACATCCCTGTTTTATAGGCTTAGAAAGATTTTTAAATAAATAAAAAATGTTTTTATTAGTTCCACATATTGTATATTGGTCAGGGCTGGTTTCGCTCATCGCGAATATAATAATTTTCTTTATTCCAGTCACATCTTTTTTTCAGTTGGAATAAAGAATTGATGAGAAGCAAAGGGGCTTGAAATGTAATTATTAAAAAAAATACCATGCAAAAAATAAATAAAACAGTGCGGTGACAACTCATGGCTCGCTTTCCACCGTTCACATAAATTGACACAAAGGAAATCCATGTTACTCATTATTTATAATGTGGCGCCATTTCTTCGCGATAACTTGATAACCCTTCATATGTACTAACGAACTTATATAAAAATAAATTCATATTTAATTTATGACGGCATGTTGGCAGCACTGAATGAAATGTCATCGAATGTTTAAATGTATAAAGTGGAATTTTAAGTATGTATGTTAAGCATGTCATATTAATTTGAATAGTTTGAGCTGTATACTTTTCCATGAATTTGGAACCGCGCTTCGCCTTTTAGCATCATCATGAATTTCAAGTGCACGAATTAACTTGAGCTGACATGGAAAAGAACAAAATTCAAATTTGATATTGAAATTCAATCAAGCACCTTCAGTCGAAATCGTCAATTACATATCAATGTTTGAAAATGATTAAAATAATGCCGCGCATTTATTGGACTGGCCTGCTTGGCCTTTGAATTTTCCGCGCAGCTCACTTCTCGGGTCAGAGTGAAGATTGTTTACAACTTATGTTTAGCACTAAGCGCAGCTTACTTCACGGCTTAGGCTATGGCCTCAATGAAAGGCGTAAATATTGGCGAAGCGTGGCGATACTTGCTTCATAATCAAAGGTTGTCGCAATGGCTTTAACGATGGCGCCGACTGAGAATTTGATACGCAGCGTCATAACTCATAACGTAAACAATTTGTACGCCAAAGCACGCGCTGTTAAATTTCAAACTGATTTGACTTCAACATTTACGCTGCGCTTCGACTTAACGATAAAGCCATTGCGACAACCTTTGTTTATGAAGCAATTCTAAGTCAAAATTTACGCTTGTCACTGTGGCTATAACCTAGAGCAGTGGTTCTCATGTGCGGCCACCAACAGCTTCATAAAAAATATTGGTATTAAAAAAAAAATGAGATTTTACAAGCAATAAATATTTCAAATGTAATTTGAACCAATGGTAAATTTACAGACATGCTTAGGTCCATTTGAAATACCTCAAACTCAACCAACTCAAAACAAATGTGGTGCGGCCAACAGACATTTTAATACGACCCCTTTTGTTTACGATGCGACCACGGTGTAATTTTCCGTGAGAATCACTGGCCTAGAGAGAGCATTGGTTACAACTAATATTTGTGAAAATACTTTCTGTTGAAATTCACCAGTTAAATATTGATATTTTTACAAAATTAGTTGAACCATTTAAGTATTTTACAACCTCAAATACTTACCATCCCGCAAAATTGTAAGAATCATGAATCAGTTATTAATCAGTTAATTGGTGAATTATTGCTTTGAATAAAAACATTATTGGTTAACCGATGTTTAAATCTTCCAAGAAGTTTGGACACTAATAAAATTCTTTGTCACGACATCAAATGACAGTTGTGCTTCATTTCCTATCATTGTTAACTTAGCTCAAATAAATTCACGTGTGGTTAGTAAAAATGCGTACAGAGAATATCTTGTGCGTTTGTCACCGAAAAACAAAATGAATCACGTTTAGGGTGGTGAACTGTTACGAAATAGAGTTCTGTGAACAGAAGATCGGTTGGGTATATACGTTCCGTAATCTCAGAGAAAGTCACATAGTATTGTTATTCCATCGCATTTGTCATGAAAAGAGAATTCTATTTGAATCGTTTGAATTTTGTATTTTACCAAGAGTTTTGCCGATGGCGACCCGGGTTCCGCCTTTAGAACTATGAATATAGATTTTTGAACTTTAGCTAACATTTTTATTCAAAAATAAGAGTCGTTAATGTTTTTTTGGAATCGTTTGAATATTGTACTTTTCCATTAGTTTTGCTGATAACGACCTAGTTTTCGCCTTCGGGCATCTTGAAATGCCTGAAGATGCTGAAAGTAAAAACTCGGGTCGTTAGCGACAAAACAACATTACATCAAGCACCCTCAATCGAAATTTATAATTATAAAAAAGTTATTGATTGAGTAGGCATTTACTTGGTAGAACTCAATTATAATACGGTAAGAAAAATAACAATGTATTTTAGTTCTACATAAATTATTTTATATATTTGTTGATAGCTATTTCGGCTTACGCCTTCGTCAGAACTAGTTCTGACTTTGAATATAAAACAAGATTAATTTAATGATTAGATTAATTAATAATAAAAAAAGTTTGTAAATTACTTTTCATAACAAAAAATACACTTTTGATATTCCACGTAGGTTAAATATTCATAATCAAAATGTGGAAGAATTCCGATATCTATCGGAAATGACTTATTTGGATATTTATTACAGATAAGATTTTATTTGCGTTGATAATAAATATTATTCATGTCAAATGAAAACAGCACGTCATACTATGTATATATTTAAAAGAAAATAAACGACATTAAAATTTTATTTTAAGCAGCAATAGCATAATTGGTCAGAGCATAATTAGTAAGAGCATCATTAACGCCCAATATTTTATTCATTAATGCATAAAACTTGTACAGTAAGACCAAAAAAATTATTAATGAGTGGCGACTCAAAAGAGTCGCCAGTCGCAAGGGCTATTCGGCTGATGAATGCACTGCCTGTTGATGTAGACATCTTCGGCAGAGAACACGGTGCATTGTTTGTATTTGTATTATTTGTATGTAACTAATATGTTTCTATTTTGTTTCATATATATATTTTTGTGTAATATGTTTTATGATATTTTTATTAAATTTGTCGAATGCATGGCGCATTGGCGTCAGCTGTAATGCCATGTATTATATATTTTTTTTTCAACATTAAATAAAGAGTACGAAACACAGTAGGGTTTAGGACAGGGCTGTGGAGTCGGTAAAAAAGTCTGACTCCGACTCTAGCATTTACTTAAACTCCAACTCCGACTCCGACTAAAAAAAGTAAAAATCACTTTTTTCCCCTAATTTTCCTATTTATGTGTATTCAATGAAAATATCACCCCTATCAATGCGGCCAAAAGCCAAATTTTACATGCAAAAATAAAAAGTTTGAACTTTTCAAAATTTCCGACTCCGAGTACGACTCCGGCAAAACGCCGCGACGACTCCAACTCCGACTCCACAGCCCTGGCTTAGGATTATATGTATATATACGCAATTTGGCGGCACCCTGTGTTTAAGCCGTATTTTCACAGTATCACCACAAAAAAGATGATACCCTGCGATAGGTGAGTCGTTTTATTTGCGAAATGATAACGGAAGTTATTCTGGGAAGTTTTGTTTATTTGTTTAACAATACCATTTCCGGCTGCTTCTAAGTATGTAGTGTTATCAAAAATTATCGGCGACTTTGGTGTATTTTTAGAAACATTTACGCGTTAACTGTTTTGTCTGATAATTGTACCATCATTTTTATTCGTAAATATCTGATTATAATGTATTAATCATGAAGAATAAAAAAAACATAAACATGATTCCGGAATTAATGTTAAAATTTAAAGTCCATTGTAGATATTGCAAGCCAATATAATTAATGTATTTTTTCAAAATATACTTTGGAACCTGGGACAGTTTTTAATTTATCAATTATTGATAAAATAATAGATTTGTCATTACTTATATGTATTGGAGAAAAATGAGTAACACACCAACCATATCACACAAATAAATACGCAGTGAAAGTGTTATAGTACTTCGCCCTATAATTTCGTTTAAAAATACGCTTATCAAAGAAGGCACTATACAACATGGTAATTAAGCCAACCATGCTGTACGCCTCTCCCATATGGTCTGTATACATCCCCGACAACAAACTTCTTCTCCTTCAGAGGGTCGAAAATAAATGCCTACGCATAATCACAGGATTGAAGAAGAACGCCAGCACCCGATACCTCCGGGCGTAGTATAAAGGCCCAGACATTAAAGAGACCCTACGCCTCCACCGTGCCAGCTTCACGGAAAGCCTGAAGCAGGGTCTCCACCTCGCTCCAACTCTCCGAGCTGTGAAAATATCAAATTTTAAAAACCAACTAAAGGCCTCTAAGAACCTCGTCAGGACGATGTCTCAAACCTTATGCTCCACCCAACTTTCTCCTACAGCAATTTCTTCAACAGTGGAGGGAAGCGTGGAAGAAGCCAGCAGCCCTGCCAGCTTCCAAACTAACGCCCTAAGAGATACATCTTAAGCTACGAGCTAGGCTCGTCGATTCAGTTACAGTTAGGGACTGGGCATGTCTATTACAACAACAAGTTAACTCCTCAAGTTTACGCAAACATTACGAGCAATTCCTGGTAAAAATTGAAATTTTTTATTGATATCAAGACAATCATTCTCGTAAGGGGTTTTTCTTAAGTGTTTTCCCCACACAAAGCCCTCAGCTGACAGAATCTTTTAGAAAGTCAATACTTAGCTAGCTTCCATGCGGGAAAGGGAAACAAAGACTTAGTCAGTATCCACCCTAGCAATAAAAATAGTCAGGAAACTAGGAGCCCGCCTAGCGGACCCCACATATAGTTTCAGCAGAAAAGTAGGAAAAATAAAAAAAGCTTGTCGACTGCCGTTTGGAAGCGCTCTGGGGCTTTAGTCCAAAGGTGGCGGGGTCACGGGTTCGAGTCCCAGAATAGACACATTTGATCGTGAAAACGGAGTGTTAAACTAGGAAAAACATAAATACTAGTCTTTTCCACCCACATATTCTAATAGTGTCTGGATAGAGAGATTGAGTGACTGACTTACAGAAAGCCCTTGTAAAACCCTAACATTCAACACTCAATTACGTACCTTGTATTTCTTACTAAACTTTTGTATAAATATTACTGTTTAGTTGTATTTCTTATCAGTTGACATAGCTCGCCATGAGCGAAACCGGTCTTGTACCAATAAATTTTGTGTGGAGTGTTTTATGCTTCCACGAAAATTTTTGATTTTACAGATACGCAACTTTTCAACGAAAACGATGATATATTCCATGTTGGTAGCAGATATGTTAAAAAAATTTACTAACTTTCAAGGTGTAATAAATTAAATACGGGTAAATAAGAAAATAGTTGAAATTTTGCATATAAAATATTTTCATATTGTCCCTACCAAGCCGCAAAAAGGGCGTTAGTTAGTTAACATGTTGGTGATTCTGAGTTTAATAGGATTAAACAAATATGCACAGATTACCAAAAAGATGTTCTCGAAGAAAAAAAAAGCTCAAATTCACGAAAAGAAGTGATAAAAAAACGAAGATGTTCTAATCAGGGCTGTGGAGTCGGCGAAAAAAAGTCCGACTCCGACTCAAGCATTTACCAAAACCACGCCTCCGACTAAAAAAGTTTAATATCGTCACTTTTTTGCCTCATTTTCATAATTATGTGTATTCAATTAAATATCAACCCTATCAATCCAGCCAATAGCCAAATTTGACATAACAACTTTAGCGACATGGCCCATTTTATAATGAATGTATATTGGCAGACATTTGATGCTATATTCCATATTTAATGCCGTAAAATATACTTACAAATGAAATTAAAATTTAGTCTCACAAACAACTTGTTTTATTTACATTTCAAAACTAAGCGTGCTTATAAAAAGACCCTATATAATATGCAAAAATAAAAAGTTCAAACTTTTTAAAATTTCCGACTCCGAGTACGACTCCAGCCACATCGCCCCGACTCCACGACTCCGACTCCACAGCCCTGGTTCTAATTGACACAATGTCTTTTTACTCTCCTGAAATGTAGCGATTTGTCAATAACGCCTTTTTGGCTTGGAAAGGGTGATATATTATTACCAGTTATTATGACAAACTCTCACTTTTCTGTAGACATCACATGTTGAAACAAATTAGTAATAAATTATTTCTGATTTCTAGAAATTCAACATTGCTATGTCGAAGAGAAAACAATTATTCCACAATTTAGGATATTACAAAATTTCTAAAACAGACTTTTCATAATCTTAATGCAATAATTAATATTAAAGTAAATTTTGAAACAAATATTTCCACAATATTTGTAGGAAACAGCCAAAAAAACTGAATGACAATCACCGTGGCCGAGTGGTGCCAATTAGAGGCAGCCCTTTTCTCCCCCATTGGTTTTAATTTATTTACTTACTGAGAGTCTTCAAATTCCGTATAACAGGATTTTATAACAAGAAAAAAAGTTCACAGTTAATAAATATCACTAATCACTAATCTTTTATAAATATTTTTTTTGTTAAAACTGTCAAATTGGCCGGTCCGTGGTGCAGTGGTCAACGTCGTTGGCTTCCGTGACAGACCACCCGGGCTTGAGGCCCGGTACGAGCAGATTTTTTTCATTCGAATTGATTCTGTTTACCGGCGATGGGTGTTTGTGTTTTAAAAATATCTCCTCACCTTTCTTATCCTAAAAAGCGGAGAGCGATAAGCTTACCCCTAGTCCTGTCCTCGTCCAGGATTCCTTTCAATCTTTCCTCTCGCAAAGGAAAGGTTGAGCAAATGAGTAACAAGCAGTCCTCGTAGAAAATGTATTAGACATGGTATTTAAAAAATCACGGACATCGCCCATAATTTATAATTTGGTGACATCGTTTTGCGTTTTTTACGTTGCTTGATTAGGCTCACTGTTCCAAAATTTACCTGCAATTTATTTAGAAAAAAAATGTAAATAATGAGAATAAAAGAAATAGTACTTGAAATAATCCGATTCAATTTTAAACATGCTGCTGTTATTGAACGGAAATGGTTATGAATACATTTTATAGAGACTTCTCGGCGGCTTGGTAATGTACATATGTATATGTTACAGTGAAACTATATTCTCAGTGAAAATATATTCTTCTCCAAGCTGTTATTGAAATCAAATTGGACCGCCCTATCTTCAGTCCAATGTTTGTCTGTGTTTTCTTTTTATGAAAGGGACTACTTGCTGATTTTGTTTCACTGAAGCAAACCAAAATTGTAGGCCGGCAAATCATCGACTTGGGCCAATAATTTCAATGATCGTGACCGGTGAAATCACGTTGTCATACAAATCTATTACTTGATACATTTTCACTGAGAATACAGTTTCACTGTAACATATACAAGAACAACTAGTGTACGTCATACAATAATTATTTAGCCTACGTCCATTTGCATTTCGCGTCCGCGCGGTGATCATTTGGCGGCCTGCCCATTTCGCGCCACTTTTTCCCGCCAGAAATGTTTCGCGCCATTTTTACAGACTCATCCCAAGCGGCCGAGCCGGTGGAATGCGACATCGCTTCCTTCCTTCTTCTTTTGTGATATTTCGCATTTGCAAAAGTAGCGCATCAAATGCTGCAACTTGCACTTCCCGCGGCACGATAATTCTGTGTTTTGATTCTGCGAAAATTATTTGTATGCAGCCGAAATGGGCCGTTGAGACTTGTTTGATCGCGATCTTGTGTTAGGGCAAGGAAAAAAACGTTCCTATTCGTGGACCAGTAATAATATTATTATTCATTACTCTTTGAATGTTGCCATACCATCAGTGGCGGTTAAAGCACTGGGGATGCCCCTAGGCGCAATATTATTATAATAACTGAGATTGATCATAAATATTTTGTCATTAATGATGATTTGATAAGGCGTGCCTCCAAATAGCAATTTTCTTGTATATCGTACGTGGTCGAGAGTATGGCTTGTATGGTACTCCTCGCAGTTCACTGACACAATTCAGAATGAGTACCTAGTAGAAACTCAAATTACTCGACATCTCAACTACTAGTAAAATTTTAAAATACTCGAGTAGTTTCAGATGTACCAAAATATATGATATTAATTGAAATTTGTATACATAAATAGATGATAAATAAATAAATAATTTTATTGTATTAATTAATACATTTATTTCAATGCATGGAACATATATTTCGAAAATAATAGAGAATTAACAAAGTTTTTGCGAGAGAAAAAGAGAATTGCAAAGTTTAGTTTGGTTCAAAGATTTGTTTTTATGACTTCCGCAGTAGAAAAAACTCTTTCTGTTGCTGTGGACGTCGGCTTAAAAGTTAACAATGAATTCAATAGTGCTATAAAGTTTTTCTGTCCGCTGGTCAAGCCAATCTTATTTATAAATAACGAGTATTTCTCGACTATTTTTCAAATTACTCGAGTATCGAGTTCTTGAAAAATGGACGAGTATACTCGAGTATCGAGCATTCGATACTTGAATTAGAGTCTCTAGTACCTAGTCACAAGTCATCGCGGCGTCTCGTAACTCCGCTGAGAACATCCTATGGATGGAATCCATCAGGTCTTAAGAAAATACATGCTTTCCTGGGCCATCCGCAGCATGTGTCCAAGCCAGGTCCATCGTCGCATTATTATTTTGGACGTAATTTGAGTCAAACAATTACGTTTTATGAGTTGATTCAAGTAATCGAACCTATCTACTATGTTTGTACCTTACCTTTTTTAGACAGTAAACTTTGGAACGTTCAAAGAGAATATCGGGTGTATATTAATTATCGAGCAAACTATAGTAATAGTAGATTTTTATTAAGAAGCTATAGTATCTATAAGTAAGTGCTGTATCAGAGGGAATATAATATGAAGATTCCCGTTGCCATTGTTAATTAAAAAACTGTGGGAAAAATAAACCAGGAAAAACTCCCGCAGAACGCATATTTTTTTTGTTTTGAAATATAATATCCAACCTGTTTCATAATTTTGAAATATGGCCCGTCATTGAATCGTGTTTAGGCGTATTGAATTACCCGAAAATATATATTAAATCACACGAAAACGAATGATCATTAATTATTAAGTATTCAAGTAGATACCATATCACGTGAAGAGTAATATTACAAAACTTTGAGAATTGCTACTTCGCCAATACTTATCGGAACAAAGAAACCTGACATTCGATGTGGTTTTAGATATGAAGTAATTTTATTCGGATGTTTTATTAAGAATTAATGTTTGAATTTCTATCCGCTTATTATTTCAATTTCAATATGATTTATTTAATTCAACACTAACTGACAAGATATAATATTTAAATAAATCACCCTCTTGTATTTAACTTTGATTATTCCACGTATTGTGATACTAACTGTGACACGCGTTTCGCCTCTTTCAGAGGTATCTACGGACTTATTATCGCAAAGTTTGCTTAACTAATGAAGCAAGATTGATTCTAATATTTTAAAACGATAAAATTACAAATTGGAGATTGGGATTTTTCCTTTTTACGGGAAGCAAGGAAGAGGTTATAGAATCAAAACAAAGCAAACAAATAATTTCATAATTTAACTAACGAGATGCAATCATCAGATCAGTGGCGGCTGGTGACGGGGTGTTGGGGGGTGCAAAGGAAGATTCAACCATTTTTGCAAGAGTTCTTTCCTATTCATTGGTTTTTAAAACACTTCTATAGCATCGACTTTCAATTCAGATGTTCACAATACCAACTGTTTCTCTTCCGTAGTACGGAAAAATAGTTGAATCTTCCTTTGCAACCCCCAACACCCCGTCACCAGCCGCCACTGCATCAGATAGGGGCTGGGGTAAACCCTTTAATTGGAAATAATGTAAGCAGTGGCGAGCAACCTGTCTTATTAAGTCCGAAGATGCCTTTTGAAAGAGGCGAAAAACATGTCACAGTTAGCAGCACAATACGTGGAATAATCAAAGGTATTTTAAATTTTATATTAAAATGAACTTCCACAAAGTTACCGCCAAATCCATCAAAAGTATTAAACCTAACTCAATTTTCTATACTATTCAGGATTCACAAGTAATCAATATTACCTATTTTTTTCATTAACTTTAAAAGCGATATTTTGGTTTTATGTTTTATTTGTTTAAAATAACATATGAATTTAATCTAATGTGTTGTCTTGAAGTTTAGTGGAGATATGTACAATAATGTTATTTTATTACATATTTATAGTTATCTTCGTATTCACTTCTCGTATTGACATGCCTCTTTCACGCAATCATAGTGTAACATATTATTTTGAATGTTGTGGCATTCATAACTCTAACCCTAAACTAAAGGGACCTAGTAGCTTAAAATTGATGATATGCATAATCTTTATTTTATTCCTTAAGTCATTCAATGACAAATTCACACGTATAAAATCGCACAAAGATAAGAGAAACAAATACAAGTCAACATATAAACCACTTTCAATAAAATTATTTTAACTAAGCCATTATGTTTAAAAGAAAATATTTTTAACCTGCTAAAAATGATCCTGTAAATTACGTAAAATTGTGAAATAAGAACCAATTGAAAGTGATTTATCGCATGGCATTTTATTATATTGTAAAAAATAATCTTTTTTAAAACGTAGATTTTTTTCGTTGAAGCATAAATAAAGCTAGTAATAAAAAAAGTGACACATTGTTTTTACATATTCCACATTATATTTACAAGGATTAATATTTTTTTAATATATGTAATGCCATGACAGTGAACACTTGAAAAGGGATTTTAGCAGGGCTGTGGAGTCGGAGTCGGAGCTTTTTGGCCGGAGTCGTACTCGGAGTCGGAAATTATGAAAAATTTGAACTTTTTATTTTTGTATTTATTATGTCAAATTTGGCTTTTGGCCGCGTTGATAGGGTTGATATTTTATTAAATACACATAAATAGGAAAATTAGGCAAAAAAAATGACGATTTTAAACTTTTTTAGTCGGAGTTTTTGTCAATGTTGGAGTCGGAGTCGGACTTTTTTTTACCCACTCCACAGCCCTGGATTTTAGGCTACTAGCGAATGGATAATTTCTACAAATCTATAGTTGTTAAAATCCTCTTCCCGGTTTGTTAGAAGATATATAATTGCAGCGTTGTGTATGCATTTAAAATTGCAGTGCATAATGCATATAATATTCCATAGTGTTTGGCAAATTCAACGGGCTCTATCTTTCCCACGATTACAGCAATAATTGATTGGCCAATGGAGTAACGAGGAAATATAACATGTGCCACACAGTATTATAGTTACGTCAGTTTTAATTATATTTACATAACGGCTAAAGTACCGGCGCATTAATAACGATATAAGCTCAAAGCTGCAAATAACATTTTGTTTTAAATATTTTATATTTTTGGCAAATTAAAAAGAAGCCTAAGTTTTTCTTTCACTGTTAATTATAATTCTAAATAATTGTTCGATGATTGGTTTTCTTAAATTAAATAACAAATTACAGTATTTCTACTGCATTAAGGACATGATATATTATGTAGGGATTAAAGGTATGCAAGGGCCGAAATTTCAAAATTATACCCAACCCGAGCACGGGGCTCATTCCGAAAATCTAACACGAACCAGACATTTTGACAACTTTTCATCAAAATTTTAATTAATATTTAAAGTAATATAATATTAAGTCACCAAATTATAATATGTATATAATTTAGATATACGATAATGCCGTATAAGTCCGGATTAATCAGATGTATATTTTATTTCTTGTGTACCCAGGCCCGAATCAAAGTCTTCGTTACCCGGCCCGACCCAGGCCGGGCTGGGGCCCTCGGGGTAACCCAGTTCCCGTGCAGATCTCTAAGGCATTGTGTGCATTATTACAGAAAACTTAATTTGACATGAAATTACCTTTCCCAGCAAATTTTGAACGAAGATGAATTCAGAACGTTACAATATATCACTGTTTACAGTTGTTCCATGTCAATACAAATTCGAATGGTATTATATTAAAAAATTATAACACATTTTTTAAAAAAGGAATTCTAAATTTAAAAAAAGATCTGTTGTTATATTCAAAACAAACCAACAAATGTGAGAATACTGCGGCTCTATTTTTATTTTTCTATCTTAACTTATGACCTACGTAACATATAGAAAAAATCTTTGAAAGAATGAAAAGAAAATATAAATAAATAAACACAGTGCATATAAAGGGTCTTTTTATAAGGACGCTTAGTTTTGAAATGTAAATAAAACAAGTTGTTTGTGAGATTTCGACTAAATTTTAATTTCATTTGTAAGTATATTTTAACGAATTACATACTATAGAACAAATTGCGCGTAATAATGGCTATGAGAAAAAGGTGATAACAAACTTATTATATAAAAAACGTTTAAAACTAGCTAGAAAACTTATTTACCCTAACTTATACAAGAAAACCGCTTCTTTAAATCAATTAACTACTTAGGGAGTATTAGTGAAAAAATTCACCAAAGATTAAAAATTCAGTAAATGTAGCATTTAAAGTTAATAATAACTTAGGTACACATCTTAAAAATAGTAAAGACAGGATTAATAAACTTGATAGAAGCGGTATATATAAGATGACTTGCGGTACATGTGATTTAGTATATGTCGGACAGACCGGTAGAAAATTTCAATTCGCGCAAACGAACATGTTAGATCCTTTAACAATGGAAAAACTGATTCACAATATGCAAATCACCTTATAGAATTAGCACATAATCCGAATTCGGTCCCGATTCGTTTACATTCCTGCAATAAGGGCCTCAAACTGAATGCATTGGAACAGCTTGAAATTAATAGGTATAATCAGTCCAATGAAATTCTTAACGATCAGATCACAATTAATAGCTCACCTCTGTTAAAACCATTAACAAACAATAAACCTAAAACAATTTAAAATAGATGCACGTAGAAATTGCAGATTTTAAGTGCTTTCACACGATCCCCCAAAATATCCAAATTATTGTTTCCCACCATTACTTTAGACCAATAAATCAAACTTATTTAAATTCTTTCATATGACGTCGGTATGGTTTCAACAGAAAGAGATTATGTAGGAGGCACCCTGTCTAGCAAAGGGTATATAAGCTATCTCTAATACACGTTTTAAACATAGTTCTGACGAAGGCGTAAGCCGAAATAGCTATCAACAAATATTTAAAAATAATTTATGTAGAATTAAAATACATTGTTATTTTTCTTTCCATATTATATTTTACGGCATTAAATATGGAATATAGCATCAAATGTCTGCTCCATTCATTATAAAATGGGCCATGTCGCTAAAGTTGACTTTTTTGACAAATTTGGGTAAACTTACAACTGCTCCAGAACCCAATCAGGCGTTGTCTGTGGTCGTTTACCTGAAGTTCCTCGGTTAGTTGGATTTTATACGGGTGCAAATATAAGGCCCGATTCAAAATTCGCCAAGTTGAAGTCGCAGAAAAGCCAAGTTCTTGTGAACAACGAGAAATAAGCTGCCTTGGGTTTTCCTGTACACTTTCACACACAGCAGCAATGTTTTCACCAGATATTGTATTTTGATGACGTACAGGTAGGTAGATGTTGGCCGATTATTTACCAAACTGGTTGACTTAAATTTGGCCACTAAACAATGAATAATCTACTCAGCAGGACAAAGTAACATATTTTGAGCGTCCCTATTGAAATAACCTTTATAATATAATTTTTTCGCAATACCACTTTTCAAACGACGGCATGTACTAGAGAATCTTATCATCGCATGTTACCTCTACATTTGGCACACGGGTTTGTCTGTCCTTCCGTGATATGTGATACTGATAAGAGATAATATCGATAATATGATTAGATTAACGAAATTAATCCTCACACAATTTTACAGTGGCAGCAAACTATCAATTTTAGTCAGACCTCGTATAACACGAGACTAGTTTAAGTTCGTGCCCTTGAAATGACTGTGAATGCCGAAAGGCGAAACCAGCGACGTTAGCCACAGAAGTCATGGAAAAATTAAACGATTCAAATTTTATATGGAAATTTCATTAAACACCTTCAGTCGTAATCCTAAATTAATCAAGATAAAAGTTTTCGTTTCAGCTTCTCTAGCGACTCTTTTCATCCAGTTTAGATTGTCAATTAAGACTGCCACTCATTTTAACCATCAAGAGAAGGGTAGAGAAAAACAGTAAATCCAACTGACGACAAGAAAGTAATTGTGGGCCGTCACTTAACCTAAGCGCACCAAATAGGTCTGACTACAAATTACGACAGGAAGAATCACAGTCCGGACATTCAATAAAAAAACTTTTATATTTGGACTAATACGGAATAAAATCCAATATAAAGTTTCACACGGTTTTTTCAGTACTTTTAATGGTTAAAATAATCCAACGTACGATCTTCCAATATTTCTTGGATGCCATGAATATCCATGTCATAAAAACCTTCTCCACCAATACCACGACAAATGTAAATTGTACTTTTTTTCTTTAAGCCGTGTTATATAAAGTGTGTTGTATAAAAATATGTTACAATTTATACATCTGTGTCGTATAAAACCGTGATTTACGAGACCCAAGTGTAATGTGTACACCATATTCATTTGCAGAAATGAAACGTATTTAGTGGAATGATAGCACCTCACTGAACTCGTTCAAATTTCGTAAGTTTTTATGCTATCTGCCTAATTGAAAAAATATATAATTTACAATGTCCGTATACCAAAAAAAGCATCCGGATATATCCGAATATTTCCGAAAGTGTCGGTTTAATCTTAATTGATTTATTGACAGCGATTAATAATTTATTGCGAAATCGCACAGTATCTACGAACTACGCAATTATTAAAAAATACCAGGGCTGTGGAGTCGGAATCAGAGTCGTCGCGGCGTTTTGTTCGGAGTCGGAAATTTTTAGTTTTGCATATAATATGTCAAATTTGGCTATTAACCGGATTGGTAGGGCTGATATTTAATTGAATACACATAAATAATAAAATTAGCGAAAAAAGTGAAGATATTAAAAAAAAAATTGTCGGAGTCGTGTTTTTGGTCAATGTTGGAGTTGGAGTCGTGGTTTCGGTAAATGCTGGAGCCGGAGTCGGAGTCGAACTTACTTTTACCGACTCCACAGCCCTGAAAAATACTCGCATCATTATTGCTAGTTCCTTTTTTTTCTTCGTTTTCCATATCCGCTCTACGTCGAATAAAGCCCACACGCGGCGCATCCTCATTTCTTTAATCGCTTTGATTCTTTCTATGTCATGCCAGCTCAACCGAGTACACCACACAGATGGTTTTTTTTTTCATATCAGCTCCCTATATAAGATTCTCTGTCACCCGCCAACCTCCTTGCTTCCTTGCAGGTCATCCCGGCGTCCCGTAGATCCTAAAGTAAATCCTATGGATGGTCATCAGCGGACTTCCGGGACGACGGAATCTATCAGGTGGATAGAAGTGACAGGCTGGAGTCAGGTTCCTATGGGGCATCCGCAGCAAACGTCTAAGCCAGTACGGTACATTTCCTTATCTCC
This sequence comes from Himalopsyche kuldschensis, assembly GCA_028554975.1. Taxonomy (NCBI): domain Eukaryota; kingdom Metazoa; phylum Arthropoda; class Insecta; order Trichoptera; family Rhyacophilidae; genus Himalopsyche; species Himalopsyche kuldschensis. The sequence goes on from JAHFWI010000012.1 coordinate 8,963,286, forward strand.
AAGTTCCTCACGAAATTTAACTAAATATATTTACTATTATAAACTCCCAATATTCGACGTAAGAATCTGTTCTCAAATTTTCGGTAGCTACAATTCGCTAATAACAATCAAGTGTCATTTTATAAGCAGGTAAAAAGTAAAAAAAACACTTTATAAATGAAGTTATGAGAAAAGAATCAAAACAATTTTTAAATAGGTCTTTCAAAATATATTTTATATACATACATATATATGAAAATAAACATTTAGAAATACAATAAAAATAAAAAACCATTTTTAGTACTTATTATTCGATTTATTGAGATCAGGGCCAGTTTCGCTCATCGCGAGCATTTAAAAAAAAAATACAGTTATTTATTAAAAAAGCTAAGCTTTTTTGTCATACTTTTATAAATCCTGATCTCAATAAATCCAATGTGAATAATCATTTTTTTTTTCACTGTCAATACTTGGTGGAAAGGCATTATAATAAAAATAATAACACATTTTTAGTACTTTTTCCACATGAGATTTATTTCATCAGGACCCGTTTCGCTCATGGCGAGCATTATCAACTGATAAGGAATACAATAAAACAGTGGTATTTATGCAAAAGTTAAGTATGAAAACAAGGTATGACAAACAATTGGTAAATCAACTAAGCAAATAAATTAAAGCAAATTACAAGAAAAATAGACTAAAAATAAAATGTTCAAGACCTCTTAGCAATGCAAAACTAACACATCAAAAATCAATTAAGTATGAATTGAACATTAACAAAGTAAAAGCCCAAAATTAAGTGCATTTAATAAAAATAAATAAATCTACATGTCTGTCAACCATAATTAGATGGAAATCCCGGTAATGAGTTCAAATGAGTCATTTCCTGTAACAGAATAAAAGCCATATCAATTCTTACAAATTAAAATCAAACAAAGGAAAATAAAAGTTGGAAGAAATACAATAAGCTTAGGTTTAATGAATTGGGTATAGCAATGGCGAAGAAACGAAGACTAATTGATCATTTAAAAGATTAGAATTTGGAATAAATTTATAACGGTTTATTTCAAGGATTTCTAATTTATCTAGTATTATAGATTTAACAATAACATGCAGGATATTGCAGGATTGATATCACTAAAAACTTTATTTATATTTTTATTACAATGTGAATAAGTTTAAATGTTTTATTATTTTTATTATAATTTCATTCCACCAAGTATTGACAGTGAACACCTAAAAAGTGATTTCCAAATACAATACGATAGGTTAATTGATATAATTGTACGAAATTCTATACAATAAATTAATTACATTTTTTTTTTGCAAAACTGGAGTGTTAATAGCTCTGTTAACTTAATATAGATTTGACAACCCCTTACCATTACCGTTAGATATATCTAAAATAATAAATATAATTCGCTTTTATTTTAGATTCACTTGTACGATTTCATATGTGATAATAATATTACATCTTATGTAAAGACCTGAGCTTCACTGCAGTTCGCGTTTGGTTTCTCAAATGCGCAAATGAATTTTTAAATCTATGGAAGCATAGACAATATGTACAGATAACGACTATTTCCCAGTTCAATTAACCAGTGCCGTTTTCTATGCATAGTGATTCATCTGTCTCGAATACTATTTATTAGGAATATACGAATAAATACATTTAAAAATCACGAACAGGTGCTTACGAGATATCCGATCTCGATATTGAAATATAACTTTTTTAAATTCACATTTGTTCCCGTCATTGTGGATGTATAGCGATAATCGGGATTCTACTATTATGCCAAAATAATTTGTAGCCCCTATGACGCCTCCACGGCATCGATGGGTGGATAGGATAACACAGACCAGTTATTGGCGAAGTAAAGCTATGTTGAGGGTATTGACTGGGTTCTCCAGTAAAATATTAAGATCAGGATCGGTTTCGCACATAGCAAGAATTTTCCACTGATTTCACAGCAATTGATTCACCAACATTTCCATTGGTTGAAAATTTCTGTGGTGTGCAAAACCTGTCCTGATATAAATAAATTATTGTGGAAACAAAAAATCTATTATTATTTTTTAATAATCTAATTCTCACTTTTAAGGAGTTCACTGTCAATACTTGGTGGAAAGGCATTATAATAAAAATAATAATACATTTTAAGTACTTTTTCCACATAAAATTTATTTGATCAGGACCGGTTTCGCTCATGGCGAGCATTGTCAACTGATCAGTTGACAATCTGACAGAGAACTGATCAGTTGACAATGCTCGCCATGAGCGAAACCGGTCCTGATCAAATATTTTTTTTGTGGAAAAAGTACTAAAAATGTATTATTATTTTTATTATAATGCCTTTCCACCAAGTATTGACAGTGAACACCTTAAAAGTAGTTAGTTATTTGATAAAAATGCAAAACATGGCATAACAGCTGACGCCAATGCGCCACGCATTGAAAAATATTTTTAAAAATATATAACAAAACATTAAGAACATATTCAACTGAGAAATAGATTAAAAAAAAAAAAAACATTTTTAGTACTTTTTTAGTAGGTATACCTTGTTTTTCATACTTAACTGTTGTATTGTATTTCTTATCAGTTGACAATGCTCACCATGAGCGAAACCGGTCCTGATCAAATAAATTTTATGTGGAAAAAGAACTAACTACTGTTTCATATTGTTTGCTTTTATTTGTAAGAACTGATATTCCCCCTTTTTAATTCTTTTCGCAGAACTTTTTCGTTGGATTCAACATTCCCTGGAATACCCACCCCACATCAATTACAGACATTAAGATTTATTTATTAAATGCATTTATTTCGGTTTTTACTTAGCTAATCATTATTTATACTTAATTCCTTTTTGATGTTATAGCTTGCATTGCTAAGAGGTCTTCAACATTTTAATTATAATCTATTTTTCTTACATTTTGCTTCAATTTATTTGCTTAGTTATAATACCAATTGTTTGTCATACCTTGTAATTATTACTGAAACTTTTTATACGTGTCAGTCGGTCCCTGTGGTCTAGTGGCAAGAGCTTTGTCCTAGCGATCAGGGGACCCGAGTTCAATTCTCGGCAAGGTTAGATTTTTTCAGACGAAAAAAGAGATCTTGGGCTGTGGGTGTATGTTATTTATCGTTGATTTTGTGCACAACTGATTCATATTTATCATCGAGTTAATCTCGTATGACTTTCACAATTAAGAATATTTGGCGCATTGGCGTAAGCTGTAATGCCAAATATTTCTTTATTTTAAAATATCAATGTTTTGTTGTATTTCTTATCAGTTGACAATGCTTGTCATGAGCGAAACAGGTCCTGATTAAAAAAAAAAAATGTGGAATAAGTATATAACTACTAACTAAATAAACATTGCCTTTCCACCAAGTATTGACAGTGAAAATCGTCAAAATCTACAAATAGTGTCAATTCCATAACCGCGAGATAGGAATAGGAATTGAAATGAAAGTTCATTTTTTTTCCTCAGTATTTCCCTACCACACTTTCCTCTTTGTTCATGGTATCTTGTCCTTACAAAAATTGTTTGATAAAATAAAAATTAGATTTACCCGACCGCAGTGCAATTGAAAATGTTTCCGCGTCTTGCGTAAAGGACACACACAAACCGCTCGATTGGTATTCCTGAGCGTGGGCGTCCTTGGGGAGATATTCATTGACGTAGAGACAAACTCGCAGGGTGATGAGACCGTTCGGTGGTTTTGGTTCGAAGCATCCGGTGGCTGTCATTACCATTTCCGGCGCAAAACCGCCGGCCGTTTGCGACGGCTTTTTCCTCGATCGCATACCTATCCGCGCGTTTTGTTCCGAGATATTTTGTTTTTGTACTTCTTGGATGACGGGAAGCGAATTATTTGGGCGGTCATTTCCGAGACCGCCGGAAATTGAGTTGATGAACGGATTTTAATATTTTAAAATTGTACTAAGTTAACATTAAATAGCATCGGGACATCTCACCTACTCGAGTATCGAGTAATAAAATTTAAAAATACTCGTAGTTTCAGATGCACCAAAATATATTTTTGGAATTCAAATTTGTGTATATATATATATATGTTACAGTGAAACTGTATTCTCAGTGTCAATGTATCGAATAATAGATTTGTATGACAACATGTTTTCTCTGGTGATTTGCCGTCCTAAAATTTTGGTTTGATTCAATGAAACAAAAGCAGCAAGTAGTCCCTTTCATAAAAAGAGAACCAAAGACACAGGAAAATGTGAACACCTTAAAAGTGAAAAATACATTCAATGCAGTAGTACTCGTTCATCTTTTGAACGAACTAAACTAAGATGTTATATCCCTCTTCTTTCGAACATGCAACTTTCGCACACATTTTGGTAAATTATGGATATATGGTCACGGGGCATAATCCCAATCCTCTCGAGCTAAGCTCAAAAAAATTATAGATACTGGCTTATAATTGTATGTGTTGACTTTACTCTTTGAGTTCTTGTGGATTATTATAAAATGTGGAATCAAAATGATTAAATCTGAAGAATATAACTGATCATTGTATGAGTTTTGAAAGATGAATTTGTTGTTTAATATTAGCCTATAGTAAATAATCCTTTTTTTTTACAAATAATAAACTTATGTGACTGACTCTATCTGTATAATATTATTATTTGTTTAGTTTGTGGTTGCATTTTTGCTCCTGTAAATTAAAACAACTCGATTTCATACTTATTGCGAAGTATTCTTTAGGATCTTCTATTATAATAAATTTAAAAATGAAAGACGAAACATTTCAAAAAAAATCGTAAGCCTTACATTCATTTCATTTTATGTGCTTATTTTTCATAAATCTTTACAAAGATTCTGCCCCGTGACCAGTGACGGCTGGTGACGGGGTGTTGAGGGGTGCAAAGGAAGATTCAACCATTTTTTCAAGAGCTCTTTCCTATTCATTGGATTTTAAAACACTTCTATAGCATGGACTTTCAATTCAGATGTTCGCAATACCAACTGTTTCTCTTCCGTAGTACGGAAAAATAGTTGAATCTTCCTTTTGCACCCCCCAGCACACCGTCACCAGCCGTCACTGCCCGTGACCATATATCCATAATTTACCCACATTTTCAGCAACCAATTATGTGCGAAAGTAGAGGTCCGCCTGTATTATAAGTGTTTACTTTCCTACTTTCCACTCGCATTCCTTACCCACTAAATGTATTGCCAAAGACATCCCGCGCTTTCCGATGGGAATAAAATCACGTGATGATTATTTTCGCTCGGATTTGTTTACGTAATTTCATCGCAAAGATTCTAAGCATCGCACGAATGTATGAATAATAAAATGGCGGAGAGTAGAGATGTAGTTTAGTTTGTTCGGTTGATCCGCGGAATTGGTCTATTTTTATAATGCCGGACGTCTGCGGCGAAAGGTACGGCTAGTAACCATTGCGACACCGATGACTGTCTTTACAAAAATTAATCTGTGACTTATTTTTTTCTTCTTCCCATATCCATGCGGTGCCTCCAGAATTCTCTATCACCCGTCAACTTCCTCGCTTCTTCACAGGTCACCCCGGCGTCCCGTAGCTCCCTTGAATACATCCGATGGATGATCATCAAAGGCTTTCTAGGACGTTGGGATCCAACCGGTTGATTCAGTCTCCCCTGGGGCATCCGCAGCACAAGTCCAAGCCAGGTCCTTCGTCGCCTTCTTATTTTGGACGTAATAACGAGCTGGTTTGTCCGCTCTCTCACTTCTGTGTTCCAAAGTCAAGCCTCAGACTTATTATACTAGAATTTATCTGATAGAATTATTTGTTAAATTTTGGGCACATTATATTATATGAGTTGTTTGCAGGGCTGTGGAGTCGGGGCTTTTTGGCCGGAGTGGGTGCCGTCGCGGCGTTTTGGCCGGAGTCGTACTCGGAGTCGGAAATTTTGAAAAGTTTGAAATTTTTATTTTTGGATATATTATGTCAAATTTGGGTATTGGCCGGATTGGTATGGTTAATATTCAATTGAATACACATACATAGGAATATTAGGGGAAAAAAGTGACGAAATTAAACTCTTTTAGTCGGAGTTGGAGTCGGGGTCGTGCTTTTAGTAAATGCTGGAGTCGGAGTCGAACTTTTTTTTACCGACTCCACATCCCTGGTTGTTTGTTATTCCAAGGAGTAGAGCCAGTCTACCGTTGGGGATGAAACTAGGACGAGCTTTAACGATTGTTAACGGTATTGCTTTTGATGTCGAAATATTCCACGTGGATGTGAGTGAGTTCAGACAAGTACTATTTTTTATGTATATTTTATATGTTGATTTTGTTGGTATTCACTCGGTTGAAATCATAAATTTAACAATAGTTTTACATTAATATATAGTTTTATTCTTTCTTTCTATAAAACGCAGCTATCTTTTTATACATTTTTTTGATCTTTGTCACACAGCAAAATCAATGAATTTGTCATTTTTGCTTTTTTATGTCTATATATAAAAATGGACATTCAAAAAAACGTAAATTTATTGTTTTCAATATTCTGTCCATGGTCAAGAGTCAGCGTTGCGAGCTTCGAATATCTAAACAGTTTCATAAATGGATTTATAGCCGTGTACTGTTTTAGTTACATTTATTTAAAACAATAATACAATATTGGTTGTACTTATTCTACAATAACTTTATTACAACCAGGACCGGCTTCGTTCATCGCGAGGATTTTCAACTGATAAGAATATACATCAACGCAGTGTTATTTATACAAAACAAAGCAAAATTATAATAAGTCTTAATTATAATAAATAATTACATTGATTATGGAACATGTAAAACAAAAGTTTTATATTTTTTTTAAATATGGAACCTTCCCACTAAGTAGTACAATTAATGTGTTTAGCGTATTTTTAGTGCATTTTTTAAAATGGCTTCTTCTATTAAGATAACCTCCATTCGTAGTCAATATGCTGCATATTTTTTTGCAAGTATATTTAAAAAAAAAAATGTTATTTCCGTGTCCTGCAGGTAAAGGGTTAAACGCGGAAGTTCTCGAAATAAGTTCCTGCAGCGTCGGTTTCAGACGCCGCCGACGCCGGCGAATCGCGACGCCACATGCCACACGGTGTGCGCTACAGGCCCCGCAACGGCTTGTTCCGATTCCACGGCACTCCTCGAGACACTTCCCACTTGCTAAAAATACAGAGCGTGTTTATAATTAATGTTAGATACTACACTTATTTATGCCGTGTCAAAGATGGCCGTTTTTAAATTGGCTGAAATATTTTGAGTAAATTTATTTCTAAAAAATCACAATACTTAAATTACTTTTGAATTCATTTTAACAAATTTTATTGTAAAAATAAAACGTTCTTAATATATCTTTTTTAAATGTTTATTTGTAAAAACTTACCAAATAAATGAAAACTGCGCCGATTACGATGCGATTGTGATGTCATTTATCCATAATAACAAAATTTAAATATCCCGCTTAAAGCGAGCGTCCAAAGACGTCATTTTTTGAATGATTGGCGTGCCGTTCACGGAAAAGTTCGCGTCTTAAGACGTTTGTGGCAGCCATCCGGCTAACGTGTTCACTATCAATACTTTGCCTTTCGACATATTGAAATGCATGAAGATGCTGAAATGCGAAACCCGGCTCGTTAGCGACAAAACAACATTCCATTAAGCACCCTCAGTCGAAATTCTTACTCATAGTCAATTGTTATCAACGCAATCTATATGACTTTTAATGTGTTCACTGTCAATACTTAATGTAATGGCATTAATAATAATAAAAAAATAGTATTTATTCCACAATAAATTTATTGTATCAGGTCCGGTTTCATTCATGGCGTGCATTATCAACTGATGCCCGCCATGAGCGAAACCAGTCCTGATTCAATAAAATTAATGTGGAATATGTACTAAAAAGGTGTTATTATTTTTATTACTTTTGAATCCTTTCGATGTATACGGCGATAACTTTGTGAAAGTCCATTTTAGAAATACTTTTTGAAAAAGAAAAATCTCACACTCCATTTTGTAATTTATCATTTTGAGATGTTAGGATTAATCTTGCTTTATTCCTTGAACAAAAATTGCGATATTAAATCCACGTGGCCGAAACACGTGTCACACGTATCACAATAAGTAACGCAAAACGTGTAATAATACAATCAGTCTGATGATGATGATTGAACCACAAAGCATCCGATAAACAAATCACTTTTAATGACCGGTCGCTTTCAAAAGATTAATACAAGAAAATAAATTTCTAAGAAGCCAAGCGGATATCCTATATCTATATAAAATGAAAAACATACACTGAACTCGACTCCTAAAAAACTAGAGACTCCAATTCGAGTATCGAATACTCGATACTCGAGTATTTTGAAAAATACTCGATTAATACTCGTTATTTATAAATGAACAGTTTTTCTACTACAATTATTAAATTAGGGGATTATAAAAACAAAGCATCGAAGCAATTTAAAATTTGAGACGTTTAACTATGTATATATTTTTTGGAAACACATGTTTTACAAATTGCCCTAGCGATCAGATGAGCCCGGGCTCAAGTCCCAGCAAGGTCAGATTTTCTTCAACTAAAAAAAGATCTTGGACATAGGTTTATGTAAGTTTTCGTTGGGTTGTGATCATCGAGCTTATCTAGTATGACTTTCGCAATTAAAAATATTTGGCGCATTGGCATTAGCTGTAATGCCAAATATTTTGTTACATTTAAAAAAAAAAATAAGCCTATTAATTTATTTATAATCTATTTATATACACAAATTTTAATTAATAATATAGATTTTGGTTCTTTTGAAACTTCTCGGGTATACTAGAGTACTCGAATATTTTCAAACGTTACTACTCGATACTCGAGTAGTTGAGATGTCGAGTATTTGGAATCTCTATAACAAACATAATAAATTTATAAAGAAATGAAAGGTTATCTTATAGAAATATAGATAACAGACGCCGGGCTTTAATGTCAACCGGAGTAAAATAAAATTATGATTGTTTGAATACACATTTCCGTTTGCTATTTATAGAGCTTACATCAATAATAATGTTATTGTTATTCGAATGTATAACTAACAAGCCAATAACACGGAATCTTGTGCACTCCAGATGGCATGGAAACTGTTCATAAAAAATGGGTTGGAGCTAAATCTTCACGACTTTGTATGAAGTTCTACTTCATTTTTCAAGCATCTGTTGGATTATCTGAAGAACATAACAATTAAATTTGTACTTATTGGATGGGTATTTTGAAAGTGTAATAGCAATGATAAATTGAATAACGGCCAGGTACAAATATATTTTTTCCATATCCGTTCATATACATATATAGCCGGACACACAGTGCCTCTAGGATTCTCTTTCATCCGCCAATCTGCTAGCTTCCTTCCAGGTCATCTCGGCCACAAATAGCTCCGCCGTAGTATCCTAAAGACCATCATGTTGATAGAAGAGATAGGCAGTATTCAGGCTCCACAGGTGCATCCAGGTGATGCAAGCCAGGCCCATCGTCACCTTTTTTTTTATTTTGGAAGTAATAATTGGGTGGTTTGTTCGCTCTTTTACCTCCGTTTTCCTGATAAAGTCAAACCATCGCACTCTGATATTCACCGCAAGCATCTGTTTTCGAAGCACTGTATACGGTTATTCTGTGCTTTCTGTAATGTGCCATGACTGGCAACCATAAAGCAGGACAGTCAGATACATGCGTTGAATAAGTGGCACTTCCTTGACAGACCTCGCGGGATCTTCCTGTACGAGAAGCATGTTTTGCCTTGTCTGAAAAAAATCTACCCACCCATCCGATCCTTAACATAAGAGAGCATTAGCCAGAGCGCCAAGATAACGACTAGTCCTGCCCTAGCCTTACCCTCTCTATCCCTAAACTTGAGGTCGAGCGACTAAGTAATAAGCAGTTATCATAGAAAAAAATACAAGAAAGTTATATTCTCCATATCCATATCTGGAGCGGCAATGTTTTGATTCTTATTTATGAATCTTAAAATGATTTGATTTTTTTTTACTCTTTGATTTATGCGGGAAAGGTATTAGATACAAACAATTATAAAATAAATAATTCCAAATTAATGACCCATGTTGGGAAGGCTAAATCCCATAAGAAATAAATTGAACGTGAGGTCCTTGTATATATTATGTATAAACATATATACGAATACTTCATGAAGATATTAACATTCCACAAAGTGGCGAAATACCTGTCACTGTCTGTACAGGTATTTCACATTAATATATATTTTAAATTTAATTCTTTATATTAAAAATGAATTTCCACGAAGTTACCGTTGAATTCATCGAAATTAATAAGATTTTCATATGGCTCAGTGAATGTAAGTATGCCAATTTTTTACCGGAATTCGGTTAGCAACTGCATTCACTTAATGTCTAAATAATCGAATGATCGAGATGTCATTGACTTAACATTGTACTTTGCAAACTATTATATCAACAAAAATATATTGGTTTTTGCATGGGAACAAGCCTACTCGAGATATTATGTATTTCCAGACTGATAAAATTTTATGATAAAGATTTCCCGCCTAGTGATAATTGGGTGAATTTACGTATATCGTGATGACAAGCCGCCGGTGTCAGGAAGTGATGTGATAAGGGTTTCTAATCTCGAGGCAAAATTTTGACCCCGGGATTTCGGGATTGCAATAAGTCGATCCCGGGATTCGGGATATTTTTTAATGCTTGTTAATTTTCATATTTATTAAAAATAAGCCTTGTTAATTTATCATTAAACATAATTGATGTCAATTTAAAATAACTTTGATTATTCCACGTATTGTGTTACTAATAAGGCATCTTCGGACGTACTATCGCAAAGTTTGCGTTAGTAATGAAGCAAGATTGATTTGAATATTTTAAAATGATAAAATTACAAAATGGAGTTTGGGTTTTATCCTTTTTACTGGAAACAAGGAGGTCGGTCATTGGAGAATAATTGATAGAGTATCAATCATGTTCGAATGCGATCGATCTGGAATTTTTTTTTTCATGGCAAACAAATTGTAGAATTGTATGTAATTAACATTAAATTGATTTTAAACATTATTATCACAATAGAGATCCAGTTATGTCACTAAATATTTGTCGTCCTCTAAATTCATTTCTACACGATATTTCTTATTCGATGCTGTCATCAATGCATAACGCAAATAATTTATTTTTAACGAGCAACCGGTGTTCCAAAGCTGATTCGTGCAATTACACGTATCAGCTTCGAAAATTTCGGGATTATGTTTTCTATTCTCGGGATTCATCGGGTATTGAAAATCCTCCGGATCTCGGGATTGGCAGCCCTAAATGTGATTCTCCATTGGCAATCTAAATTAGATGAATATTGGAGTAAGAATTAGCATCGCGCACAACTTTCTTTTTGACACCGTTTTTATATTGCTTCTAAGTAAATTATTTAGGATAATTTGCTTTATACGTAAGCAACACATTTTTTTTTATTAGAGCCCAAAAATGGAAAGTAACAAGTTAGGTACGATATTAATGAATCAAGAAATGCACTCGTAACGTAGTCCGAAAGAAACTTGTTAGTATAATCAGGGCTATGGAGTCGTTGAAAAAACACGACTCCGACATCGACCAACAGCTCGACTCCAAATAATAAAGGCTAAATTTTGTCAGGTTTTTTTTCCGAACATTCCTGTTAATGTTGACACCGCCTTATGTGGTATGTCATCAGAACTCTCTCGATCTATTATTCAGTCAATGAGTTTAAGTCGATATCAGGAAATAAATTAATTTTTAATAATACTCTATATTGAAATCTATAGCGATTCAATATAGAGTGATTCAAATTTGTAAAAGAGACATTTATGCGGACGTCTCGCTCTAAATTGACTCTTTCACGTCCTGAGTGCATGAGAGTACATGGTATTTCATGCAAAGTCCGATGGGCCATACATAATGGCTTATCGCGCGTGACGTTTAACGGTATTTTTGTAACGGTCTTTTGGTACCTAATGGAACCGCTTTCTTTCATACAGTTGGCAGTTAGAGTTTGGACAGCATTGAGAATGCGCGCGCTTGCCAGATAAGTCTTACAGTCGTGGTTGAGGGGATTCTTCCAACTGTATGTCCTGGAAGTATCTTGCAAGCTCTTTATCCCCTCCCTAACGATAAAGTCTAGTAAATTCCTGATATCGCCTTTGCAATTATAAAAGTCGTGTATTATGTATTGTAGAACGTTACGTGTATTGTAAATCTATCTTTGTTAAATCCGTGTGTAGAGTCTGTGAAAATTCGTAACAATTAAATAATGGGTGCTAACCGCACCCACATAACGCTTTGAGATCGTCTTTCGTTTATAAGAGCACCATGTTTCTCCTACTCCGTTCCCAAAACTCCTCTCCTGAGTGTCGGATAGGGGGCTCCTTCTCGATTTACGAGGGAGCCGAATCAAGGTCTTCTCAATGTGTATTCAAATATATATTTTGGTTTCCCAACATCCTTATTATGTGGGTGCAGCCGTTTTTCGCAGCCGTTTTTCACAGCCGCCTTCCATAACGCTATACGATCAAGAATCGAATTTACTCCTCACTTACTTGGCCTGAGACAGAGCTGCACGGGACTGATCTTTATACCAAGTTATATTAAGTATCCTATGTATGCGTATACTGAGATTCAGTGAAGTTTAATCTACTTCGCGTTGAATCTGAAGAGGAATCACGAATATCCCGTTCCGCATATGATGTATGCGAATTTATCGAATGCTTCAAAATTTCCCTTGGTTGAGATCAAGTCAGCGAGGCCTATTGGGCCCGTATGAGAACGGACCGCGGCAAACAGCTCAGCTCATTCGGCAGTCCCACAGTACGTAATGTATTCAAATAATGATCAACCAACCAATCCGGCAAATAGCCAAATTTTTCCTATAACGTTTTTTTTTTTAAATAGATTGCATTTGTTGTTTCATCAAAAAGTACTCGTAATATTTCCAGGTAAATTTTTACTGATGCATAGTATTGAATAATACTATGCTTCCATAAAAGGCTTAGATGATTCACTGACGATTAAATTGTCCAAGATGACGTATCATTATTGATGTGGTTAACCAACGACTTTAATCATTTATTAATTTAAAATCTTTGGTCGTTAATTATTTCACCCAAGTAGGCGTGATCGCAATCTGACAATATTTTCAAATAACATTGGAAACTCGTGTCGCTACATATCGCGAGTGAGTATTAAATTAATTTAAGGTCCAAAGGTGCAAATAAGGTGTGAGGCGTGTGTAAAAAAATATCACCAACAGTACGCTATCAAAGTTGTAATCACGTTCGCACAGTTGGTAGGCAAAATCGTTTCAATAACAAGAAGTGACATAATTCGCAGTAACATAATTATTTTTATTTTAACAGTAAGTTGCGTAAGACTGGTTATTATTAGTCATCTTTTTAATGAGGTCAAGTTATTCACTATCTTGAGTTTTTTTCCGTTTCACTATTCAGTGCAGATTAGTGGTCTGCACGGGCCGAAATTTCAAAATTTTACCCGGCCCGAGCCCGATATTTTTTTCAACTTTTCAACAAACTTTTAATCAACTTTTAAAATAATTTAATATCAAATTACAATATGTATGTTATTTAGATAAACAATAATGGCGTATACATCCGGAATAAACGGATTTATGGGCTTGACCTCAAATCTTTGTTCCGCGGTCGGGCCGGGCTTACCTGAGCCCGTGCAGACCTCTACTACTCTATTGTGCACTCCTTGTCGAAGATTCTAGCTGTAGTTTCCAGGATGTGTTTTTCTTCATAGCTATTTAATTTGTCGGATTCTGCATGTCGTTAAGACCATGTAATTATATTTTCGATTGCTTTTGCCGGGTTTTGCAAAAAAAAATATCATCACACATTGTGTAAACAACAGGGCTATCTATGTTGACAATTGAAAATATCTATGTTGACAGCTGTCAAATTAACGTAAATACTAGTGATTTATTCAATGGCCGCGGCGCTAGTAGTATCTACCGCTCATTGGACCATTTGTCGTATGACACCACTTTGCACCAATAGAAACGCTATTCGATATCCAAAAAGAATTCTGACAGATGTCAAAATAAATATGTCCAAATACTATTAAATATTACCAATTTCGATTAAATTCTGCCCAATGATATTTAAATTCTGTTCAATTTGTTTAAATACTGACCATTCATAATTTATTCTGCCCTCTGTATTCTAACCAATACATTATGACCATTTAAAATAAATTCAGACCACTGTAATAAAGATTCTGACCATCTTATTATAAATTCAGACCACAACTGTATTACTATTATGACCGTTAAAATACGAGCCGAACAAAAATACGACTCCAACATTATCCAAAACCATTACTCCGATTCCGACCAAAAAAAGTTTAATTTCGTCACGTGTATTTCCTACTTTTCCTATTTATGTGTATTCAAAATTTCATTGTTTGAATTTTGTACTTTTCCATGATTTTTGTCGCTAGTAGTTGAACTTACTACATCCGTGCACTTGAAATGCCTGAAGATGCTGAAAGGCGAAACCCGGGTCGTTAGCGAACTTCGAACAATTCAAATTTGATATTGAAATTCCATCAAGCACCCTCAGTCGAAATCCTTAATTATGTGTATTCAATTAAATAAAGGCATGTATTTAATGGGTCAGTAACTAATTCAAGTTTTGGTCAGTTAAATAAATAAATGGTCAGTTAAAAATCAAAATGGTCAGTTAATATTATAAACGGACAGTTGTCATTGTATCAGTGTGAATGTGGTCAGTTATTAAATAAAACGGTCAGTAATATATTTTAATGGTTTGTTATTTATTAAAAATGGTTAGTATTTAATTTAAATAGTCAGCTATTTTCAAAAAATGATAAGCTTTAGTTTGACAGCTTGTGAATTTTATCAAATATGGTCGTAATTGGCAAATTTATGACATGTTTTTTTTATTTTAACTGACCATTTATTATTTTTAACTGACCGTTTTAAGTATTTATAACTGACCATTTATCGTATTAGAAACTGACCAAATAATTAGTAGTCTTAAATAAATATCAATCAACCAATCCGGCAAAAAGCCAAATTTTACTGTATATGCAAAAATAAAATGATTAAGCTTCTCCGAGTACGACTCCGGCCAAAAGGCCGCGACGACTCCGGCTCCGACTCTCTCTCCAGAGTCCTGGTAAAAAGTGCTTGACTTTTTTTTGAACGTGAACAAATTGTGAACATATTTTACTTTTCTTTTCGAAGTTAGAACAATCGAAATAAACCAACAATTCTTGAATACTGAGGAGAATAAAAACCCATCTATTAAATCAGTAGGCGTTTCCACGCTATTGGCTTGTAATTAATTTCAACGATATCACATTTAAAATAGCTAATAAGCCATGCAATTACTGAACCTCATTAAGATCAAAACATTGGCTAATTTATCCAGATGACGATAATAACAAGTAAACTTAGTGATTTTCTTTTATTATTTGATTTATTAGCGATACAAACTATTTACTGTGTTAATAATACAAATAATAAAACATTTTTAGTACTTATTCCACATAAAATTTATTAGATCAGGACCGGTTTCGTTCATGGCGAGCATTGTCAACTGGTAAGAAATAGTATTTACTGTGTGCCAGTTTAAGTTAATTCATACACTCGAAATGTCCGAAGATGTCGTAGTACGAAACTCGGGTTGTTAGCGACATATCTCAAGGACATGTAAAAAATACAAACGATCCAAGTTTTAGACGTTTCATTTCAATACCCTCTAAGAATGGCTTTGTCTGTTCAATTTCATTGAAATTTTCATTGATTTATTTAGTCCGGTCCGTGGTGCAGTGTTCAACGTCGTTGCCTACCGTGTCGAACCTCCCGGCTTCGATCCCCGGTATGAGCAGATTTTCTCAGTCGATAAATCGATTCTGCTCAGAGGCAATGAATATTTGTGTTGTTAAAAGTCCCTTTCCCACCTTTCCGATCCCAGCGACACACGACAGCGATTAGCTAACCACTTGTCCTGTTCTAGTCTTCGTATCCTCTCCATCCCTACTCTCTTCGAAAAACGAGAGCATGAGCAACTGAGTAACAAGCAGTTCGCGTAGAAAAAACAAATGTTGAGATAAACTCTGTGTGGAGTCCATATGCTCTAAGTTGGGAGCGGACATGGTTAAAAAAAGCAATATTTTATCCTCGATGCTGTCATCAATGCATAACGCAGCATATTATATATGTATTATATTTAGTACGATAGACATACAAAATATATTACATCCTATTCAAATTTAGATTCTTTCTTTGTTTCTTATTATTTATTTTTAAATCTAACCACCTTCAATAACAACTGATAAGATTTCGTCTGAGAATTAATGCCATAATCAATTAATTATTATTGCCCCGTAAATATTTCATGTCTAACTGATTTCTGAAAATGATTGTGTAATAAATACTATTGAAAAAAAACACAGCTGAAAGACAACAAGTGTATTTATCACGATTAATAAAAAAATAAAAACACACTCTTATTTTGAATTCGAATAATTCAGACAAGATAAGATTGCGAAATTGTAATAAACAACCAATTGAATTTTGCAACCTATCTGTGTTTTCTCTTTATCAAAAGTTTTATCGGATATTTATATGTCGACAGGAAGATATTTTTATCTTTGTATAATCTGGAAAATTTTCCGTGCAGACCGTCAATCATTTTTTGAAAACAAAAATCTTTGAATCGAGTACAACCAAAACAATGAAGGTACAGCGCGATTGTACTTAATGAAAAAAGTGATTAAGTGCACGATATGATGGGAGCAATTAATTATCAACAGCTGTGTGTGAGAATAAATATGATAATCATAATTAATTGTTTGATAATATACACGTGTAAGCTTAATCATTAATTCCGACTTACCTCCAAAAAACAAATTCAATAAAATGAATTAAAATTATCACTATATTATAATATATTTCTAGAGATTCCAATTTTTCACTTGCATGATGTTAATTTCCAATTCGCGGTAGAAAGGTATTTATTTAGATAAACAATGCACATTTGTACTACTGCCAAATATATATATATATACTAGTATTGCTACCCGGCGTCGCTCGGACTAAGCGACCAATAATTATTTAATGTTATATCATTCGACATAATTATATCACAAAATCTAACATCCAAAATAAAGTTAAAATAAAATCACAAACTATATTTAATTTGATGACAGCCCCATTCTCGCCCATTAAAATGTCCAAATTCAAGGAAAAAATCTAATTTGCTGTCAAAGAAATGTCAAATAATACCTTCACGTAAATAATAAACATTATTATATTAATAAAAGCCGGGAAAAAGTTGGTAGAAGACTAATTTATTACATTTTGACTAAATGTCTCCGCCAAAAAAATTTAAACATATTTTCTTTCATATTCGTTTTTATGGCAACTTGCAACAACAATGCAAAAGAGAATTACAGACATACATACATACATACGCCGTTTCGGTTTTATATATAAGATTGTAAAATATATATATATATTGTAAAATACAGGACCTGTTTCGCCCATCGCGAGCATTATCAATTATCAATTGATCAGCTGTACGTGAGAAATTAAAATTACAAATACATTATTACTATGATACGCGTCAGTTCAAGTGCATTCGTGCACTTGAAATGTCTGAAAGTGCCGAAAGACGAAACTCGGGTAGTTAGCGACAGAACTTATGGAAAAGTATTAAATCTAAATGATCCCTATTATCCTTTCTCTGCCTACTCTCATCGAACTAATGAGAGGTTGAGCAACTGAGTATAGGCAATCGCTTAGAAAAATAGTAATCCATTAGGAGACCATATGCTCCACTTTGGGAACGGATATGAATCTGAAAAATACGTATTTCTAAAATAAACTGAAAAAATACATTTTGTAATAGTAATGTAGAGTCATAAAAATACTTAACACCAGCGCGCAGAAATAAATCATTCGCTTGTTATTTTTGTGTGTGTGCGAATATACCGAAATTCCGTATCGTGGGCGGGTTTTTCCCGTTCCTGTTGGCCGTGTTCTTCCTCCTAGCCGCCCACCGGTCTGAGCAGCAGACTGGCGCCCAATGTCTTTCATTTCCTCTCAGCCTTTCCGCATACACGTCCATTTCCGGTGGCAGCGGTTTTGCGTCTTTCATTCTCCATTGTATTATCATATTATCTTTGTGTACTCGACACATGAGTGCATTGCATTCGTTATTCGACAAAACTATTCAAAATTATTCAACACCTACGTCATGTTAGAGCACAGGTTTCCAACCTTTTCGGGAGGTGACCCCTTGTTATAAAACCTATGTGACCCGCGACCTCGATACATTTGAAAAAGGTATTTAATAGACAATTAAAAAACAAACAACGAAAATGCATTATAGTGAATATATTTTTTAGTTAACTGTATTAGTTGGCGGCCCCAAAGGTAGGGAGCCCGTGTGGGAGAAACCGTATTTAATATAAAACATAATTAATATATTTTTTTAAAATTTTGACTGAAGGTATTCAATGGAATTTTAATATCCTATTTGAATTCATACTTTTTAATGAAACTCACCTTCCAAATTTTCTACACAGTATCTTTTAACTTTAAATGGATAAAAGAAAATTCAAACGATACAAATTTAAAGGTTTTTTATAACCATGTTCGCTTCTTATGTGGAGCATATCTATGTAATACTTAAGGAGTTTTGTCCAGTCCGTGGTGCAGTGGTCAACGACGTTGGCTTCCGTGACCCGGGTTCGATTCCAGTTACGAGCAGATTTTTCAGTCGATAAATCGATTCTCTTCGAAGGCAATCGGTGTTCGCGTTGTTGAAAAAATCCTTCCCACCTATCCGATCCATAAAAGCGACGCATAGCGAGAGCGATTAGCTAACAACTAATCCTCGTATCCTTTCAATACCTAATATCGATAGATATTTTCTACATAACGGCAAGGATTAATGGTTAGCTAATCACTCTCACGTCGTCTCTTCTTTATGATTGGATGGGTATGGGAGGGCATTATCTAGACGGCCATGTATTCTTCGCCACCGAAGTTAAAAAAGGACACATACACATCAAATATTATTATAAGAAGAAGGGGGCGAAAGAAACAAAACAAACAAAGAAATATACTACTAATGACGTTATCATTACAAAATATTAACTAATGAGATGCAATTAATTGGGAAGGGTTAAATCCATTGGAAATAAATAAAGCAGTGGCCTACAACCTCCTATTTAGGATATTATTTAAAAATACATCCTTATTGTTAATACTCTTTTAAATATTCAATTAAAGTGGGTCAATTAATTTCTATAATTGCTTTTATATTGTGACTAGTATTGCTACCCGGCGTCGCTCGGACTAAGCGACCAATAATTATTTAATGTTATATCATTCGACATAATTATATCACAAAATCTAACAACCAAAATAGAGTTAAAATAAAATCACAAACTTTAATTAATTTGATGACAGCCCCATTCTCGCCCATTAAAATGTCCAAATTCAAGGAAAAAATCTAATTTGCTGCTAAAGAAATGTCAAATAATACCTTCACGTAAATAATAAACATTATATTAATAATAAAAGCCGGGAAAAGTTCAGTAGAAGACTAATTTATTACATTTTGACTAAATATCTTCGCCGATAAAAATTCAAACATATTTTCTTTCATATTCGTTTTTATGGCAACTTGCAACAACAATGCAAAAGGAAATTACAGACCCACATACATACATACGCCGTTTCGGTTTTATATATAAGATTATTCAAGGTCACAAGAATTGGGTAGAAACAATTAATTAATTGGGCTTCGAAATAATTTGGTTATCTTTACACGATTTCAGATTAATTTAATCTATCAGACTATGCTATAATTTATCACGCAGGAAATGTTAAATCTTGTTAATGATTAAGCCCTCATTAGATTAATGATAATCGATATAAAATAATATTTTTTATCAATATTTAATGTTGTTTTTATCCGTGTCTATTATCGAAGCTTTCTCTGGTCATCGCCGCTAATTAAGTATTGAAAAATCTCTCGCTTATTTGTCATTAATTTGTATGTGTATTGGTCAAATATTAAGTCCAGTGTTGCTATCAAACTTGGGCCATCACTGTAACCCAAAAAATTGTTGCATACAGAATTATGACGAGAAGGCATATGTGAATCGTTATAGACTGAGAAGCATTCTTCTCGATGACTCTCCATATGTAAAAATAAAAAGGTATCTCTTGAACTGGCTTTACTTTACAACGATCGCGCCCTTCTGTCATCAGCGATGGGATGGGAATTCAACTTGAATATAAAAACTAAACATAGAGACAAAGAGCTACCACCCTAACCCGACCGTAAAATCATGCATATATTCTTACGATATTCATGCTCCTTCAAACTAAGCAAGACGGCGACATAACCTGCTTCTAATACCCCCCTAGATGACCTCACCTTTTCTCCTCCACAATTGCCTTCTTCTCTGTCTAGTATGCCAACTCCTGAACAGGAACAGGACTCCGGGCTTCACGACACCTAGAGAACTTCTATAACGTCTGGGACACAGAGGATTGACCTCATCTCGAAGGCATGCATGCGTATCTCGCAAGCATGTATTAAAAAAAATCCCTCGAAGTTATTGCATCACCATCATCAAGAGATCTTCACCTCATCGCCATTATCATCACGTTTACAACTACGTACATGAGAGATGAAAGGGAAATAAGGCTTCAGAGCCCTCGAGCCCACCGGAAACGACGCGACTCCATTTCGTGTTGCATTTTATAACTGCTCCCGCCCAAATGTAAAAATAAATTCTAATTACATATGTATCAAGCTGCATTTTAATTGAATTTTTTTGCAACATTAAATGTTGATACTTATCACTGTAGCCGGATGGGCAATGACGATTAAAGTCAATATTTCAAAGTCCACTTCCAGATATATTGATTGATTGCCTCGTTTCTTGAATTTATGTTAAATTTTTGTCGCACTCGATTCAGAGTTCACATTTTATTTGTTGCTTAAGAAATTACTGATAAAATCTTTGGTTAGACTGGACTTAAGATTGGACACGTTTAAGTTTTTCTGATATTATTCCATCAATTCATATTTAGAGTTCTCGAAGAAATTGACAATTAAGTTATCAAATGATTTTATCTTTAAATATATCAAAACCAACCATAATACATTTTCAATTGAAAAATTCAATTTTCTTCCAAAACGTACATAGCAAGAAATTACAAATCTCCTTTTGAAACACGAGTTAACAAACAATTCATATAGATTGCGTTAATAATAATTATACTTGGTGATGTATTTTTATTTATCATACTAGCTGTACCCTGCGCGCGTTGCTACGCCAGCAATTGTAGGGGGGATTGGGGGGGGGGGGTAGTTGAGGGGGTGTACGCCAGAAAGTTTCGCGGAAGTGTAGTAGAAATTTGTAAAAATTCGATATTTTTTGGGGGTGGGGTTTGGGGGCGTATGGGGCGGGTATGCCAAAAACCTTCGAAGGTGTGAACTCAAAAATTCATGATGTTTAAAAAAAAATTGGGGGTGGAGGTTGAGGGGTGGTTGGGGAGGGGTTGGTAGGCCAGAAACCATTGCGGGAGTGTACTCAATAAATTTGTAAAGTTTCACATCGATCGGTCGAGCGGTTTAGTAGTCCATAGCGGACATACACACAGACATTCATTTTTATATATATAGATAGATATGTAGATATATAAACGATACAAATTGTTATAAAGCATCTTAAGATACGTGTGTAAACGAGAAATGGTTGTATGTTGGCTTCTTCATATCTCTCACCTGAGATAGTAAGAATACGAGTGTATTTGCTAAATAATTGTTATCCCTACGCCTATATTAGTAAGTTTTATGGTGTCACCTTTCGGCATCTTCAAGTATTTCAAGTGCGCGGATGAATTTGATCTGATGCGTAGTAATTTTTTTGTATCTTTTACATATAATATATAAGAATAATGGTAATATCACAAAGTATAAAAGTTATTAATCGCAATTTGGATTCATTTACTAAGTGTTCAATATTGATGACGTTCTTTTAAGCTAAGTGATATTACTTTCGATGGATTCGGCGGTAAATTGGTGGAAGTTCATTTGAATATAAAATAACCTCAATTAAAAATAAATAAATATTATTAATACTTATTCCACAGTAAATGTATTTAGATCAGGACCGGTTTCGCTAGTCAAAAGCATTTTCAACATTTAATAATATAAATCAATACCGGTCCGTGTTCAGTGGTACGGTCCGGTCCGTGGCGTAGTGGCAACGGATTTGACTTGCGTGCCGGACCGCCCGGGTTCGATTCCCGGTACGAGCGGATTTTTCTTAGTCGATAAATCTGTTCAAAGGTTCACGGATGTTTGTGTTGTTGAAAATCCCTATCCACCTTTCCGATCCCAAAGAGCGACGCGTAGTGACAGCGATTAGCTAATCACTAGTCCTGTCCTAGTACTCGTATCCTTTCCATCCCTACTCTCTTCGAAAAAGAGAGGTTGAGCAACCGAGTAATAAGCAGTTCTCGTAGACAAAAACATATGTTGAGATAAACTCCGTGAGGAGTCCATATGCTCCAAGTTGGGAGCGGACATGGTTTAAAAAAAACCGAGTTATATATAAAAAAGACTAAGCAATTCTTATAAGAGTGTAACAAACAGTTACCACGTTAGTTAGTTATTTCTTACAATACGTTGAAAATGCTCGAGATGAGCGAAAACGGTCCAGATCTTAATAAAGTTATTGTGGAATTGGTACAAAAAACGTCTCATTCGTCATGGGATAATATTCTTCACGGGAACAGGCACAATGGAAAGGCTTACGCATGGCTTTTTTTTACTACGTCCATTTAAATGTAATTGCAGAAAAATTAGCAAAACAAAATGTCGAGCAACCCTATTCCAGTTCGGAACATAATGCAATCCACGGCAAGGAGTACGGGACGAGGAGGGACGGAGGAGCAAAGGAAATGTTTCTCAGTGCATGTGACATAAGGTTAATGCTCTGCAGTCAAAATAAACGAAACGTTTCAAGTATTCAGATAGAGCATGTACTCGCATCGTATCGCAAGAATGGCGTTTGTCCTATAATAAGAATGTCACATTGGAATAATGGATTATGTCACAATGTAAGAAAGACGCATGTCTCATATGAAGCATATAGAACAGTGGTTCTCACGTAAGATTTGGCTGTGGCCGCATTAGGAACATCAGCAGTACTACGGAAATGTCTGGTGGCCGCACCAAATTTTGTGATAAGTCTTTCTTGCCAAAAAGACCTATACATATATGTTTTGAGTTATTTCTAACTAGCAATTCTTGATACACAATGCAATGCATACAAAATATTTAATTTTCAGTGCCTTTGTTGACAAATTAACTTATAAAAACCCATCTTTATTAAATATCAATATTAACTATGAAGCTTCTGGTGGCCGCAGCAAAATCCTTTGGTGGCCGCATGCGGCCACCGTGGCCGCACATGAGAACCACTGATATAGAAGTAACGTAAATGGCGAAATAAGCTACGAACGCAGAAATAGCAATACAAACATACTTGGGGCGCAAAATGTGCAAAAAAAGATACAAACATCACTTGAAATATTACTCCCATACAAAAAAAATCACGTGACAAAATGGCCGCTCGGTAAATTTGACAGCTAACTTTCAATTGTTTCATGTTGAAAAATTTGAAGCAAATGTAGCATTTTCTATATTTAAATATCCTTAATGGTGTACATAGCAAAATGAGTCGTTTTTATAATACAGAATGATTATGTTTTTAACTCTATTCCTTTTTTTTCCCATAAACGCTCCTAATTTGTAGGACATGGACGCCTTGCGGAGTTTATCTTAGGAGGACAAGGACAGGGCTAGTGGTAAGATCCGCTACGCAGATCACTGTTTTTAGGATATGATGGATAGGAGGGTTGTTTTAGACAACACAAACACTCATTGCCTCTAACCAGAATCGATTATTGACTGAAAAAATCTGTTCGTAACGGGAATTGAGCAGTGGTCCGACACGGTAGCCAACGATATTGATCATAAAATCACGTAACAAAATGGCCTTTTCTCTGAAGGAGATAATTAAATCTATTGTTTCGCACCAGCAAGGTATTTCAAATAATTCATATTCGATTCTATAACCCCCCACCTTGCTTCCCTTAAAAGGCGAAACACGTGTCACAGTTAGTAGCACAATACGTGGAATAATCAAAGTTATTTTTAATTTTTTAATATGTTTTTATTTACCGCATTCTATCATATGTATCTGTTTCAGTGAAATTGTATTCTCAGTGAAAATGTATCAAATAACGGATTCGTATGACAACATGATTTCACTGGTCACGATCATTGAAATTATTGGCCCAAGTCAATTCATAAAAAGAGAACATAAGAAAAACACAGACAAACACTGGGCTGAAGATAGGGCGGTCAAATTTAATTTCAATGACACCTTGGAGAAGAATATATTTTCACTGAGAATACAGTTTTACTGTAACACATATAATTAAGTAATTGAGTAAAATGTAACCCAAAGCTGCAATCTGTTCACCACAGATGCTGTGAGAGTCCTTACATATACGCAATGTATATTAATTATTGATGTAATGCAAACAATTTTGTACGCGATCGAAGCACGAGAAGACGTTGTTGTTCTGCCGGGCGGGTGAGAGACGTTGGCGGCGTGACGTCACAAGCCGGATCTGTATCCGCGTTCTCAGAACGGCGGTGACGTCACACGTCTGAAATGCCAGCCCGTACAACGCACGCCGGTCGTGGTTAGGAAGTCCGAGCGGGCAACCAGTGGTGTGCACGCCTCCGCTAGATATTAGGTATACGGTATATCAGACGAAATAATTATTTTGATTTCACAATCGGTCACAAAACAATGTAGGGTAATAGTTATTGGACACTTCGTAAAATTATGTATAACATTGGTACGAATCGACGCACAACCTTTTGGCAGAAGGGCCAGCTTATTAAAAGTGATTAAACTATCGTTATTTTTATTGTATACTAGCTGGTACCCGACAAGCGTTGCAATGCCACTCAAAGAATGAAAGTGTTTATTGAAGTGCTTTCGGATGCACCATATTCTAGATAAATAATTCAAAATTTAATTTAATTTAAAATTACTTTCATTATTCCACGTATAGTGCTACTAACTGTAACACAGGTTTCGCCTTTCAGAGGCAACTTCGGACAAACTGAAAGAGGCGAAACACGTGTCACAGTTAGTAGCAAAATACGTGAAATAATCAAAGTTTAAATTTTATATTAAAACGAACTTCCACCAAGTTACTGCCGAATCCATCGAAAGAACTTCAATTTAATTGCACTAAAATTGATCGGTATCGATGACATTTTCCGTTTGACGTCTACTGTTTGTCTATGGTACGACACACGCGCCACTTACTGAAATTTATTTGTACTATGTCTATAACCCTTGCGCAAGTGCAACAATAAGTTGTCAAAAATTGCGGTATGGCAGCTCATAAAATATGAAAAAGCATTGATTTTTTTATAAAAGATCTACTGCAAGCCAGAAACCTCCGCGTTAGTGCGAGCAAAAAGTTATTTATTAGACGATCTCCCACAAAGCTACCACTGAATCCATCGAAAGGAAATTTTTAAAATTGGCTAATAAGTTGCATTATTTCAGAGCACGAACAATTATATCTGAGACGATAATTATGTAAGCAAATGATACATATTTTGTAAGTAGAATTGATATGAAAATGGAATGCAACGCAAATCTGGGAAAAAAGCATGATTCAACAGTGAAATAAAATTGGTGCACACTTATTGATTATTTTACTAGCTGTCGAAGATATTTTGCTGCCAAATTTTTGATTAAAGTTTATTATTTATTGCTGCTAAAAAAGGAAAACTATGTGATATTACAACTGACGTCAAATTCATATGTCCAGTGCTGTTAGAATTTTGCGTTAGAATGGTCACTGCTTTATAATTGAAATAACTTGAACTGATATTGAAACATCATCAAGCAACTTCAGTCAAAGTACTTTCGTACTTTTGTAAGAGTTTTGTTGCAAAAGACTTGGGTTACGTATTTCGGCATCTTCGGGCATTTATTAAAACATTTGAAATGCCTGAAGATACCCATTTGATGATTCGTATGAATTTTGTAATTAAAAGTGCATTTATTATGATATATTTAAACGATACAAAGTCTACTCGTGCACTTGAAATTTCTGAAGATGCTGAAAGACGAAGCGAGAACTGATGGAAAAGTACAAAATTCAAACGATTCAAACTTCAAGAAAACTCATTTTTCGAAGATTTAAACATAAGATTTTACCCAAATTATAACTTCACTATAGGGACTCCAATTTCTCGACATCGCAACTACTCGATTATTGAGTACATAGTAAAATTTTAAAATACTCGAGTAGTTTCAGATGAACCAAAAGATATATTATTTGTGTATATCAATAGATGATAAACAAATAAATATGCTAACTTTACTTCATAAATAAATTTATTTCCATTTATGAAACCAATATTTCAAAAATAATAGATAATTAAACGTCTAAAATTTTAATTTGGTTCAAAGTTTTGCTTTTTTACTCCCGCAGTAGAAAAAAACTCTTAAAAGTTAACAATTATTTGAAAAATGGACGAGTATACTCACTCTTCCTCACTCCTAGAACTCCTGTGTCAAGTCAAGCTCGACTCGTATAGGAAACTCGCATCTCGTATATTGTCTAGTCCAACTTGATGTTGGAAAACTATTTTTAATTATCCTTTTTTAAAAAACCGTATTTATTGGATTTCGTGCATTGGTTAAAGTTTGAAACATGTCAAAATGTGGTATGTGTTTCGGTATTTCGTTTTACAATGCAAACAAATACGCAAACCCTTTGATATCAATCAATTTTTCAAATCTCTTGAGGAGTTGCTGGAAGGAAAAAAATAATATACTGGGGGCAAAGGGTTGCATATAAAAGATACATTTTTAAATAAAACAAAATCCGATATCTAAGGTCCTTGAAGAAGAGGTCCTGATCAAATAAATGTTATGTGGAAAAAGTACTAAAAATGTACTATTATTTTTATTAGTAGGAAATATTGTCAAAATTTTTTAACAAAGCATCAAGTTCACTGCCGAAGATGTCCACATCAATAGGCAGCGCATTTATCAGCCGAATAGCCCTTGCAACTATAACTATCTTAGAATTGATAGTCTGGCCTTTCTCCCGAAAAGTTTGTGCATCACTGGTTTAGTGGTATCACAGGGGTTTAGTGGTATTACAACGGTAATATCCCGACTAAATGCCACTTCAATCAATCGAAATCGAAAATCATTTAGTGTAGTTATAATTGTTATCAAAATGGCGTTGGGAACCGTTGCAGCAAAAACATGTCAGTAAAAAATTTTGCGATCATGTGATAGCGAGCGGCATTAATGTATAATTTTTTTGCTACTCTTAAAAGATCATTTCCTCGTATTGTAATAGTTTCCTGCGTCAGTAAGCAAAAAATGGCGAAATTCGCTACCAAAATTCCGAGAAGAGAAAAACAATAATATTAATCCCAAATGGCGTCGCAGAATCAACGAAAACATGAGTTTTTTCTCGCGAATAATTGACCATACATTATTTTGCCTCGTGATGTTTACAAACAATAATATTTAAATTAGAATTTTTTTAATTTTGTGCTTTTCCATGAGTTTTGTCGCTAACGACCCGGGTTTCGCCTTTCGGCATCTTCAGGCATTCCAACTGCATTGAACTGATGTACTGATTGAACGGATGTACTTGAACTTGAACTGTCAGTTCAAGTACATCCGTGCACTTGGAATGCCTGAAGATGCCGAAAGGCGAAACCCGGGTCGTTAGCGACAAAACTCATGGAAAAGTACAAAATTCAAAAAATTCTAATTTGATATTGAAATTCCATCAAGCACCCTCAGTCGAAATACTTAATTATAATAATATTTAAATTTTTGGGTTGACTTTTGTGCGTACCAGGGCTGTGGGGTCGGTGAAAAAAGTTCGACTCCGACTCCGACTCCGACTAAACAAGTTTTAATATCGTCACTTTTTTTTGCCTAATTTTCATAATTATGTGTATTCAATTAATTATCAACCCTACCAATCCGGCCAATAGATCATTTGACATATAATATGCAAAAAAAAAAGTTTGAACTTTTCAAAATTACCGACTCCGAGTGCGACTCCGGCCAAAAAGCCCCGACTCCACAGCCCTGGTGCGTACGCAATAAGGTGGCTCATTGTATGGGTTGTTTTACGGTGTCATAGGAAAATATCGCGAAGAAGAAGAGTATTGAGATCTTGCCCATTGTTTCAATTTAAGGATGACAGACATTAAGATTTATCAATTATTTATTAAATGCTTTTACAAAAAATACGTTTATATATAAACGATAAAAACTGTTTACTGCGTGTTAGTTCAAGTACACCCGAGCAATTGAAATGCACGAAGATGCCGAAAGGCGAAACCCGGATCGTTAGCGACAAAACTCGTGGAAATGTACAAAATTTCAACAATTCAAATTTGATATTAAAATTCCATCAAGCACCCTCAATCGAAATCCTTAATTATGTCGATACCGTTGTGAAAGGCAGCCATTAAACATTGGCTGCATATACGCAACGGGTGGTGGTGGAAAAAACCAACTACAAACTGACCACGCAAATTTTTCACTTGAAAGAGTGGCGCTGTGAGAATGCCCTGAATGACGCTCACAAAAAAAATTGCTAGAGTTCGAAAATTTTTAAGGCCCTTATTTGATATAGACTGAAGTGCGGTACGTGGATTCTTATGTCAGAGGGGAGAACATTTATTTAGTTTCAATGACTGCCGCACACTAGAGTGAACTGTTCAAGATGTCAGAGTGTACGCAACGGGTGGTGGTAGGAAAAACCAACTAGCACCAGTAATCTTAAAAAGCGAATGAAATAAAAACAAATGCGTCGAGGAGCGACACCTGACCTGCGATTTTGGACCGCGTAATTTGATCACGTAACATTTTGGCCGTCGGTCAAGGTGAAAAGGACACAGCTTAACGAACTCTTGTTTACAAGCGAACGTAAATATTATGATCGAGTCAATATTTTTAATTGCAAATCCGACTTGCCACTTTATCACGAAATGTAAATTCATTAAAATAAGATAAACATTTTCTGACGTGCATTCTTAATAATGAATATTGTAGATTTTCGATGGATTCGGCTGTAACTTTGTTGAAGTTCATTTTGATATAAAATAACTTAAGAATAATAGGAAAAAAATCATACTTTTGAGACATCTTATATGTCCTTGCTTTATGACTTTGAAATGGGTGAAACTCGTGTCACAATTAGGAACACAATACGTGAAATAATCAAAGTTATTTAAAATAAAAAATTACAAAAATGTATCTTGGGATTTTTCCTTTTTACGGGAAGCAAGAAGGGTAGGATAGAAACAGAATCAACATAATAATACTACCAATGACGTTAACATTACAAAATTAAAAACTTATGAAATGCAATCAATTTGGAAGGGTTGAACCTCTCATATTTCAGATATTAATTAATAATACTTCCTTACTGTTAAAACTTTTATTTATTTGTAGAAATTTTGAACTATTTATTTTAAGACATTCCAATTAATGCATACCATAAATTTTATCAATTGGGAAAGGTTAACCCCAGGGCTGTGGAGTCGGTCTAAAAAAGTCCGACTCCAACTCCGACATTGACCAAAAATACGACTCCGACTCCGACTAAAAAAAGGTTAATATCGTCACGTTTTTCCCCCTAATTTTCCTATTTATGTGTATTCAATTAAATATCAATGCGGCCAAAAGTCAAATATGACACATTAAATGCAAAAATAAAAAGTTTAAGCTTTTCAAAATTTCCGACTCCGAGTACGACTCCGGCCAAAACGCCGCGCCGACTCCAACTCCACAGCCATTGGAAATAAATTTAGCAGTGGCAAGCAACTTGTCCTATTAAAAACACAAGACGTGGAAGAATTTAATATTAAAATTAACTACCACAAAGTAACCGCCGAATCCATCCGTCAAGGCAAAGGTTTACCTTTCTGTGTTAACCAAATAATCTTTCAGCACTTATAAACTATCTCAGATTAGTGTTATGTCAATTATTTAAAGTGTTATAGATTGGTTTTGCTGTACGTAGGTACACATTAACAAAAATCGACCGCGTCACTTCTTCGTACTGTGTCATACAATTGTAATAAATTATCTTCGAGATTAAGTTTTCTGCGAATGTTTAATCCGATATTGAATATAAAGCTCTCGTGGAATTGTGAATATGAAACACAGGTAGATATATTCAATAATGATTTCTTGCGATTTCGTCGACCATTTTAATTAGTCTGGCATTTGTGGCGCCCGGAAATTGCAATTTTTGAAAATGGAATTAGCTAATTTTGGCACAATTATGTTTTATTGCAGAACGGTTAACAGATTAAACAACACGATTAATTTTAATTCTTTACCTGCATTGATATTTCTCAGAGAATGTTAAATGAAGTTCAATTGATACGAAAAAAATATAGCTATCCTAAATATCAAAAATGAAATATCTTAGAAAACATGTTCTAGACTACTGTTCCCCAATCAGTGGTGCGCGGCCCAGTCCCCAAACAGTAAGCCAAGTTTCAAGAAATTTGCCATGAAAAAATATTAAACATAGAATTTTTTCGCTTGCAAATTTACTTGTATTTTTAGTAATTTTTTAACTATAATGATTGGTAGAATGATCCGACACGACATCGTAACATCTGTCCATCTTTCACAATGTAAGATTAAAAAAATAAAATAAAAAAATATTTTTATATCAGTATTAGCGGTCGGCGATTTTTTTCCAATTTTTACCGGTCCGCATGTGAAAAAAGGTTAGGGAGCACTGATTAAGACTGTGACCGTTTTGGGATCGGGAGGGTGGGAAGGGATTTTTAGCAACACAAACACACATGCCTTTGAACAGTTTCGACAAATCCACTGAAAAAGTTTGCTCGTACAAGCCAACGACTGCTAATTATTTGGTCAGCTTCTAATTCGATAAATGGTCAGTTATAAATAATAAATGGCCAGTTAAAATAATAAATGGTCAGTTAAAATAAAAAGAACATGTCTTAAATTTTCCTATTACGACCATATTTAATAAAATTCACAAGCTGTCAAACTAAAACTAATCATTCTTTAAAAAAACTGACCATTTAAATATATTACTGACCGTTTTATTTAATAACTGACCACATTCACACTGACACAATAACAACTGACCGTTTATAATATTAACTGACCATTTTGATTTTTAACTGACCATTTATTTATTTAACTGACCAAAACTTGAATTAGTTACTGACCCATTAAATACATGCCCAAGCCAACTACTTTGACCACTGCACCACGGACCGATAATTGATGTATTTTACTATTGAAAGTTATCCAGATATGGTAGAATTTAAATTGAAAAAAATATATATTTCATTCAGAGAAACGATCCAAAATTCCATCGCGAATACCAGAGACTTCCACGCCTTCGAACAGACATAAAAAAAAACAATTTATGAAAATGCCTACCCTGGGATTCCAATCATTAGAACATTAAAAAATGTGAGCACTACACATTGTCCGTGTTCCATTGCGCCACCGCTGCGACCTTCCGCTCCGAAGTCTGCTAGAACTAGGGTGGCCAACTTTTGAAAAAAATCCGGGACATATGGGATAAAACGATATAATATTTTTGGGTGTATGTGATCGATAGCTTTAAATTGAATGTCCGGGATAATTTTTTGAGGAATCGTGTACATGAGTTGTTTGTCTTCCAAGGGTAGAACCAGTCTGCCAATGGGAATGTCACTGGAAGAGCTTTAACAATTTTAAACGGCATTGCTTCGGATGTCGACATATTTCATATTGACGTGAGTGAGTTCAGACGAATACTATATTTTATGAAAAAAAGTTGATTTTGTCAGAACTCATTCGGTTGACTGCCTTGAAAATTTCTAATGTGATATTAATAATATTTTTCCTCTGTTTTTTATGACTATTGTAATTTTCATCTTATTTTTAATTTTTAATTAATTTGGGTGTATGTATATATATATATGCATGTATTTATATTTGTCAAATCCATGGCGCATTGGCGTCAGCTGTAATGCCATGATTTGCTTTTTCTTAAATAAATAAATAAATAAATAAATAAATAAATAAATAAATAAATAGCTTCCAAAATTCCGGGACAGTAAGACATGGTCTTGGTGGTCATGGTTGGTGATTCCCATGTGAGTGCATCGATGCCAATAGATGTGCACATAGAAAATGATGGGAAATATTGAACCCAGCAAGTCCATCTGCTGGCCTCCCCGCGGCGACCATCAGGAAATGCAGCTTACCTAACAGCAGGGGCGAAAACCATCCGGCCCCTCTTCTGGCTAAGGGAAGGAAATCCCCGACAGAAAAACCGGGTTGAGCCAACCTGTAGAGCCCTCGGAGGCGCAGGGTTAATCACCCTGTCCTCTTAAATAAAAAAAATTACGATACCACCACCGCAGAAGCCTCGGGCGCCCTGTTCTGCTCTTCGATTATGAATAGGGAGCGGATATGGGAAAAAAAAACATTTTTTGACCGACACTATTTCCGGGACAATCCCGGCCAATCCGAGACGGCTGGCCACCCTTGCTAGAACGCTTTGCGTATGATCCATATTGGAGTGGATATGGTTGATTAACCTCAGTTTTGTCATTCTGAAAAATGGAGGTACGCCCTTGGACGTCATGTCAAAAATCTTGGAAATGTCTACCGCACAATGCTGGTCAGAAATGTGTGTAACAAAAGAGTTAGTATCATCAAAGTATTATCTTATGACCGCTTACGTGGAAGTGTAGATCTTTACTTTGTTATGCTAATACAAATATTGAGTATGATTTTTTTTGTATTTGTGTGACAGTCAGCGATGTGAGAAGTGAGCTATGTTAAAAAGGCAATTCGGGCTATGTCAGAAAAAGCAAAATGCCAAAAACATACAAGATATACATAGTAATGAAATTTGATGGTGAAATAAATAACAAATTTTCCTTCCCAGCGAGGGCGATAAGCTAACAAATAGTCCTCTGCCAGTCCTCGTATCCTTTCAATCCCTGCTCTCTACGAAAAAAGAGAGGTTAAGCAACTCAGTAACAAGCAGTTATCGTCGAAAAATATATGTTGAGATTAATTGAAGGGTCCATATGCTAATTTGGTCATGTTTGTTTCATATCTTTCCCATGTATGTGTATTAAATGAAATATCAACCAACCAGTTCGGTCAACAGAGAAATTTTACATGTCATGCAAAGATAACAAGTTAAAACTTTTCAAAAGTTTTTCACGATCCTACTCAAAAGTAGAAACTCTCGGGCAAAACACCGCGACTCCACGACTCTGACTTCACAGCCCTGAAATAAGCTCATTGATTTTTTTCTCTTTAAATAAGTATAAAATTCAACAACAGATATTTTGAACAGTGGTTGTTTTTTTTTTTGTAAACTTGTTA
The DNA here is from genome assembly GCA_028554975.1 of Himalopsyche kuldschensis. Classification (NCBI taxonomy): domain Eukaryota; kingdom Metazoa; phylum Arthropoda; class Insecta; order Trichoptera; family Rhyacophilidae; genus Himalopsyche; species Himalopsyche kuldschensis. The sequence continues at coordinate 8,996,866 of JAHFWI010000012.1, forward strand.
CTAAAAAAAGATTATTTTTTAAATGAACCGTGTTGTCAATAAAACTATCTTTATTAATCAAAGTATAATGTTGTCGATAAACCTTATCTCCTCAAAAATCAATTGCAAGAATGTTTTTAGATAACGCCTTATTCTGCTCAATTATAAAATCATTTGAGATAAGATCGAAGAGAATTTTACTGTCTACTTCCTCAATATTAATATTTCAAGATAGAACTACCAATAATTTGTGGAACTATATTAGTATTCAGCTCCAATGCGAACATTAACTTCTGTGTATAGCTATTTCGATACGAATTCATCGTTATCAATAGTCCTATGTTTTGACTTGTGTTTATGTTTTCGACTAAGCTTGCGTACTTTGCCAGTTTTCAAAACCATTGTTATATCTTTAACCTATCCGATGTTAAGAATCTTATATGAAACCAGCCTCTGTTGATGAGCTGAAATGTTTCATTCTTTGTAAATATGATTGAGAGGTGAAGTGAGCCAAGTCTAAAAATCGTGAAACTTTTCAATTGGCCTTTTTAGTTCAATCACGTTTTTACTTCGTCTTTTGTGGATGTATCTCAACATTTTAACCAGGGCTGTGGAGTCGGTCTAAAAAAGTCCGACTTCAACTCCAGCATTTACCAAAACCACGACTCCGACTCCGACTCCGACATTGACCAAAAATATGACTCCGACTGAAAAAAGGTAAATATCGTCGCTTTTTTCCCCTAATTTTCCTATTTATGTGTATTCAATTAAATATCAACCCTGTCAATGCGGCGAAAACTCAAATTTGATATATTAAATGAGAAATAAAAAGTTCAAACTTTTTAAAATTTCCGACTCCGAGTACGACTCCGGCCAAAACGCCGCGACGACTACGACTCCACAGCCCTGATTTTAACACTACGTGGAAGCTTACTACATCCATGAAAAGATTTCAGGCAAACAATGTTATAAAAGGCGTGAGATCACTTCACCGCAAAAATATCATTTGAACTCATCAGAAGTAAAGTGTGCCACGTAGCAAAATGATGAAACTTTTGTACTAGCTCAGAGAATACTATTTAAGTGTGTTTTTAATGATCTAACTTCACTCAAGGCGATAATTTAAGACACGAAGAATACGATACTGTACCTATCTATTTTTTTCCAACTCCCTTAACTTCTCATGTACTCGTATGCAGTGGCGGCTGGTGACAGAGTATTAGGGAGTACAAAAAGATTCAACTATTTTTCCGTACTACGGACAGCCAAAAATTCATAAGACTGGCACTCCGTTGGTATTGCGAACATCTGAATTGAAAGTCCATGTTATAGAAGTGTTTTAAAATCCAATGAATAGGAAAGAACTCTTGCAAAAATAGTTGAATCTTTTTTTGTACTCTCTAATACTCTGTCACCAGCCGCCACTGCTCGTATGTTCAACACTGGTAAATGTAATTTTTAAGAAGAAAAAAAATGACAATTATCATGTATAGCTCTCGTCACGTGTTGAGAACATTCATTTAAATAAAAACATTCTTCAAACAGTGGTGTTAACAAAAAATTGTAAAAATAAATATGTATTATTTGTATTAGTATTACCATACGTCTTTTATTTCAACGTTCTGTAATTATTTCAGTACATAACTTGTTCTTAAAATTAACGAAATAAAAGAGATTAAATTATTTCAGATTAAATTATTTCAGATGAAATTAAATTGTAACAGTACCACAAGGCACACAAATATATAAAACGGTAATTTCGCCGGCACACTGGCGGCGCGGCGCCGGTGTCTTCGACGTACCCTACTGCGTCTTGAAGTAGCGCTGTCGCTATGCCATTGATTACAGTTTCACTTTGGTCAACGGCGATGGCTTCAGTTTCCCAGCTGGGGCAGTTTCATCAATACATTTTATTCATACGATTTATTGATTTTTGCTCAAATGCATGTCTGTAATGTCTATAATTCCCTGTCATACGCCCAATCCTTAAATGGGGCATTAAGAGTCCTATCTATTCACAATTTCTTCGAAAAAGAGAGGTTGGCCAACAGAATAGCAAGGAGCGCTTCAAACTATCTCGGTCCCCGTGACGTACGATATACATGATTCCATTTTGGAGCGTTTCTCTCAATGAAATATTTTTTTTTCAATTTGAATACCAGCAATACCATCACTGGATTAGCTTCATGAATAAAATTCATCAATTATCGAATATATCGCTGGAATAAAGTGATTTAAATTAAAGTAAAATCAAGGTTCCCGCATTTCATTATAATATCTCTTATTCACGATCGTTAGTTCGCGACGCATAAGCTGGTGTGACGCAAATCAATTACTAGACGATTTGTTTGCATTTTAAATAAACTTTTTTTCATTATTAAAATCGAATTTTAATCTGCAAAGAGTGAATATATATTTTTTGACAATTTCGTGAAATTGTATAAGAAGAATTATCTTGACAAGCTATTTTTATAATAAAGAAATTTTTGCCAACGCGCCAAATATTGTTAATTGTGAAAGTCATACGAGATTAACTAACTAAATGATAAATAATGAGTCAGTCGTGAACAACTCAACGATAAATTACATACACCCAGCCCAAGATCTCTTTTTTAATTGAAATTTTTTTGCCTAGCCGGGAATTGAGCCCGGGCCCACATGATCGCTAGGACAAAGCTCTTGCTACTATGCCACAGGTTTTGATTGATGCCTAGCATATGTGAGTCTTTGTTAAACATACTTTTACTAATGAATTCTATTTTTCAACGTCACTGAAATCTTGGTTTCTGGGCTCAATACCTGGTGTTTCATACTAAGCTATTAAAAGGTTGAAACCAACGCCACCATTTCCGCCATGTATTTGGCTGATGTGAAAATTACGACCCAGAATATTGACTATCCAATTTGTTTCCACTCACCACTTGATTACCCGAAAATATGGATTAGTTCACCTGCCCCATTGCTTATTCGGATTATCTCTTATTTGAGTTCCATGAAATGGAGTCAAAAGTTTTTAACGACAACTGGTTAATAATGCAAACTTGCCCTTATTTAATTGACTTTAATTCGCAGAATAATCGTACCAACTTCTAGCTACTTCTGACTTAATCTTCTAGTACCGGATGAATAATGCCTTGAGTTACCTTTCCTTTTATA